>SRMA01025756.1:421184-539571 GCA_007224835.1 Danionella cerebrum
AAAAAAAAAAAAAAAAAAAAAAAAAAAAAAAAAAAAAAACGTGTTAAGAAAAGCTCCAAGAACTGTGAAGAAAGCTGTTTAACTTGTTACCTTGTAATAATCAACTTTAATTTAAAAAAGTATCATTTACCAACGGTATAAGTGTTCATCTTTTCCTGCCTTAAATTATACTGAACAAGCCATCTCGGATTGTAAAGTGAGATAGACATACAAGAGCACACAATTCAAGAATGTTTTTCCTATATACATATATGTGCTGTGATCCAATCTTGCTCTTTCAAGAAAGAATCTGCTCCCTGAACAACCAGTAACCAGTTAATATATAGCACCAATCTTCAGTATAAGTCCAATATTGTAACATTTTAGTTTGTATAATCTTCTTTCATTAAATAGCGAATGCAACTCAGCCTTAGTACATCTACAACTCACAACCTTTTCATCTCCATCATTATCTGACTCCATTTCAAACATGAGTGCTGAAAATTACAGGTAATTTCTGTACATTACCAGCAGGAGATGTTCTTTTTTATGTCTGATGTTTCAGTTTTGACAGTAAAGCTCCACCCTCTTCTGTAGAGCATAAGCTCATTTGCATTTTCAATGGACATGCACCCTAAAATATGCTTTGCCCATATCCAATCTGTTTGAACCCTGGCAGAATTAACAGATTAAAAAAGGTATTTTGTCAAAAGAAACATTTAGTCTGACCAAATTGGCTCTTTAAATTGAAAAAAGGCAATATGAAGCTAAATTTAAGTTTGGTGGAAACTGCTGTAGGGTTTGCTCTCCATCGGCAGTGACCTTTGAACTCATTCATAACTGAACAGTTTCTTGTCTGTTTCATATACCTCCTGTATTAACCTCTGACCTTCTGTTTGGTCTGTATCTTTGTGAATGGGGGAGTTTAATTACTGTGTTGATCACTAAAACTCACAAGGTTTGATTTCAGTGTAAAATACCAGCTCGACCAATCAGAATGAGAGTAGTGCTCTATTAATGGCCAATCAGCTCACAGGTGACTTTGAATGTTGCCAGATAAACAAAAAAACTATTTAGATAGTCGAGAGACTCATTATCTGATCCCAATTACACACACACACACACACACACACACGCACGCACACCTGCACACAAACAGTCTGAACTGTTTCCAAAAATCTATTCTTGACAGAACAAGTGCCATAAATGCCCTCTACATCAGGGCACCTGCACTAAATACCATCTGTGCCATCTGCATACTTTGGCATCATGTGCCAATCAACTCAATCAAATATACCCCTAAGAGAACGAGGGGAGTTGAAACACCCTTTTGAATTTTTTTCAAAAACGTGGATGTGTATTATGATATTTATAATGATTTGTATAGATTAAATGCAGCAGGGACATTTTGTCATGAATGCCAAATTAAAGGTTGCATCTGTTGCATGTTTTATTGCACAACTACTAGGTTTTCACTAAGACCACAGGCATATAGTTGCATCAATTAAAGACCTAAAATTGTTTGGTTATGGTTTATTTTGTCACAAAAAAGGTGTCAGGGGAGTATAGATCCAATAGATCTGGCTCCTCTTGTTGTGGAGAAGTAGGACTTCTACTCTGATCTACTTCTGTGTAACAGAGCTTTGCAGCCCATCTCTAAAGAAGTGTCTACCACCCTGTAAAGAACCAAATTTCACATGCTTATACATGAAATCTCGATCATTCAGTCATGACGAAATGCCCAGGATCATAGATGAGAGTAGGAATGTAGATAGACAGCTCAATTATGACAGCTTTTTAAATTACCATAACACAGGGGATAATTTCTTCAGGGTCAAATAAAATCGCAAAATATGTCAACCAATCCACTTGAGGTCAAATCTTTCATCTAATCTGAAACCACTCTTCTCGGAAAGAGCCATGCAAGGATTTGGAGGCGTGTATTTTCCTCCGAGTCACTTCAGATTTATTTACTAAGAATCTCAGCCAACGCTGAAGGTCCTAGAATGAAGAAAGCAATTGAAAAACAATCTGCAAAAGCAGAGAAAAATTCTGTAGTTCCCAAACTAGGTTACAGCTATCAACAACAAAAGTTCCCATTGTATCAGAGCCACGAATTATCATTTTATTTATACTGTAAGAAACAGAAGTATCCTGCAACTGGTTTTCTGATGGTTTTTGTCGCACACTTTTTAACAAAAGGGCATCACTTGGAGTAGTGTAGCGGAGGATTGACGGAGGAAATCATCAAACAATGGAAATAAAAGTTTTAATGGTCATTCCATGACATTGATACCTTATGTTCCTGCTACTCTGGTAAATACTGTGACCATGATGTTAACCTGGTCAATAAGCATCCACTCGATGCTTATGCAATACACAGTTTTAATAAATCACCATGCAGAGAATTATAAACACAAGTTGTGTTATCACAGAGAAAAAATAAAAGAGGTGACTCTGAGAAGGTGCAAATGTAATTAGTTTAGGGTTCTGTTTCGTTAAAATAAAGCACAGTAACAGAGTTTGCGATGAGGGGTTAATTCAAGTGTTAAAAATGTATGAACTTATACTAGAAATCACAAACCTAGAGACAACAATCTGCACCTTGTGACTAAAACATAAAAAAAAAACTGATTTATAGCTAGTTTTTTTCGTATTTATGTCCGTTTCATTGCTCAATAGTACAAGAGTCAATTAACACCTTATACTTCAGTGATCTTAAACCAGGCATGTCAGTCAGATCAGCTCATATCTTAAATATACTTGATTCTTTACTTGAAATCAAATGAGAATCCAGTATCATTGTGAGTGAAGAATATGAAGAGAACAGAGCGGATGAGGAGTGTGTTGGATGTAATCAGGTTATATATGAAGGAAGAGTCATCTATCACACCAAAGCCGGAGCTGTCTACAGAACGACACGCCTATGTGTGCATTTGCAGAGACGAAAGGAGGACAAAACATCCACATCGATTGTTTTTATGGAAAACAAAACTTAAACTACAGACTGCTCTCACTATAATGAGTACTGGGGTGTCTGGTTGGTTGTCCTTTTGGCCTTTCATCTCAATTTGTCTTCAGTGTTTGGATCTTGTACAACAAGTCAACAGAGTTTGTCATCAACTCTCGAAAAAAAAAATTATCATTACCCCAGTCTTTTCATCTCACATCCTGCCAAGTAATCTCACCAGCACAAAGTGAGACCAGTGGAGAAGTTCATTCCTGTTTCCTCCTCCCTACAGGACATTTACTAAACTTGTGTCACACAAAGTCAAAAGCACATGAACCCATCCCCCCTAGACTAGGGTTCCAATAAGGCCTCACAATTCGAATTTTCAATCCAAAGTTTCGTGCAACAAAGCACCTCAATCAAAAACCATGGGCACCAACAGGAAACATCTGACCGAATGAGTGGTGCCAATGAAAAAGAGTTTCGGATTGTCCTACCGGATTCGTTTTTCACGAGAAGAATGACAAATGATAGCTGGGTCTTTTATGATGTGAGTAGGATGTAAAAGAGCCACTCTGTTGTGTCCAGCCCACATTTA
The DNA here is from genome assembly GCA_007224835.1 of Danionella cerebrum. Classification (NCBI taxonomy): domain Eukaryota; kingdom Metazoa; phylum Chordata; class Actinopteri; order Cypriniformes; family Danionidae; genus Danionella; species Danionella cerebrum. Next base: position 424,712 of record SRMA01025756.1, read on the forward strand.
CATAACAGAAAAGAAATAGAACGACACAAATCCTCTATTTTCTCCACATTTTTGAAAAACAGCTCCCTTTGATCGACCAACAACAGCATAGAAAGCTTGACATCCATGATTTTTTTATGTGTTCTTTGATTTCTTTTTTGTCGTTGTCTTCATCTATACTGATACCCCTAGTGGCGCAGAGTTTTTATTTGTACCGCAAACGCCACGTAGGAAGAGTAATTGCATCAACACGTCCTTGACCCAGATGTGCAAATCTCAATTCAGATCATTGTGTAGAGGCCTTTAGTCTTCAGCATCAGGGAGGAGGCTGCGAATCCTTTAAACTAGACCAGCAGACATAGGCCATGTCCACGTGTACAAAAGTCTTTTTGAAAACAGTTTTATTCTTCAAACTGCATACAAACAAAACACCTTCACGCTTGTGCTTTTAAAAATAAAAATAAATCCATCCGGACACTCCAAAACCCTGAAACACTGTAAATACTCTACCAAACCAACAGATGGCGGTCTATTCGTGGCATTTTAAAAATGAGTATTCAGTATTGCATTTGCAAAAACACAGCCACCTCTGCTCGTGATCAAATGTTCTGAAATCCTGTAAGCCACGATAGCACAGTAACACAGTCTTTGTTTTGTCTGCTATTACACTTGTTCTTTGTAAACAAGAACTGACAAAATGACAGACCCCACATCTCAAACTTAGGAAACTTTTTGCTGTCTGCAAGTACTCTGGGCACATAGCATCCACCGTGTCCCCAGTTTTCAAAAATGATGCAGAAAAATACCTGTGTTCTTAATCACTGGATATGTCCAGACCTTCAGGCTGTGAGGAGACTCAAGCCTCTTCCATGTAAATTCTGACAGTACACCTGTCACTGCTCTGAGGGTAAACTTTCTGAGCTTGGTCACTCAAAATCATTTAAAGGAATATGAAGCTACTACGTACAGGACAGTGAGTAGCACTGTTGCCTTTTGGTTAGTAGGCTGCCATTTTTTTCCTGAGTGGAGGAGCTTATATGAGTTTGCTGGTTCATGCTAATTTGTGGAATTGCTTTAATTAATCGTGATTCAAATAGTCATCATACTATCCTCTGATCATAGATGCTTTTACAGATTATTTGGAATCATCATCCAATTTTATATATCGTTTTTTATACATTTACAAATCATTGATGAAGTGATCATTTTTTTGGTAAAGTGACATTATGACTAGGTATGACGAGACCCATGCTAGCAATGTGTGCTCTGTTTAACCCACTGAAGAGCACACAGCAGTGAACAGTGGCTGCAGTGCCCGGAGAGTGGTCAGGGAAACTGGTGCCTTGCTCAAGGGCACCAGAGATGTGGTTATCATGTGTGGGAGAGAGTAAGGTTTCATCTCTCACCCAAACCTGCCCTGATGGAGCTAGTGATGGAACTAGTGACCTTCTGATTACTGGTCAGTCTGCTTATCTAAAATGCCACTACTTCACAAACATTCAGAATCAGGCACAGTTTGTATCATGCTAGGCACAGTTTATATTGCAGTATAGTTTTTGTGTAAGCAGGCAATCTTAAGAAACTCTAGAAACTTGTGAATAATTCACATGTTTGATGATAACACCAAAGTTCGCTCACTTCTTCAAATACTCCAGTCCCAGAAGTAAAGATAACATTGCGTTTAGAAAAATAATAAGATAGAGGTGAACTCAAGTCCATATAAAAAGCAGAACAACACAACTGACACACATTTCACTTTTTGGAACATACCTCTGGCTCTATAGCGAATGATCCCGAAGAAAGTGCTCACACACTGAAGGATTACTGAGCACTAACAGCTGTGGAAACCTTGTGCATGAAACAGAAACATAATTCCATGTTTAATTAAAGTATTAAAGAGATAAACGCTGCATGGGGACGCTTTGGCACCGCGGGGGGTTTTACGGGATGGGATTTTAACCGAAACTGTGCTTCAGGACAGGAGCGACTGAGAGCGCTTCTTGTACCAGTGCCTCATGGGAAGCAATCTTTCCAGTTATGATGAATATTCATGAGCAGCTGCATTATTATTGGCTGGCCTCTGAACAGCCGTGTTTAAAAGGCTCGCTCTGCATTTATATAATATTTGGAGAAGCGGGAAAGATTTGGAATGGCTAGAGGAAAGAAAACATTTCAAAGAGAGAATGAGAATGAAAAACTATTTTGTGAACACATGGCCACTTTATTGATATAATGAAAACATTTATTACTTTAGGAAGTGAAGGTCAGCCAGTCTGAAAAATCGCATAAACGTTGAAAAATTCTCTAATATGACCAAGAGCTACACATGGTGAAACTGGCTGAAATGAGGACCAGTCCAGGAAAGGAAAAGGTCATCTGATTAGGAGTTAAGCGCTAACAGCATCTCAGATTCGACTCTGAGGGTTCTAGACACATCGCATCATCTACTATTTAGAGAGAATCAGGTCTTTACACATTCACGCACACACACACGCAAACACGCGCACACACGCACACACACACACACACACAATGGATGCTCACTGGATTTATGGTTTATACAGTGAAGCATAGAGGAAAACAACTCAATTACATTTGGCCTAACATATAATTAACGAACACGCACAATGTAAATCTTTGTTAGAGAATTTTGTTTACTAATACTTTTGATAACTTTGAAACAATACTTGTCCAGAAGAATTATAGTTTGTTCTGCATAATTGAGAAAAAAACTTTCTATACTTTCAGCAAAAGCTACTTCTGTATATTTTGACATATACAAGCCTTTCCAGGTGCTATTAATTGGCCTGTGTGCATTTGCCAGCTTCACGTCATCAAGCTACGAGCATTAAAACATACACAGTCGATGAACGAGGAGTCACCCTCCCCTAAGAGCAGTATATGGAGGCAGCACTGACTGAGTCTAGAGTGTTGACGTTGGGTCATTTGTCACTGGGGCTCGGCTGGAGTCCCGTCCCCTGGAGGACCATGTCGGATGCTGGAACGCTCATTTCTGACCAGGAGTCGGCGACAGAGTGCAAGGATCCAGTGAGCCCAGAGCATGGCGCATGAACCAGCACGGCAGGACCCCACACCTATGGTCCGGAAACTTACAAGCCACTGGATTGAACGTGGTGAAGGCACCCTGGAGTACCTCTGCACACTTCCTGGAGCCGTACACTCGTCAAACCTGTTCACCACCAGCTCCAAGAAGTGCGAGTAACTCTTTTTATTATTTATTGGTGCCAAATATTTTATTAAAAAGCCTTGTGTGGCCTTGAGCAGCACAAGTGTGGCTGTGTCTCTCTCGCCACCTGTTACAATGTCCTTATTTGTTTAATATTCCTTAATTTATTTAAAGCATTTCAGAATCAAAGCAAAGCCTGTAATGTTTGATGTGTATGCAATTTGGCATTTGCCAGTTATCTGAAAGATGTCATGATTTTTTTCAAGTTATAATTATAATAATATATATAATATATATATATATATATATATATATATATATATATATATATATATATATACATTTTTAAATAAATCAATCTTAAATATTTTTTTAAATAAATGGATCGAAATAATAAAATAATTTAATTCTCATATTTAATTTTGTTATTTAATGAACTTTACATAATGTTAAACCATAGAAAAAAACTATGCTTTAAAAGAAACCTGCATGATTCTGTTAATCTCCCTCATTTACATGTTGAGAGATTTGTCAATCATCGTCCCTGGGAGTGCGGAGTACATCTCAAGGTCTATAACCAGAAACACACACACACACGCACACACACATACACAACTTAATAGACATAAACAAATTCAAAACTAGAAATGCATCCTTGTTAAAGCCATGCCTCAAAGCACAGCAAGAGTGAGGTTGGGAGGTGGAAAGTTGCCATGGTAACAGATTGAAAATATTTAAAACTCAAAAGAAAGCTGGAGAACAAAACAAAAGAGAATACGTAACTCTTAATTAAAATGTTCTGGTGCTCCCTGATGAAAGAAAGGCTCATTAATGGAGGTCAAAGGTAAGACGTCTGAAGCCTCACACTCCCCCGGGTCACGTTTAATGATGAGAAAGCGAGTGATGTATTCTAATCACACGCAGAAGTTTGATTAATTAACACTCAGATGTGATGGTAAAAAGAGCTGCATCTGAATCGGAGGCGGCTCTAGTGCTCTAACAGCGACAAAAACAGATCTAGAGCAACTGAGAAGAAAGGAATGAAAAGACGTACTGGTAATGTACTGAGACTGTTATTATCTGCCTCACCAAACACACTGATAGGATGATGAAAACATATCAGCCACTATATACAGTATTATTTGTTCATAAGAGAGTGAAATCCAGCTATTTTCTGATTAATTATAGAAAAAAGAAATAGTGAAATCTTATCATGGGATACAAGCTTCATTTTCAGCATCATTACACCATTTCTGATGTCAAAGAACTGACACAATGTGCAAGCTTTCAAACAACTTTCAAACAAACTATTCCTGTATAGATAAAAATGTGAGGCTCAAGATGTTTTGATCAAGGAATGAAGTGAAATTATAGATACAGTTACAGATAAATAAAAATAAATCAATCAATCCACTAGTTTAGCAGTTTTACGTGAGCTGGTTACGCCTTGATGTATTTCTTTCCATCTTTTGTATATAGTCGGCTTGTCACGTCATGTGTTCTCACAGGGATATTGAGCAAATGTAATTCTATATTGACTCGGTATGATTCCAATTACAGAAGTCTACACTGTTTATTTGACAAGCCCTAATTGCATTTGTGATGTCTACAATGTGATTGTCTCTAGTTACAGAACATGAAGAGAATATATTTACAATTGTTTTGAATAGTTGTAACATACATTACAGTTATTTACACCTTTTTAAATCATATTAGAGTAAACTATATCTCTAAATATATTTTTACTAGGTTGAAGTCTAACAACGTATATGTTTTCCAACTGGATTTTTATTTGTGATAAAGCAGAGTCATAAAATAAATGAGAGATATCTACGTACAACTATCAGGTATATATAATGATGTTTGAGCTATTTTTAAATATGATGTGCACTAGACACAGGAAGCTGACCCTTTGTGTGAGTTTGATGTAAGTACTGTACTGTATTGAAGAAACGCAATGACCTCTGGGGTGGCAAGCACCGTGGTTAGCTGACTGAACCACGGGAAAGCTTTCAGCGGCAGATCACACAGTCACAGGCTCAGCAGAACACAGATATCAGGGCCTCTGCAGCGCCTGCTCTCGTTCTCTCCTTCCTCACCGGAGCAGGAAAGCGGATGCTGTCTGTGTGATGAATTACACTGGGAATTACTGCAGTAAAAAGCTCCGTCCTTTCATCCGCTGTTCAGCACGTCAACTCTAATTGGGCCGGCGACGGAGGCTCAGCACAGCCCAGTTTCCTCTCAGGCTTTTCATTGACACAGGACGTATCAGAAACTGGAAGAAAACACAGTGTCTATCCCACCAGACGCCCAAGCCCATCCAGCAGCCATATTGGCTCAAGCAGCTGGCTCTCACCCGGTGGTCATTTTGGCTTCGACATGATAAAGAGTTCCAGAAAATTCTGGAATAACAGCCGAGCGCTCTTTTTTTGGCTCATTTGAAGAGACACACAGATGAAACCCCCCTGGCTCAAGGCAATGCAATTCGTCTTATGTTTTCTTTTTTTCTTTTTAGTTTTTTTTCTGTGGAAAAATGTTTTTCATTGTTTCAGTGTTTCTTTGTGCCACAGTCATCCACCTTATCAAGACTATTTCTAAATCTGCAGCTGTAGGCTGTTTTACAATGCAGCCATTGGCCAAATTAACCACCTCAAAATTATTATTTTTAAGCAACATGAAATGACTAGGGTTTAAAGCTCAACCAGTGACATAGTAAGGGAACTTAGGGAATTTTTTTTTACATTTAGAAACAAACAAATACTAAGATTTGTTTGAGAGTGAGTGACTCAAGAGAGTGGGCAATGTTCAGATGGAAAACATTTTTCATTAAATTTCGCCGTGTTTTGTTGACATTTTCTTTTTTACATGTAGCAAACCTACTGAGAGTATTTAAATGGTTTAAATGTACATGTATTATATTCAGTATTGTCAGGAATTCAGTCCCAAGCATGAGCCATATTCACAATAGCTGCGTTTCCATCCACCTATTTCTATGCACATTTTGGAAAATCGCATAAATGTCTAATAAAATCTGTATGCGGCGCATGTGGCAATGCATTTTTCTGTCGGAAGTGAGGCATGATGGGGCAAAATTCATAGTTTAACCAACAGACCGATTTTATTGCACATCCGAAATGGTGTTTTGGTCATTTAAAAATTTCTTAGCCAAAGTCTGTAAAGGCTATTAAAGTGGTTCGGGATCATCACCTCCCAGAACTGTCTTGACTGGCCTTGTTCCCAAAGAGCAGTCTCCTGACATGACTCCGCATTTTGCATTTCATCTACATGATCTAAGTTGTTATTTATGAAAAAAGGCCTTCTCCTATTGCATCAACTTCTATTTTTCTTTTGATATTTGGTGCCAGCTTAACAGGAAGTGATGATTTTGTTCTCTTGGAATCATTGATGGAATAATTCATGCAGTTTTAGGCATAAATTTAATTTGCATCTTTGGATGGAAAGATATCCTAATGACAAGCCGCAACTAAAGCCAATTCTCCTGTTAATTCACTCAACCAATCAGCAACCTCCTCTGGCTTCTGGCCAAAGACACAATCTCCTGCAGTCTCCACTCCAAACCATGTTTCCTTCTGTGGTGCAACTGAACTGTCGTATGCTCTACATCAGCCTGTTTAAATGAACGGTTGTGTTCTGTAAACTCAGCATTTTGGGAATAAAGTCTCTGTGTTTTGTAGATTAAATTGGTAATTGTTGGACTCATCAGAATAAACAATGAAATGGCATTGTTGACTTTAGAAGCTGTTTTAACACCGATATTGAATCTGTTTAGTTTGTTCTGCCACTAATTTTTATTTTCAACACTGAACACAAGCTGCTTCACCTCGACCTGTGAGGTGTGAAGCACTTTTAAATCTCATAAAGAGAAGGGTGAAAGCTGTTGTCTGAACTCAGATGTTAATTCAGCGTAGCGCTTGATTGAATATGTGTTTGTCATTGATTTTTCTCGTCAGCGGAGCAAGTTCAATTTATTTGGTGAAACCAATCAGATGGAGCAGCAATTTCCACGAGTGCTACAGTATCGCCAAGCTCCATGACCTTTCGTGACTGCTTGATTATTTAATTATTGGAGTGTGAAAATGGTCAACAATAAAGGAAGAGAAATGGATTAGCTTCTGATGTAACATCACAAATCGACCTTTTCCTTCCCAGGAACAAGATCCTAACGTAATTGTGAATGATTTATTGATTTCAACCATAAGTCAGATATTATAATCTACAATCATTCTTTCAAATAGGAAGTACTTTTCTTTCACCTGAGATCAACAACCTCTGATCATAGGAACAGTCACAAACAGATCCCAGAGGAGAACCTTTAAATGTGATGGACTGTAACCACTATAATGAAAAGAAGTGAGCAACGTTTATAACAGTGTCCAACTAAACCTTTAGAAGTTGGGGGCCTTTTTAAGCAGTTTTTACTACTGTACAATTTGCGTGTTTTGTAGCGATATTTGATAACTTTTTTTAATATAAATATTTTTTATGACATTACACAATAATTCCAAAACAGTTCTGTAACTGTACAAGAAGTACATTTTTATATTTTGTAATTTTTTCATTGACAAAATCAAAACAGTGTGAAAAATGTATTAAAAAAAACCCTACTGTTAAACCTAATAGACTGTCCAAGCACTTTTTGTGCCACTGTGTTCTTTTTTGTGCCAGAACTTTGAAAAACATAAGCCATATCACAGGTCTTGTACTTCCAATGGTCATCCCATCTTTTCACAACTAGATGCCACTGATGGCTCTGATTTGCGGTCTGTAAAATTAAACTGAAAGACGATTGCGCATTTTCTCACATTTTAATTAGAATTTTCTATCAAATGATGTGTCATAACTCTTGAAATGATTGTTTAAATAAAAAATAAACAAAACTAATTACCTAAAACTTTGAAACCTACACAAACACCCCGGTACATGCAATGACTTCTAAATCATGATACCAAAATGAGAAATCATACAGTTAATTCCCTGCCATTAATTACTATCTTTAATAGCATGGATTCTATGAGCTACTGGTTTTGATTATAACCAAGTGATAACTTCATGCTGAGCTAATAAAGAACGGATGTTTATACTCATTTCTGTTATTAATAAAACAGTGAATATTGCAATCTCACGTCCCGCAGAAGCATGATTATCTCACTGAATATGATTTGATAAATCAGGCTATAGAGGGCTTAGAATCCATCGTTCATGGGCCCTCGGTGAGACTTCTCCACTAATGTATCAGAGGCTGTTCAAGGTGAGCGAGCAGCTTCACTTCCTCCAGGCTCCAGTGGTTTAATTAGTTTAAAACACAGTAGGATGGATCCTCGCTGCAGATTCATGCTGGCGTCCAGACAGACCTTTCTTGTGCTATTTAGATTTTATTCCAGACTCTGCTTCTCCTCTCTCTCTCTCTCTCTCTCTTTCAATGGAGTGCAGGTCAAGTGTCTAATCACAGTCACGCAGGGCTACTTCAGCTGGGACAGTGACTTTTGACCCCTGGTTTAAAGTTCACCTACCTGACCACTCAAGCACAGCGCACCAATTATAGTCACTCTATCTCTGTTGCCACAGTAACCAGGACAAGATTTCAGCTCTAGAGCTGAGCAGAAAACAACAGGATAGAGCTTCAAGTTTGCAGGATCAAAGGTCACATCTACAATCTCAGGAGCTTTTTCTAGAGGCACTGCAGCTCAGCTTTTCTTTCAATGAAATATCAATATTCACAGATACACAAAGAGCATTTAGTACTTTAACCTAATTTGAGCAAATTTGTCAGTCTGATAAAGAATGAGATGAATGGACTCACCATCAGTGTTCGTGTTGGTGGGCGCCTTTGATTTCTGCAACAGCTCTGTCTGTTTGCTTGGTGTCTTTTCTGTGCAAAAAAATTATATGGATATCACAAAATAATGTTAATATCTTGCATAAATAAAAACTTGCACCAATCTTTCATGTTTTGTTTCACAAGTTAAACAGAAGGTCTTCCAGAATCAAATTAGTTCCTGGCATTCATTTAAAAAAATTGACAGTTGTTTTAAAACACTACTGTACTTTTTTGTAGACCTAACAGCTTTCATTTATTCATTCATTTTCCAACCCGCTTATTCCCTTTTGGGGTCACGGGGGTCTGCTGGTGCCTGGACTAGAGCGCAGTGGGCGAGAGGCAGGGGTACACCCTCTGTGTTTAGTATAATTTATCTTGATAAAGCAGCAAATCAATCCTGTATGCATAAACCTTGTTCCTCCTGTGTACATTTCTCCCATTTCCACCTCTTCTCACCATTTAAACCATCCATCATTATGGTCAGAGGGTCAAGCATAGAACAATTATGTCATAATCATTAAAAAACATCTCAATCTAATTTCCTTTATGTTCACTTCTCGATCATTCCCAGGGGGAGCATGTGAGAGCAGGAGACAGGAGAAGTCAGAAACAGTTTGCGTTTTCCCAAAGGAAAAAAATACAAATGACATTTTACTTCAGATATTTCTCAGAGTGTCACGTATCATGTACCTTTCTTCCAAAATGATTCAAATGTCAAAAAGGGTTAGTTCCTAGTGTCCCCTCAGTGAATTAGTCTCCATTGATAAACTCCATTCCTCAATTCAACTTAGACACGTGGTATGGACTGCTTAAGTCAAATACCTCCATATTCCAAAGCTTTTGCAAAATCCCATAGCCTTCTGATTTTTTTGTAGTGTGTATAAGCCAACAATCAGGTTCTCAGGGAGAGTAGAGTGGCACTGAGATAAAAAAAAAAAACAACAAAAAAAAGAAATGAAGATCTTGTAAAAATGGCATGGAACCTTTACAATGTTTACACTTTATAAAACACATAAAAAGCATTATTATTTACTTGTGTTTGAAGGCTGCTTTGCCCTTTTATAGTGTGTTCTACATTAATATTCATTGTTTAAATATTAAGTGTTTAAATATTAAGTGTTTTGTTTAACAGAACTTTCAGAGTTCCCAGCTGGTGAAAATAAAAAAAATAAAAGTACAGTGCACTTAATTATGAATCTTTTCTATGAACACTTCTGATGATAAAGCTGCTTGTTGTGTTTTTCTTCCAATCTGAACCAAAGCAGCTGCTAGATGAATATATGAAGATGTGCCTTATGGGCCTCTTTCGAAAAAGGAAACCACATAAAAGGCTAATTTATTCAAGTAGATTAAAAACTTTAATAAAGCAAAGCTAAATTTATCAAACAGATCTTTTAAATTGTCCACTTCATTAATTTGCATGTTCATTTCCTTAAATGATCAATAATTATAGTGACATAAAAAAGGCCCTTATTTTGGAAAAACAAAAGTGCAGATGGAATTTTACATTTAAATGCACTTCACAAAATACATTTAAAATGCATTTGATAGATATTTCTTTTGTTTAAAAATCGTTTAGAGAAATGTACCAATTGTATTTTTCTGCCGAAATCTACATTTTCCATACTGTGGGACTGAGTTCATTAACTGTTTATTCTTGTACTCCCCTACAAAAAGTCAGAAAAACACCAATAAAAAAACCATACTTGTCTCTTTAGGGGGTCTTAGACCTCACTGGGAGACCTAAATGTCCAGCACCCCTGGTGTTTCATCTTTGGTACCATACAGAAGAAAAGAAACATAGGAGAACATTTGCTATTATTAAGTGATGATTCAGTTCTGTTTAATTATACTTAATTGTGTCCTGGCTACTAGATTCCAACCCTCATTGTTTTCCGCAGAACAACGAATCTCAAAGAGGTTAGGAGAAGTATTGGAAGAGTCATTGATTATAGAGCTTCCGTTTCTACCTGAACTGTCCCTGTAAAGGCAGAGCCCATTTAAAAGCAGCTAATTATTTCTACACAGCTAATTACATGAGCATAGCTGAAGTGAGAACACTAAAATCTATTTATTCAAGAACATTTCGACTCTCGACACCCCATGCCAATGCTTCAAGGACTCGGATCAATGTCTGGCCCTCAGAGACCAATCAAAGGTGTTCAGATCTTGAGAAAAGCTCTGAAACTGATCCTGTAATAATCCTGAACACACTACTGGCCAATGACTCAACTTTCTATTAATGATAATGAAAAAATCAAGAGCGGAAGAATGCAGCAGGCTAATTAGTTGTAACCAAATGGCTGCGAGGAAATGACTCCTTGCAAACTAAGAAATTGATAAAAAATAGAGTTAAATCTTTTACAGTATCTTTTATAAAGTATACTTTTGTAATGGTCTTGAAAATTTAATAAGTCAAACATTTTGGTAGCACTTGGTGTGATTAGGGCTCAGTGGAATCTGCAAAGCTGATTTGCTGGATTTAGGGAGAACTCTAAGCTAAGGGCCTTGGGTCATGCTGGAGTCTGTGCCTGAAGACCCTCTAGATGATTGTTGAAGGGGCAGAGGCTGAGTTTGTAGTTGCAAATATGTGTAGTTGCACTGGGTGAGGTAAGTTTAAATCCCAAACACGTCGTCATTTAAAGGCAAATATGCCCAGAAAATAATAAAACAAAGTGTTAATTATGGTTTTAAACAACTGTTTTGTCAAAACAATAACAACATAAATGCATCAATTTCTGTAGAGAACAGATACACAGAAGTACACAGAAAGGAATATAAATTATAATAAATGAAAATACATTTATGAAATGTATAAGAATATATGTATATAATGTATATACAAGTTTTAAATGTTACATTGTTAGTAAACGACCTAAAAATACAGATTAAATGCAATGGTTTATTTTGCAATAATTTCTCTTCGCTCGTCTTTGCATAAAATGAAACCAATCTATTTAGGCTTAATTATTGCAATTCAGTTTCTAATTTTTCTGCTTCATGATTTTAAATAATACATTTGGGACTTATGGAATTTCTCATTTCAAAATTGATTAAAACCTAAATATCACTAGAAAACTGAAATTATGACAGTGGCAGTGACACAGGTTGAGGAGAACTTACATCAGTGAATAATTTTTACAGAGTGCCTATAAACCTCACACATTTCCAAATTAAAACGTATTTCATGACAATTGTGTTGATACAATTATCTCAACCTTTATAAGTACTCTTTATAATAATATTTACTCATATTTAACTAATTTATAATGGAACAGCCCACTTCGAATGTTAGCTTTATAATATAGCTTCAAATATACGCTGCTTTTATTGTCTATAAGTGATATTCTTTCCATTTAAATCCATTATACAATCATTTATAACATTAATTGCGTAGTCATATGGTTGTAGCTTCTCGATGTGTGCATAAAGAGGTAGTTTGAAACGTTAAATGATATTAAACAATAGTTTAATCAGTAATGCATGAATTGCATCATGCTGCTGAGTCATGATGTTTATTAGGAATAAAAGGAATAATTACTGTTTCCATTATAAACTCTTGCATCAGTCTGGAGCAGTATTAACTCTGGGGTAGGCTGGAGGCAAGGCCAGCTAGCACTTGTAAGGATGCAATCTAGACAGGTTACTTGCACTTCACATACACTTTGCATTCACACGGTTTCGTCAACCATTCACCTGGAGGGAGGGAAGAAACTGAATCCCACTGAAAGAACGCAGACCACTGCGTACCTATGATGTCCACAAATCTCCCATTGCATAACAACAAAAGACTTTGAATAAACAACACCATCAAAGGCTACGATTTCATTTAAGTCTGAAACTGGCTGCCACTGTTTTATTTATTGAAGAAATCCCCGCTGACTCACACTTGCACTTGAACAGATGAACTCCAGCACTGCACAGACTTTGATTTGGTTCCAAGTAAAGGCTGAAAAGAGGCCGAAGCTCAGAATATGAGTTCAGATGAACCTCTGATTCAGCCAGTACAGTTATCCTCCCAAGACACAGCTTCAAACTCTTTCGATGACTTTCATTTACATCAAGTGTTGCTGCAAACCCAACGAACCTCATAAAGATCTGCAGCGGCTCATTTTATTCAGCCATGTCTCATGTAGATAAGGTCTTTGTCCTCGTGTGCGGATGCCGCCAGGGATTTTCTATCTAGGCCAAGAATTGCTCTGTTCTGGATCAGACGAGACACTGATGATGCCGAGAGGAACAAATCTCTCCCATCTCCTGTCTCTGATGAAAAATAAACATCTCAAATAGACATTAATGGCGCGATTAAACAGTAATACCATCTTCCTTCTGGCCCCTTTTTTATTTGTCTCTCGCTGTCATTGTGCATTTGATGGCTTCCACACTCGTTTACATGCACAATTTCTCATAATACCTGACGTGTAGCAGCCGTTACCACATTCTCAAGACAATCCACTAGATTATGACAGATTCACAGATCTTTAAACTTAAATAGAGCATAGAATCTATAGAAAACGTCAAGCTTTTCAGCACAGTTGAGTGAAGGAACAGGAAAAATGGTTAACACTGACTAGTCTCTCCAAGCGGTCATTTCTGGGGTAGTTATTGCTATTCACTACATTCCCCTTTTTATAAGTATATTTGCTGAGGTAACAGGACTCAAGAAGGACATCACCCTTCAGCTCCTAAAACACTTCTATAAGAAGAGAGCATTCTTAGCAAGGCAGACCTGTCTGAATAGTGAAACCAAGCTTCCCCACTTGGGGCCAACATTTACATGGACATCTCGCACAAAAAATGTCGTCATAAAAAGTTGGAAATTTACTTAAGCACAAAAAATCAGACTTGCACATTTGCAAGATTCATTTATGCACCCCAGTTATTTCGTTATACACCACCTCATTTACATTTGAACATGTTAATGGGAACATTTTAATGAAAAATAGACAGCGAAAAGATGGTAAAAGCAAGCAATACACACACCTTTATGGAAACCAAATGGACAGTGCTATTGGTTCTTTTACTGATTAGATTAAAGGGATGAAAATGATTGTAAAATAAAGAAAATGTTATGGACTCTGAAAACTGATGTCATGTCATTAAGATGGAAATAAAAATAAAAGTGCTAATAATATATTGCGTGCTATTTTTTTGCAATCTTAATTGTATTTTTTTCCCCCAAAAAGCTAAGATAGACTACTCCCTGTGCATTTGACACTACATGGCTTCAAATAATGCAACCCTGGTTCGGGACTCCATCCCTTGTTTTTCCTGATATTTTTTTATTCTGTTTGTAAATAAAGGCAACATTTGACAATATATTGTTACCTTTTTAGCACAAAATCATGTTTGTCAGTGCTAGTGCAATAGATATTTTGTCACCAAAAGGAGTCACCAAAGGAATACCTGATGGCAGACATAAATTTTGGAGTAATACACTTTCCCACATGCATTTCACTGCTATGCCAGTTCACGGAGATCACCTCTTTGAAGAGATAGAAGAGATAAAGGAATAGTGTAGAATAGCTTTTGCGTAAATCTCTGGAACAGCGGCAGCTAATATAGGCCGGAAACAAATATGATGGGGTTAATATGATATGAAATATGATGTGCCTCGATCAAAAACCAGGGGCGCCAATGGGACATCACACATCTGTCCAAACGAGTGGTGCGAAAAGAGTTTTGCACTGCAATATTGGATCCGTTTTTCACAAGGAGAACGACCAATGAAGGCTGGTTCTTTTGATGACGTGAACAAGATGTAAAAGATCCGTTCGATGGCGCTCATGCCACATTTTAATAGCCCCTCCACACAGGAAAGAAATAGCGTACCACATCTTCTCCTTGCTCTACTGTTTTGTCAAATAGTCGCCCTGTGATCAGCCACCAACAGTAAAACCGCTGAACATCTTTGATGTGTTCTTTGATTTCTTCTCTGTTACTGTGTGGTGTGGAGTGCCTTTGTTGTACCTCAAACGCCATCTTCAGACAGGAAATGGCATTGCATCAATCTTTCCTCAACCCAAATGAAGAGCAACCTGAAGAGAAGCCACCCTAAGATTTGTGTGAATCTCAATTGGGATCGTTTTGTAGAGACCTTTAGACTAATTGATAATCTAGCAGTCAGCACATAGGTCTTATCAATTTATTATTATGAAGCTTTGGGTAACAGTGGAGTGTCCCTCTGTATATCTATGCGAGTTTGGGGGGACACTGCTGCCACTGCATTTTGGTGCTTGAATGCTGACTCAACACCAAAAGCATAGGGATGCAAATGAAGCATTCAGAAAGAATTTCCACATAACTCGATTATAATGAGACTTGCACACACAACTCAATTAATCAAGAACACACATCTCATCCCATAAATGATTAGAGCCAAGACAATACACAAACATAGAAGAACCTTAATTCTTCTGTCACATCTGTAACGGACAGTATCATAACCCTTGTTCTATTTAAAGTGTGTAATTATACAGCAAGGCTAATTCAATCAGACTCAGCTACACTGTTTACACTCTGAGAAGAGGAAGAGAAACTGAGGAACAGAGTTTAGCATCTTTGGAAATTTGTTCACATTACTGGGGCCTTTTCAACTGAATCCAAGTTCATCAGAAAAAAAGTATTTCAAGAGATTGATGTCAAAGTGATGACATCGAAGCCCGGAACACAGAGTTCAACGTAATACGCTTAGCAATATAAATGTACACATCAAGCATGAACCACGATGGATCTCGAAACACTGCTTCAGTACGAATCTAACATTAAAAAAATCTCAGGAAGTGTAAACGAAACCGCATAGAGATACATTTCATCATTTTGCATTGCAGGATAAATCAAAGTTATCCTGCTGGTTCAACAACAGGGAACTTTAGCTAACCATTACAAAAGAATCAACTAAAACCAGTCAAGTACTAACTTAAAATTATTTGAGATAAAATTCCAAAAACCACAAACTATCTTACCAAAAAGCTACAAACAATTTTAAACTATATCACAGTTTAAACCAGAAAGCAACAACCGACTCTAAAGGTACCATATTATGCCCTTTTTAAACATTTAAAAAATATATCTGAGCCCTCTATATTATTACCATTTAGTAACTTTTTAAATGCAATGTTTATTGTAAAAAAAAAATCTTTGAATCACCTCGTATTTAGGGCTGCCGCAAAACACACCATTTACCCCATTTTACCACACACACTGTTGACTAATCCTCACCTGTCAGTCAGAATTCGGCACCGAGTGGCACTTTAAAAATGGTCTTAATGCGCATTAAATTATAAAAGACAGAAAATGGCTGTACGTGTTGTATTAGTCTTTCAGCGCTAGTCTGCTGGTCTCACACTTCCGGATCAGGCAGTGCATCTGCTCTGCATAGAGATGAACTTAACTAGCTATTAATCTGATTGCTCAGTGGGCGGTGCTAGGAAATATGGGTGGTGCTATGAACATCAAGCCATTTTCAGCTCACAAAAAAATAAATACAGGGTTATAGAACCATGCCTGAAAGATTCTGATTAAAATTCAAGGCATGTTTTTGATGAGGGAACAACATTAAAAGATGTCAGTAATGTCAGTTTACATACTACGGCACCTTAAATGGATCCAGCTAACTTAATCATCTTGTTTATATCAACTATGTATCTGGATAAAATCAACAATGCTTTTGTCAACAAAAAAGTCAACAAAACTTTTGCCATATAAAATCCAGTTCAAGACTAGGTGTATCAAGGTGCTTTAACCTAAAATACCTTTCCTTTCATGAGAAAATCAAGTATGAATTTTTTAAAACCGGTAGAAATGGATTAAAACATTGAAAACTGATAAAAAAATACTTCTGTTCTAAACAGCAACTTAATGATTCCCTAAACAACTGATTCAACTTAAGATTTGAAAGGAGCATTGTAAAAAAATAAGAACCCCCTATTGGGTCTTTTTGTTGCTTCCATGTCACAGGTCACCTCCATGGACAACTCGTTCATTACCTTCACAATATAGACTCTTGGAAATTGAACTGAAATGGTGAAGAAAGTAAAAAAAGAGGTGGATATCTCATAGAACAATATAAAATTCTGCTCAAGGTGAATCAACTACTTTTTAGGCTTTGAATAATTAGAAGAGTGAAGTGTCTTTACATTAATTTCCCTTTTAATCAATTTTACAAGTGCAGATGCTATTTTTCAAAACAAATTAAAAAGAACTCAGAATTCTTTCCCAAAGGCTACATTTCTTTTAAGGTCGAGGTTTGTTGAATTATAATTAGCCTGATATCAACACAGAAGAGAAAGATATGTCTTCATTCAGCGGTGCTCGCTGTGGGTGTTCTCTGTCTATTGATTAATGTCTGGAGCAGAGCTATGGATCGATGCGGTGCAATGAAGATCCCAGCACCTGATTGGAGCTTCTTTATGATTAATCTGGATCAGGCAGGGATGAAGGAGAAGAAAGGAGAGATGGAGGCCAGACTCCCAGCTCAGGTGCACACATTGACCAAAGTATCTGAGAAAGTAGTTTTTCCTACCTTGGGCTTGGGCTTTGTTTGGGCTCCAGGTTTTGAAGTAGTCGTCCTAAAGAGAAACACACAATGACAAGAACGTCAAGGTGCTGAGATTCAGAGAGAGTGATCAAGAGAAATGATGGTGGTGTAGATGAATGTGCACTGGTGCTTTAAAACAGTTTACGTTACAGGATGTTTGTGAACACTTAGAAAATGCCTGAAGGTTTTTCACTGTCTGGTTTACAGAATTCATTTAATGCTTTATTTATTTATAGTTCAGAATGACAGTCAAAAAGGAGCAATGGAAAGGATTTTATTGACAGCTTTATTGCTATGCTTGAAGGACCCCCATGGTGCCTTTTTAGTTTAGTGCTTGTCCAAGAATATTTCATACTCTGTATTCATTTTTAAAGGCAAATCCTTTTTATTTTTTAACAATTTGTTCTTGTCTAAACTACTGCGATGCACACTATATGGGTGTCAATCAGGGCATGCTGCACTCATTGCAGTTAGTCCAGAATGCTGTGGTGTGACAAATGATGAGAAAAAAAAAAACAAAAAAACAAACAAAAAAAACAAAGATAATCTACTGCCCCAGAACCTACCTATTATCTTTAGAAAGTCATTTACAATAACTTACAGTACTCAAAACCTTTGTGCAAACCAGCTGACTTTGATGCTTTTTATATAATATTTACTTAAATGCTTAGGTTGGTCAACTCAAATGTCTTGAGGTAACCAGTTAAATGTGTACACAGTCAATCCCTTATTGTTATTTGGGGCAGTTCCAGATCCAGGTGCTCCACTTGGGGTTAGTGTTTAAAGCTCACTATCTCTCACCCGTGACACAACAGTGGTGGCCTTGAGCAAGTGACTAGTTTTCCCCACTGCTCCCCGAGAGGCTGCCAATGCTCCCACTGTGTGTGTGTGTGCACTTGGATGTGATAAATGCAGTATTTCTGGTCATAATGTCACTTTCACTTCACTTTTTACTTGTCAAACACATGCAAAAGCTCCAGCCTGGCAATGTACTTCATAGAATGAAAGTGCATTCTGGGACATAAACAAGCAGGTGCCAAGTGCCATGAAAAATAAAGCATTTACCACAATAACATGTTTTGAAAATGTTGAAAAGTTAAATGAAAGAAATGTACTGTACGGAGCCAACAGATGCATGAAAAGATTGCTTTGATTGGAAATGTGGATCTGTATGAGATTCTTGCAAGACTAAGATCTCATTATCTACATTCACATGAATTTAAAGCACTTCTAGGCAACAGATTGTAACAGATTGTTTGTACAGATTGTAAGAAGTAGGGGGAAAATCTGCAAAGCTAACTATATCTATGTAAAACAGAAAGCTAATTATTAAAAAATGTTGTAAAATAACACTCCTTATAGGCTTAGCTATAAAGAGAGATCATTTTAAAAAATGTGGATGTTTGAGTGTGTGAACTTAGAGAGAGATTCAGATCCAAGCAATAAAAAGTTGAATCAATAGCGTTCCATAGTACCTGCTATCCCTTTTTCACTTCCCAGAGTTTAACGCCCTATTCCATTCCATTGTTGCCACAGCAGTCACTATTAAAATCTGGAGCTATATAGAAAGAAACATCTGAAAATGTTGAATATAATTTTCCCCTCGAAAAACTATTAGAATTTAAATGTTAAATATGTTATAAGAGCCGTTCACAACTTGATATCTGTGTTTTTCTGTTCTGAATTGGATTCAAGAAATTGTAAATTAAATAAATAAATTTAGCATCACTATAGCATCACTATTCATAAAGTTATTTATATTTGCAACACTTGATTTCAGCAGAAGAAATTTAGTTTAACCTTTTATTTAGAGCAGGTCTGTATATTGTAATTTTATTAAACTAACGATATTTTTAGATTACATTCCTCTGGGAACTCCAATCCCAAAAACATGTGTCAGTATAGTTGAATACACTAAAATCCTCCTTGAACTGTGTTCCAAAATTTAGTGAACGTGTCTTGTCCTGTGATGGACTGGCAACCTGTCCAGGCAACCTCTTGCCTGAAGTGCACTGGAGATAGGCGTGATCTCGAAAGGGAGCTGGTGGGTAGAGAAGATGAATGAATTCTTTAGGTCCCTCTTCACATGTAACTATTGTCATCATGAAGTCATGTATTTAAACTTCTCTTTTGCTCTCTATATTACACAACGTGCAAGAAAAACTCACGACAGAACAGTTCCTGCCAAAGCTGTAAAACTGGGGAATCACTGTATACATCACAATCACATAGAATCAGGGCGAAGTCGAAACACATTTTCCCCTCAGATGGACCAACCTTCATCTTCTCACACAGACCTCCATCCATGTGAGAAGCAGAACCTCGTGTTCCTCAACAAATGAACTGGCAAATGTGACCTTTTCCCACACAGACGTCTCTCAGTGGACACTGTGACCTTTTCTAGCTCTTCGGCTTCAGCACACATTATGATTAGAGCCATTTCCAGTACAAATAAAAGTGCATTTATGGCGAGACACTTATGAAGAAAGCCTCAAGGCGTGACACTGGTGAAACTGGGCTTCTGCAATATGTACCATGAATAAGAATACAATAAAGCATGGCATTTGCCTAGCAAAAAAAAAAAAAACATGAAGATGAAGATCACATCCCTCAGAGAGTTGGTGTTTAAAAAGCATGTCCAGCTTTCATCTTCATTGTGTTATGAAGCAAATTAAAGATCTTTTTAAATATAGAGAACAATAATCTCAACAACTTTTGACTCGACTCATCATTCACCCCATCTGCCTGAGCTCTCTGTGACCCATCTGTCTGTCTGAACCCATGCGACCCATTTGTCTGTCTGAGCATTAGTTAAATGAGGGCTAGCCGCGAGTACCAGACTGGCTCCTCTCTGTCAGCCTGGAGTATTTTAGAGAAGTTCAAAAGCTGTCTCACACTTGACGGGAGACTAACTGACTCCAGCGGTGTGAATTTATTCCTCTATTTTCCATTCACTTCCTGTTGGCTCACCCGTCCCTTCAGTCTTTGGCTCTAATCTTATTCAGCACTGACAGGTTTGAGTCCACGGGCACCACCAAGTTGGTGGTGGTGGTGGGAGGGGTGTCACAGAGTGAAAAGTGAGTTATAGGAGAAGGAATGATGATAAATGACAATAATAAATAATAATGCACTTCAGTATTGAAGTATTGTGCTTACCTCAACCTCCTAAGTGCAGCAGAGAGGGGGATGAAGAGAAAGAGAGAGGGAGAGAGAGAGAGAGAGAGAGAGAGAGAGAGAGAGATTCATGTTATTATTGAGCAGATATGTATAACTGTTTAACAATTGAACAATCTGGCTAAACATTATTTCTTCATTGATGCAGTAAAGCTCTCGATCACAATTGTGCTGAAGGTTTTAGAGCAACATAACTCTCCAGAGTAAACAAAAAAACAATTAATAACATAATAAAAAAATGTATTTTGTAGGATATAAACGTTTGGTAGCTAAATGCTTTCCTTGCAGCTGATTGGCCGACAACGGCTTCTTTGGGGTTTTTTGTGACTTTTCATGCAATAGTTTTACATGTTATTGTTGAGCTTAGGAGAAATATGAAATGATTTATAAAAAAAATATATGCCTTTGACACAAAAGGCTTGCTAAACAAAATCAAATGATTATAATTGACTCGAAAAATAAAGAGATAATTAATTCTGCTTCAAATCATCTTTGAAAAAACTGATACCAAAAAAAATGTTACATGTTTTTTTTTTTTATATAATATAAGTGTATACACGCCATATTAGACCACATTCAACCATTTATAAAGCCAAGTTTTACAAAGTGTTTCAAACCAATACCAATTACCAAGTCAGTAGATGGAATAAAATAATTAAAATAAAATTACACATTTAAGTCTAAACACTCTCCAAAAATGTTTGTATCACAGGAGACCTTTATGTTCTTTCTCTACTTTATCTTTTTAGCAAAGCTTTGGTCTTATTCTGCATTTTCATTCTGACCAATCGAAAAGTAGCTTTTGAATACATTCAGTGAGGTATCTGGCCAATGAGCCATGTGGATGTTGTCAATTTTGCCAATTGCAGTTGCCAATTTTGGTTTGTTTCAAGTAGTTCCATTCAGAAATAGAAGATTGTGGTACGACAGAGATCCAACACTATATCTGTTGTTAATCCTGGTCCAGGCAAAATGAACTATGAGACACAAGTGTGGTGAAGCAAGCACCCAAGGAGGTGAAGTGAATGTCAACAGTTTGGGTCAAGAATGCATTTGAATGCCCTATAAGTGCTACACATTTATGACTACCTTTGTGAAACAATCAGAAAGTAAGCAAGATATAGAGCTTAACACTAATGTCATATTTGGTCAGTGCTAAAACTGGTTTCATCTGCACTGCTCTGTCTTGAAAGCATTTCTTCCAGAAGAAATTTGTTTCTGTCATGTATTGTCCAGGGGAAGGAGAGAGAGCTTATGCTTTTGTTACATTATTGGATATATTTTTCCCTCACACACACCACATGACTTTTGCATGCTAATACATTCCACTGCTAATGAGATCAGGGTGGTGGTTATAATGTTGTACACAAATTTACACAAGTTATTAGATACATCTGAAAACTAAAAAACTATTCGATTATAAAAGTATTAACCTGCCTTTTCATCAGACAACATTTCCAATGTTTATATAGAAGTCTCTTAAATCCACATCCAATTACTAAGCACTCTCTTTAATTTCAGCACTGCTGAGTGTGCACAGCTGGAAAACGAAAATGAAACAATTAAATATATATATATTTATATTTGAATAAGCAGCCATTTAGACAATAAAATCTATTATTTTTAAGTTATCTGTATTAACGTTGTTTTGTTGTTCTAATTGAACTATAAATCTATTAGCTCTTTGAAATCAATCACAAAGCTATCAAACTTGAATTCACGCTCCACTGTGTTTGATGTAATAATCCATCACACGCATCAGAAACCATCGGTACAATCGCCTTCACATGCTCACTCCTCCCTTTCTAGTCTAGACACTTCCTTTCTGCATTTATTCATCTGTAATCGATTAGCTAAATCAAGCTCAAAAACAGCATAAAATCTTATTGTTGATATTGAAAAAGTTTTATGCCATGTCCTATCTGAATACTATATTCTTATTTTCTGACAGATTTTAAATAACAGCAGGTTAGTTTAGTATTTTTTATGTAAAGTTTTTCAGACTTTCTAAAAATGGCTCATGGATTCATTTTCTCATTTTAACTTATATACAAATATATGTATTCAGTCTTTATTTACACAAACCCTCATTTACAGAGTCCTGCGTAGAATCTGCTAAAGCAGGATCCGCAGGCTGTTTCTCTAGTGATATCTGAACATCAAGAGCTCAACAAGCAGAGCTTTATTTTGCTCCAACCCAAATCTAAAGTTATTTTTTCCTTTTCGCATGCATCGACTTCCATTCAAAGAGTGCAGTGTGTAAGAGTATGTTAAGCTTCGGATTTAAGTTTTTTTCTCAACAATGGATTTAGAGAGAGTCTGCAAACTACAATCATTCTAAAAAAGAACACTTCTACACTTTGGGCTTGACATAACAAAGCGCTTAACATTACGTCAAATGCACTTTGGGAGGAAATTCTCAACAAACGTCAACTATGAAGTCATTCTTGCTCAATGTTGCTAACTAACTGCTAATTTAAAAGAAGAAGCAAGGTTCTATTTTTTTTGAACAAGCTGTGGGTTAATTGACAAAAACAGGTGTCACTTTTGTAATTTTTAGCCATGCATTGCAGCCCATATATGAATAAAGAGTTTGATACGTATTTGTTGGCAAGTGACCGAGGTTAAAATGGGATAATCAACCAGCAGACAAAAAAGGCAACCAAAGCCAGTACTTGATAACCATGTATTAAACGACCCCCATAGCTGATCATGAACAATCAGCCTGTGACTGAAATGGAACCCATTTAATCCACTAAAAACATCATTATTCGCTAATGTCATCCACATATTTGCTGACAACACAGTGGTCATTGGCCTCACCAATGACAATGAGAAAACCACCTCTCGTTCAGAATCAACTGCCATTCGACTTCAGGAAGCAGAACATAGAGCACATGCCTATCAACAGTGTCCACATCACTGGCAACCACTATTCACATGGATAGGCCCAACAACGTCTCTTCTTTAATCAGAGATCTGACTGAGATCAGGGAATATTCAGGACTCAATTACAACTCAACAAAAATGACTAAAATCTCTAAAATTCATATACAACAAATTGAACCAGGATGTAGCAAAGGCAAACAAGGAAAGAAGAAATTATTTCCAAAATAGCCATTCAACACTATGAAGAAATTACAAAGGAAATCAGCTTCTGAATAAATCCTAACAGTACCTCTCGATGATGACAGACAGAAGGACAAAAAACAGTCACACCTGCAAAGGCACAGCTGATCCACACTGCCACAGGAAAATACCACTGGCAGCAGACAGCGGGTGACAAGCATAAAAGGGATAATTGAAGACGGTAATCCATGTAAATAAAGAAAACGTGACCAATAAGAGGAGAAAATTAGGTTTGATCCAACAAAATATGAGATAAAAACAATATACTTCATCCCTATTTGCTCAGTTTAAACTGGGCCAGCTCACGGAAATCCTGGTATTTCCAAGGTTCTGCAACAGATGATGGAAGACACTTTGGTCTTTGGAACCTTTAGAGCAATGAAATTTTTCTGTGCCTTCAGCAGATTTGTGCTCGATACAATCCTGTCTCTGGCTCTATAAATGGCTCCTTCATATTTATGCCTGTTTTTTTTCTCTTACATGTTCTGCCTGCTGTGGAAGCTCATCTACAACACACCAATGTGTCTTTCCAAATCATCTCAAGTCAACTGAATCCTCTACATATGGACTCCTACAGAAATCTAGAAACATTTCAAAATGATATGATCAGTGGAAACAGGAAATTCAGTGGAATTCTCACTGCTCTGTAAGTATGTTTGTTGTTATCCTGCACCATATGTGACATTTATTTGTGACTGTTAATTCGTCTGATGTGAAAGCAAAGATGGATGGAGATATTTTAGAGGAGAACTTAAGCGAAACCATTTTTCGCTTCTTCGAAATCTCATGCATCAAAGCTGTTGACCTCTAGACCCTCATTACTGCATTTCCCACAATTCCCAGCTCTCAGCGCTGCTGGTGAGAGAGTGTGGAGGTTTAACCTTGAAGAATGTTGTGTAACACCTGGAGGAGGATAATACATTCGTAAGCTTTTGTACACAGCTCATGCTGCCAGACATGCTCACAGACTGAACCAAGGGGTTTCTTGGTTAAAAAAAACTAACACCTATATTATTCTGTTTCAAATAATAAAAGAATCAAGTTACTATACAGTATTAATGTATCATTAAAGCTGTGTCATTAAAGTAACTATAGAATCATCCGATGATGCTTAGAGCAATTAACATCCAGGGGATCACATGTACTAAAGATATTAAAACATTCCTAATATAAATGTTATCAATACATTAAAAGGTTCAATATAAATACATAATGTTCACCACTGCTTCCTATAATGTGTTCAAAAAGCTCATATTGTAATTTTAGTAGACCCTAACAAGAGGTTGATTGATGAATTGTCTTATAATACGCATCTACTTTTACCTTATTTCCAAAAAAGTCAATAATGATTTATACAGAGACCGTTCCTAAGAGTCGGCTTCATAAAACCCTCCTTTATGTATTGGAAAGTGCAACAACTGGTGGTAATGAGAGCTGGATTTTTGGGATTTATTATTGCATGTGTCCTTACAGTACAACAGTTCATAATAAATGTGTAGTAAGATGAGACTACTGCTAATGATCAACATCGAAAAGACAACATGGGTTCCATGACTCTTGTCAAAAGAAATAAAACTAACTTTTCCTCTCAGTACAGTGTCCTCAACAAGATGCTACTGGACTCTAAAAGTGTTTTGAGGGAGGAGGTTTAAATTTTTTTGTAAACTGTAATCTTCCATGTTATTAACAATAACTGCTGTATATTACTAGCAAGGATTACCTTTCCATTATATGAAAATAACAGATTAGCATTGCTAGCATGAATAAGCAAATCATGAAATTGTTGCTAGTCTGAAAAGGCTAACCATGTCATTATTATGAACATCATTAGCAAAATTAAAAATGGTGCTATGCTGCACTGGCATCTCATCATCTTTTTTGCAGTATTTATTACCATCTCATTAGCATAATCCTACTATGAATCGACAACTCATTAGCATGTTGTAAATATGTATTACCAGGCTGTTAACATGATCTCATTGGTTAAAAGGTAGAATATTTGTAATATTTCTCTATTTTCTCAGCACAATAGCTAGATTCAATAGATTCAATCACCAGTGTCCTCAAGGGAACCCAATGCAAACAGTCCAGCACTCACACAGCAGAAAACACAAAGACAGCAGCTGCAGCACTGGAATTCTCACAGCCACTGCTGTGTGAGACGAGCTGTGTGTCCTGATAACACGAGGTGACTTCACCTTCTGTACAGAGGACTTCAGATCCCATCACTAATACACAGCCTCTCTCTCTCTCTCTCTCTCTCTCTCTCTGTTTGTGTTTTCTGACGCATGTCATTTCCGTGAGCCCCACGAGGAAATCAATCGATGTGTTCATTGAGTTTGAACATGACCACTCTGTTCCCTAAGGACTGGAAGCTGTGTTGAGTTGATGTACTGTATGTGACGAGTCCAGCAGAGAGTAAACAGAGTTGGTTTTCCTCACGTCTGAGGACTCGCAGGATTGGTTCTCCTCCATCAATAAGGCAGCAGGAAACTTATTGTCACTGCAAGACACTCTTCAAAGTGCATTAAAGAGAGAGTTCTCAGATAAGAGAAACAGATTCATTAACTCTACCTCTAGGGCTCAGACCTTTGTTTTTCTTTTTTTATCTTAGCACTTGTTATTACTGCACACACAAGATATGCCAAAGAATATAGCAAACGGTTAGTTCTAACATCCATGTGTGAATGTGTAGAGCACACATTTTCAGAATATATTTTGGCCATTATCACAATAATGTAAAGGCTTGCTATGTTTCTTGAGAGCAGGCTGTCAAATCCTTAGGTACTCATCTATAAAAAGGTTTTAACACTGAAATGAATTCCCAAAACATCTCTTTGTGCACCAACAGGAAACCAAATACCATGAACATAAAACCTGACTTGAATGCCTTACAGAACTCACTGCAAAACACATCGATAATAATCAAAAGAAACATGAGAATTCAGCACCCAACTAATGAGTCAAACTAGAAGAAATGGGAGGCGAATCAATGAACATGAGAAAAATCAGAACAAATGTTTGACAGGAAGCAAGAGAAACAAAATATGAATTTAAAACACATAATTCAAAACACAAGATTCTTTTTTTTAATGCAGACAATAGTATAACAATAACAAAAAGATAGAATAAAAGCTCAGTCACACAAATACAAATGCTCTATTTGAAAAAAGCATCCAGCCTTTTGCTTTGTCCACCCACAGTAAAAAAGTACTTGCCCTGAAACGAACTTAAACACCTTTTAATGCTAATGCTTTATGTAATTAAACTGCAAAACAAAATATGTTATATATGCATCCAGAAATTTTAATCTGAAGAGGTTCAAAACACAAGTTCAGGACCTACTTTTAACACAAGAGCATGCATTTTAAATACATGAAATTAAATGCTCACCAAATAAATCAGATGCTGATATAACAATTATAAAATCTGATTGTGGGTGGATGGTTGGATAGCTGGATGGATGGATGGATGGATGGATGGATGGGTGCGAGAATGGATGGATGGATTATTGAATGGATAAATGGTTGGATGGATGGTTCGACGGAGGGTTGGACGGGTGGATTCGAAGGTAACTTGAGAGCAACCACCATGTTGTTACCCCCAGTCTTCAACCCGAGCGCTCGCTTGCTGACTTTAAACCAGAATCGGAGTCTCGTCTGAAATTATTCGAGCCTTAAAGGTTGTCTGTTGGGCTGGGGCATTTGGAGAAGCAGATGGATGGTCAGATGGATAAATTAATGGATGGTTGGAAGGGAGGGTGGATGGACAGATGGATGGTTGGATGGGAGGGTGGATGGGCAGATGGATGGATAGTTGGATGGGAGGGTGGATGGACAGATGGAAGGTTGGATGGATGGGAGGGTGGATGGACAGATGGAAGTTTGGTTGGATGGGAGGGTGGATGGACAGATGGAAGTTTGGTTGGATGGGAGGGTGGATGGACAGATGGATGGATAGTTGGATGCATTCCACTTCAGTTTTCAAGTATTATCAAAGATTGACGGCAACATCACACATACTTTAGATGAGGTAAGAAAGAACCCAGAATCCATTCACCAGAAGCTGCAAATCTGACAATTATTTAAACAAATATTTGTTTCAAACTGAATGCCATGATATAACCGGATTGGCTTCATCAATGAAAAAGAGAGGATCCTGAGTAAAGATTTCGTTAAGAAGAGCAGAGCATGCCAGAAATGTCAGACTTTACCACCAACATAACAACCCCACTTTTCTTAACCTCCTCACCTTGCCTGGAGTGTCAGACACATTAGTAACTAGTTTGAATGTGTACAAGCTGCCAATCAAAATTGAAAAGCTACAGATTTAAAAACTCTGTGTTTGTGTACATTACCGAGATCGCTGACCAAGAAAAGAAGAAACTCCCATTCTTAGTGTTATTTATTTGATATTTACACATAGAAACATATCCTCTTCTTTATCACGGGGTTCATGTGAGAAGAGGTTGCATAGACTCAAGTCTATGAGCATGCTTCACTCTGACCAGCGTCGTCCCGGAGAAACCTGATGGACGAGGCGTTTAAATCGGTCCCAGTGTCCGCTCACAGAATTCTGTGCGAATGTGTGTCGCAGCCATAAATTGCTGGGACAGAAATAGCCCGCTTTACAACACAACAACAAAAGGACACAGCAAAACAGCACAGGAAGCAATTACAAAGACACACAAACACATTCATACACCCATCTATCTCTGGGGAGGTTGATAAGCGAGGTCTGCCTCAGCACATTTGTCCTATACACCCCCCTTCCCCTCCCTTTCTGAGTGTATAAAAGAAACATACAGAAGGCCTACACTTTGTTCACACTCTAAATGCCCATTAAAAGCAACAGAAAGCCCACGTTTAGATTCAAAAGTCATCATCTTGTCACTGACAAGCCTCAATTAGAGTGTTATGCAAAAAAATCTATAGGGCATCAGTCAATCACAACTATGATGAGCTGAAAAGAAGCTATACAGTATGAAAGTGTCTGGCAAATGCATGTAGCTATCTATTACCATGTGGTTAATCCAGGGTAGGGTTAAGGCACCACTCGTTATAGGTACTTCTTCCTAGGGAAACCTGAGGTGGTCCCAGAAAAAGTTAGTTATATATTCTTCCCAGAGTGTTCTTCCTCCTAACTGGTCACCTCCCGAGAAAATTCATTCCATCAAGATGTGGTGAAGTAGCTGTTCCACTTGAGTCCCTCACCCTTTCTCTAAGGAGCACTCCTACACCAGAGGAAACTCATTTTGGCCACGTGCATTTAAGATCTTATTCTTTCAGGACTCAAAGTATGAGACCAGAGATGAGAGCAGGAGTCTAGATTGACTGTGAAATCAACTGCAGATGTAATAGTTTTCCACTCCATTCCTTCACTCGTGAATAAGAACCCACTATATTTGAGACCCTACATTTGATTGAGACCAGATTGAGACCCATGGCTTCAGGCATGGAGGAGCATGAAATTCATTCATGTAACATTTTTACACTGTATTCCTCTCAAGCTGCCTGGAGACTGGAGCTCCACCCTCAAACGGGAAATAAACCTTCCCTGCTTACAGAGCAAAGTTGCCATGGTTCGGTTCAAAATATGTCCTCTTCTACTATTCACATCTGCAAGTTGATTTAGAGACATTTAAGGCCTCTTTAAGGATTCACATGAACCATCGAATGGCTTCTCAGCAGGGTGCTTTATGTCTGGGTCGAGCATACATTAATGCAATGACGCTCCCTGTCTCAAGATGGCATTATAACAGGAAAGAAGAAGATGACGACAGAGAAGAAATCAAAGAACACATTAAAAAAATTACAGTTCTGTTTACATTATAGAGATGGTTCAGTGTGTATTCCACAACTAAAATGCTTTAATTAGTTATATTACAGTAAATAAAAAAAAAAAAAAACATCACGCAGATTCTCTATTGCATGCCTGGCCCCAGTGCATGCCTTGAAACTTGTAATATTTCCTAACACTCTGTAGCATGACATTCTATACCCTTATCTTGCAGCCAGTTCTCATCCATGTCTTGAAGAGTTTATCAATGAATGATCAGAGGATTTTTGGGCACTGCTGCCTCTGAGTACAGAGATTCAGGTTCAGATTCCAAGCCTTTGGTTTTAACAAAGAGTATTGAAAATTGGGTTTGGCAACACTTGAAATGAACACTTATGGGGAACACCTTCACTTCTCTATGCATTAAAGAGAGCAAGCTTCACACACAAGGAGCCAAAGCCATACACATACACAACTGCCTGCAGACTCCAGTTATATCAGATAAAACAGAGCCGTGTCTGAAATAATAACCAGGAGCCCTCATACACAGCTCTAGCTCTGATAAAATCTGCTCTAACACAGACATAAAGACGACCGGCGGGACAAAAATCCAGATGAGCTTGGTGGGAAATAATGGGGTAGTTTTTTTTTTTTTTTTTTTTTTTTTTACAATAGACTTTTTAATGTGATCACTTCTAATTCTTCAAAGCAGGGGATTGAGATCTAGGGGGATTGATTTCATATTGGTTCTTATAATGTTATAAATCTTATAAAATATGGTTGTTAAAGAATCATCCCAAGTCAGTTGCAACCACTTTGTATCCTACATTTACTCCAAATAGAACATTGATAATAAACAAGTTGCATTTAACATTTATGTACACTTTGAGTTGAATAGTTATTGTTTACAAGCCAAGTAAAAATCAGTAAACGTTAAATATGAGAAGAAAAACAAAACTATACATTTTTTTGTAATACTAAGAAACACGCAGCTGCAATAGCCAAATTAAAACGCACACACAGCACTGTGAATTTTCCAAAAGAAGAAAGTAGAGGGATAGAGAAGAAAAAATAAACACAAAAACCTATAATACATCAGAAGAATAAGTAAATAACCATTTAACTCCATGACAAGTTTGCAGATTGTGAGTAATTAGGTTTTTAGATTTTCAGAATCTCAATGTTGATGTAAAAAATGTCGGCAAATTTATGAACCGATATCTTTATAGGCAAACGCTCTGAAGCAACCAAGAACAATATATTTTCCTCACTTTTTAGATCTAGTGCTGAGTTGAATAGCAGAAAACTATGAACTCGTACAGGAGGAGTGTACGTGCTTGGGGCGGTCGGGAGTTTAGTGGGTTTGTCCTGTAGCTGTGGAAACCTCTTCCTCTGGAGCTCAGGTTTTTGATTGTTCTGTATTCTTTGAATCTTTTTAAACTAGCATTTAAGAAAAGGAAGTTGAGGTAATCACGAGTAATGGTATATGTTATAGTACATATACATATTTTTAACTTTTATTTTTTTGTGTTATCTTTTTTAATAATGTTTTGCAACAGTTTGATGTTATTTGAGTAAGAATGACATTTTATATTCTTTAATATTGGAAAGGCTGAAGTATCTTTGAGGGGTGGGTTTCCTTTTTAAACAACCATTAAATGTAACTGAACTTTTGAGTGTCTTGTAAATCATGCTTTTATTAGAAAAGCTATAAAAAGCTTGTATTACTATGTGAAGAACTTTGATCTCCAAATCAAAAACTCATTGAAACTGTTACGATCATCTCTTGGTTCGTTTTATAATGCCAATAAAATGATAGCATCTACATAGTAAATAATCCCTCTCTACTAAAGCTCCCATGTGAATGAGTGTAGTGATGAGAATCTCTCGCTGTCTTCCTTTATTAATATCATATTTCTGACTGCCAGAGATTTAATCTAAATGTGGAATTATTCCGTGCATCACACCCACAGTGACACACACTTATACACACACTGCACACAGCAGGGCATCCAGATGGCTAATTATCAGTTCATCATCTCATGTGCGAGGAGGTGTTGTTCTCAGAGAGACGAAAGGGAAAAAATAAGAGTGTAACAAAAAAAATAAAGAATTTATTATTTAAAAAACGTGAATGTAAAGTTCTGCTGATGTCAGAAGTTCGAGGTTTCCTGCTGGTGTTATGGGTTGTAAGGAGTAGAGGATATTGACCATACAATTTTTTTTAATATTGATAAATATTTTTGTGCGTGTTGAATTCAACACCATGACTCATGGAATGATATTGACGTGTGTGTTTTTTTCATGGTCCCAACCAAACAATAGCATGCTAAGCAATGGAAGCAACAAGCTAAATAAGTTGTAGCTCATGGTAGCATAATGCTAATGAAATGCTGAGTCACTGTAACACTTAACAGCACGCTAACCACATAGTGAATACATTCTGGGTCACATAAGCTGCATAGTTATAACTTGTTAAGCATGCTAGCAATCATGCTAATTATGTGCTAGTTCTTTTTTTTAAAACACTTGCCATATTTTTTAAGCTATAGGGTGGGAGGAGTCAGTGTCACATCCAGTTGGATCATGGTGCAGCGGCCTTTTTGTTTCTATTATTTGTTTTCACAAGAAGTCAAGCTTCAATTGTGTTGGGGTTAAATATTTACAAAACACAGAAAATACTAAATAAACAACTACTACTAATAAAAATAAAATATCTAAACCATGCCCTGCGATGAACTGGCAACTCTCGAATGATGTGCGCTGGAGATGCCCCTCGAGATCTCTAACGGGAATTACCGGGTTAGAAGATGATTAATGAATAAATGAAAACCATAAAATAATTTAGTTAGTAAGTTTAGTTAGTTTTAGTTTACATTGGTAGAAGTCACTCTGTTTAATGAGTAACCATGGCAATGGGGCATCATACTACAGATATGGCGGAAGCTATGATGTCACTTCTCCTGCCCTGTAAGGGGCTTGTAAAATACTTTACTTTACTAATTGTCAGTGCAATATTACAGTGTGCATTACATATAAATTCTGGTTGAGCCCGCTGACTGACCTTGAACTGATGTCAAAATGTCTTAGTACTGACCTGGCAAGCTACCTAGCCACACAGATAGATGGCGTTTCTGAGCATTGCAACTACATTATTTAGTGGCCTGAAAATACGGGAGTAATACAAAGTGTACATAATATTATGAGTGAGTTTATATAAGAACCTAAAATGGCTGTTAAAAGACGTGTTTCCATAGCAGATTTCAAACTCAAAAAGCATTGAATGGTCACTAAACAGCTAAGTAACAGCAGAGTGAGAATGCAAAGTGATTAACAAGAGGGTTCCATGCATGCTTGGCCATAGACTGTAAAAATAAATATAGACACCTACTGCCACTGGGCTAATATGAGGCAACCACAAGCGTGAATTGAGCGCCGCCATGGCAGTCAGAGAGAGGGTGACTTTCTTCCGGCTATGATTTCACAGCTCCGCCTCAAGTCTTGCTCACACACGCACCTTTCACACGCAGCCTTGTTTTATACAACTCATTTTGTTAAGGTAAACAACAATTTGAAAATGACTGCTCTGAATTTGAATGTTGGCAGCATAAATGATCTTTATGAGGTCAATCAGCTCTGTTCTGTGTAGCTGTCAATCACATGACCCTTCCTAGTTTTTTTAGGAGAAAATTGAGCCATTTTGAGCCACACAAAAATAAACTTGAAAACAACAAAAACAACTATTGAACTCTGATGACTGTGTAAAAAAACTGTAAATAACGTAAATCATTTAAACATTATCTGACAGCACCCTATGGTTTGATGCGTCTTTCATATTAAAATTCATCTTATTACCCGATGCAAAGATTAAGGTTCTTCATTTTAATTCCTCATAGGCCACACAACTGCTTCCACTAGTAAAGTGCTTTTAAAAGACTTTAAACAGTCTTCTAGTAAAGACATTGTCAAAGCCTGAATCATTTTGAGAGAAAGAAAGAGAGAGCGAGTGAGAGAGCCAAAGACTGATAAGAAGAGACAGCGAGAAAATGAAATGCAGCCAATAGAAGACCGTAGGAGACAGTAAAGATATTTCTGTCCCATAACAACACTTGATTAGAGAGCTGTCTGTGAGACATTCCCTCAGACAGACAGACATCAGGAAGGAAGTAGAAAGAGATACAAAGCTAAACAGCAGGTCATGTGAAGCTTAGTGCGTGTGTGTGGCTAGGTTCACTCGCTGAAGCTAATGGAGTCTGAGACACACATATATTATTAATCGCCCTAGACTCCAGCACTCAGCACACCTGTCTGTCTGCGTCTGAGCTCTCACAAGTCAAAGATCTGCTTATGTCTCTTCTGTTTTCACTCACTCTCATTTTGGACACTGCAGACATGTGTAGACTTAAGCACATTATATAATCACGTAAATCATCTTCTCAAACACATTTTGTGCTTCATTTCTGCATCTTATTTTTTTAAGATGCTAAGCAAAACTGTCAATGTGCTCTAGACTCAGACAAGGGCAACAGTTCATCTTCCAGCAGGACACTGACCCAAAGCAAGCTGCCGAGATATGCACTGCCATTGTCATACGACCAGAAGGTAGTCATTTGTCCAACCCTGAGAAGCTGAACAGGTTGCTACTTAACTAGAACCCTCCTCAAAGAGCATCATCTCTTAGAAGGAGAGAGTAACATCCACTCTAAACTAAAGCATTTAGAGCACAATACATTTCTCGGGAGGAAAGAAAGGAAAGTACAATGGTAGAAACTAGAGCGCTGTCTTTAAAACCAGCTTTTTCTGCTCTGCTGCTTCTCACGGGACACCAGTGGAAGTGCAGGGAACCTTCTGGGTAAAGTTGTTTGAAGACTTTTTAGCTCTAACTAGCACTGTGCATCAATTTCTAAATAACGTACCTTTAAGAGGAAATAAAGGCTCAGCAGAAATAACAACATTTAATGTAAAGCATGACAGAATTAGTGCAGCTGCTTTATTATCTCCCAATGGAAAGCAAGTAGCTCAGAGGCTTGAACACAGAAGTGAGGCGTGTGATTTCATTTCTCTGTTTAGAATCTTTGCCAACTTTATCCTCTATATGAGCATCATGGCAATATTTCAGGATAGTTGCTGCAGTTCATTCAAACTATGGTGTTGATGAATGTATTGAAAAGCCTGATTGCCTCTTATGTCCACAGAGGGTTTAACGAGACAAAATAATTTGATTCACATGTATTATTCCACTTTCAGTTTATTTTTGCAAATGCTCAAAGTAATTAGGGTGGATGATAATTTCAGCTTCCAATCCTCCATTAACACTTTAGCCTTTTAAAAACTTAAAATTAAATGTCAAATAAAACACAATGCACAAGTGTTGATATTTTAAGTAATATTTTTTTTATATTTTGTTGATAATGTAAATATTTTTTACCATTTTAACCAATTACCTTTAAAACCTTTTGTAACCTTTTTTTTGTATTAAATCACACAATAATTCCAGAGCAAACTTGAAATTGTTTCTTATTTAGTTATTTGTTAAGTTATCTGAAATTTATTCGCTGCAATAAATCGAACAAATTGAGAACGGTTTTTATGTTTTTATAACAAAAATCTAAAGTGTTGAGACAAAAAAACAAATTCACAAAAAAACAAACAAAAGTTGGTTCCCGTTGTAAACTATTTGTTTACGTAAATAAACAAAATGATGGCATTCAGGTGTGCTGGGGATTGCTTGATGCTCTTAAGACTCATGTACTGTTAAAACTATGAATTCTTGACAGTGTCAACATTACATTTATCTGTTGTTTCTTTTGTATTTGCGACATTAAATATACAGACACTAATCTCTAATATTAATGGTCTATTACAGACATGTTCAAAGTCATTCCAGTCATCTTGCGTCAGTTCCATCTCCACTCCAGTTCATGTATCAGTCTAGCTTCAAACAAGCCATTGAACAAGTCTGATCCAGGATGTTTTGAATTCAAAATTAAGAACTGTGCTGGCCTGAATCAATTGTTTCCCAGTTGTTGTCAACAAATGAATGCTGGCTCCAAATTGGGGCTCTTTTCCTCCTGTATAAATACCCGCTCCTTAGATTTTAGCCAATATTGGTTGTGCTGAATCACCAAAAACAGGTCATTAAGCAAATATACTTAGTATTGAAAATCCTTCTAGTTTAATTTTAGTTTAATTTAGTGTTTAGACTATGAATGAATTGCGAGTGGTCTGAGAAAACCTGTGCAAATCTGGAGAAACTAGAAGCTTTATGTATAACTGTAAACCCAACCAATTTCTCACCATTCCCACATTTCTTTGGCTTCTTAGATCTAATGAGATCACACAGTGCACTGAAGACATTCCATTTGGTTAAAGATATGGATAACATATAGGTTACTGGATGTGCCATTCACTCACATTTGAGCATTGAAGCGTTAAAAAGTTATGATGATCCTGAAAGTAACTCTCTTTCGCAGAAACCGCGATAAGCAGCAGCTCATTATAGCGCTCCCATCTCTGCTCTCTTGGAGGCAAGCCCAGACATAAATCCAGGTGAAAGTGAAAGCTGGAATAATGGCCAGGTCTTATCTCCAGAGACACTGTTTATTGGCTGCTCAGAGAGTACCCAATCAGCCGGAGACGCAGGACATGGGGACATAGAGAGAGAGAGAGAGAGACGTCTGATAAAACGCTAATGGAGATGCTACATTAGCATACGCAAGAGTCAGCTAGAATTAAGAGGTTTTTTTTGTGTACTGTAGATCAGAAAACAAAAGAAGCAATGGTCAGATGTTTGAGGGGACATTTGATAAACATTTGATATTATATTTGTTTGCATACTGGGAGTCTATTATTTGGTGTACTGCAAAAGAAAGCAAGCCTTTCCTTGAAGTATTATTTGAGTTTCAAAATCAATTCCAGATGGTAACTGTGTTTTGTTCTTGAGTGGTATGTAATAATTAGAAATATAACTCTAAGAATTGTCTGAATTATAGTCATTAACAGATTTAATGTTCATGAGAATATTCAGAACCAACCAAGAACTAAACAAAAGGTCTTCTGCAATGATCCCAAGAAAACAATTGGTAACAAACAATGACATAAAAGACTAAATCCAGTGGAAGTCCCTATGTCAAGAAAGCTTAGGTTGATTCCATCTTAAGTTTAATGAACATCAAAGAGGAGAACTGATGATGGTGTTATACTTTGAGATGTTTTTCTACTTTCAAATACTGGTGCTTCACTGACATAATTGAAATAACACCAAAAATCTTTTGCTGTTCAATCTCAGATCTCCACTGGGCCCCAGAAGAATGAAAGAGAACTGTTTGGAAAGACATGAAAGTGTGAAAATCATCAGAAAACCCTTCTCTTTTTTGACAAGCAGATCCTTTAAGAGATCAAAGCTGGAGGAGTTGGCTCTCCATATCGGGACCAAACCAATCAGAGAAGAGGACTCTCTTTCTCTTATCTGCTTCTCCAGCCAACACTTCAATCACATGAACACTTGATGTGTCTGTCGATCAGACTGTCAATATTGCTCCCTCTATCTGACTATAAATGGAGAGAATTGAGCTTCACATCCCAATTGCCCTCAGAAAGCCTCATTATTTACTGTCTTATGCAACCATTGGCCTATTTACCTGATAATCCCTTCACTGAGGTGAGCACACCGAAATAACAGAGAAAAATGGAGAGTGAAAGATGATTGAAAACTGATCCATGAAACGATGCTGACGTGAAAATAAACAATCGTCTTGGAGAAAGATCAATAGTGCGACTCCTGCTTTACAGATTACTCTCAGCACAGAAAGAAAACTTGAAACACAGAAGTAAGTTTCTCTTTGTGAGTTTCTCTCTAATGTCCTCATTCAATGTAAGAATCAATTAATGTGTTAGTGGTTCAATCACCTGAAAACTCTGCAGTTACATGCAAAGAAGTTAGGAGCAGAAATGACAGAAATGAAATGCGCTTTTCACATGACTAAAATATTATACAGCGCATGGCTATGTTTATTAGAACTCAATATTAGAACATTTGCTTTTTTAAGAGGATTGAATGTGCAGAATAGACAAACACTAAACTAGTACCTGAATGCAAGCTCATGTGCAATCCAGCTCATGAACCAGATTAATTATTTGCTGTATTTTTTTAAGCTGTTTACATATAAGAAACCAAAAAAATTAAGGTTGCTGAAAAATTTTTAATTGAATTGGAGACCAATTTTCCTTTGTTAATAACAGGCACTTAACATAAATGCTCCATGCAATACAATCAAAAAATGATAAATTCATAAATATAGTGGCAGATTTTTTTTTCTAATGGTGAGAGGAAAAAATCAATTAAACAAAACAAAGCTTTTGAAAAAGTAACCACCTACGATTCAGAGCCTCTTAAGGAAAAATCCATACGCTATCAAACATCTCATTCAACAACTCTACGGTGGCCAAAGGCCTGTCCAATTGTAGATTGTTCAAATACATGAAGTTAACTGGCTACTAGAACATCATAAGTAGTCTGATGAGAAACAAGCTTGAGGGCTGTTATCACACATGCAGACCTGCTATCTCAGAAGAATCAATCAACGCATGACAAACTTGGCTGTAATCTAGGGCTGGGCGAATAATCGAAAAGTAATCGTAAACACCATTCAGAAGCTATGATCATTCAAATTGTTCCAGGTTGATTATTTAGATCACTTTCCCTTGAAAAACACTACCGCGTGTCAAGTCACATGATACCGCTCTGTTAAATTACATTATTCCACTGACACAGCAAATGTGGATAACTTGAAGGCTTACAATTAATTATTTCCCTAAATTATTTTAATAATCAAGCAATGTAGCCAGTCGAGAACCATGGCCTCAGACTTGGAGGTGCTGATCCTCATCCCACCCGCTTCACACTCGGCTTCAAACCGCCCAAGTGCACGCTGCATATCCACGGCCCGAAAAAGCCAACAGGACAACGTCGTCTGCAAACAGCAATGGCCTGCCCTCTCCAGGTCGGTGGAGAGCTCCTGCCTCAGGTGGAGGAGTTCAAGTATCTCGGGGTCCTGTTTATGAATGAGGGGAGTACGGAGCGTGAGATCGATAGACGGATCGGTGCATTCCTCCACATCGAGAGGAGTCAGCTGAGGTGGCTCAGGTATCTGTTCCGGGTGCCTCCTGGATGGCTCCCGGGACAGGTGTTCCGGGCATGTCCCACCGGGAGGAGGCCCCGGGAAGACCCAGAACACGCTGGTAGGACTGTGTCCCCTGGCTGGCCTGGGAACGCCTCAGGGTCCCTCCCAAGGAGCTAGAAGAAGTGTCTGTGGAGAGGGAAGTCTGATCGTCCATGCTTAGACTGCTGCCCCCTCAACCTGGCCCCGGATAAGCGGGAGAACATGGATGGATCATGGAAGTTATGTAGGCTTTGTTTTAAAATCTCTCTTTTGTAAGCATTTTTACTGAACAAAACGTAAAAAAAAAAATCAAAATAAAATGTTCAATTAATTGAGATCAATCGTCCAGCCCTATTGTAGCCTTTCAATAAAAAGTGGTTGCCCTCATGCAACAAGCTGACAAAGGGTAGTATTATTACTATTACGTATAATGTTTTCAGTCCAGTTCTCTGTTTTGTAGATCGTTCACAGCATCTTGAAAGCTCTGCCATAAGGATTAGAACAAATGTTCATTATGAGCATAAGCATCATAAACAAAATGGTAAATGTTGGGTAGATATTTATGATTTTACTGTATTGATTGCACCACTTATCCCAAAATATAAATGATCAGAAACCCATAGACATCCACATTCAAGGGTATAAAGTACCCCCATCACCCTGGCAAATCATCCTCACTCAGCATCAACACCACGTGTCATCCCATCTCAGCACAGAAGAGAGTAGGAGGAGTTTTCCCCCGAGCCCTGATTAGAAACAATGCTACTGCTGTTTGCTTTACAGCAGCTTTGTTCTTTCTCTTTTTCTCTCTGTTTTCTTCACTATTAACTATCCTTCCCTCTTCTAAGCTCCGCAGACCCTGTGCAGTAAATAAAATAAAAAAAAATTGTTAGCATCCAAATGATGGAGTGGGCATATTGCCTAATGCACATGTGCACCATCCAGGACCTCTTGGTTTAAAGACAAAGCTTTACAACCATAATAAAAAAAGAAACTGATTCATTTATCAAGCAAAGAAAACAAGCAAATCTGGCTTTAAAGACAAACCTTGAATCAACTGTTTTTGCACATACGTGATGCTCAAGCAGGCGTTTGAGGATGAATACGAGTGCATAAGCTGTTTGTACTTCTTTTCAGCCTCATGGCCGTGATTCTGAGAGCATGAGATGACTCCTCTTGCTCTCTCTCTGTCTCCCTCCCTCTTCATCTATGAACTGAGAGGAATGACCTGTCTGCTCCTTCCACTTCACACTCACCGGCTCCTGCCCACCTGAGACCCCTCTGTGAGGTTTTTGAGTGTTTAGAGTGTTTTTGTGTAAAGTCACAGACTCTTGGGCGTATCCTGGTAACTCCAAATGAAAGCTAAGTTTCTGTGCTCCTCTGCTATAACTCACACTTCAGATACTCACTACAGTTTAATTTGTTTCATAACTTGAATCCACAGAAGTTTTATTGTCTGCAAAACAGCATTTTTTTTTACTACTTTACAATTTGCTCTAATAATTTACTGTACCTTTGAAAAATGTTTTGTGGCAATGCTTGATATAATTTGTTAGCGCCAGCTTCTTTACAAATATTTTTTTCATTATATTATACAATAATTTCACAATAAACCTGAAATTTTACAAAACAATACAATTCTGAGTATTCAATTTTTTGTCCTTTTTTTCCACAAAAAATTGAGAATGAAAAGTTTTTATATTTTATAACAAAAATCTAAAGAGGCAAAATAAAAATGTATAAGTCCCTCCAAAAAAGAAAAAAAAACAAGGTCAAAATAAAGTGAAATTGCCATTAAAAACAAGCAAATCTTTCCTAAACCTTAAACACTATTCAAAACATTTACAAAAAAGATCTTCAGAACTTTGAAAAACACAAGCCATATCACAGGTTGTGTTCTTCCATGGGTTATCCCTTCTGTTCACAACTAGATGGCGCTGATTGATCTTTAAAATTAAACTAAAATACGATTGCGCATTTTAATTTGAATTACTTTTTAAACTCTCACATAACTCCGTCACATAAATTCGTCATTGACTCTATCGCCCATTTGCTTTGTTTGTGTCTTTTGAATTTTGATTGGACTGACCCCTTTAGGATTTGTAAGGTTTTTTTCTTGCGTATTATTATTATTTGTTTGCTGTATATTATGTCTTCAGTTTTTCGCACTGTAAATGAAATAACTTTTTTATTATTTGGCTAGTGTTTGTTTGCCCTTTTCCCAGTTCCTCTTTCCCTTCCCAAATTTAAAAGTCCCCGTATGTTATACCTATACAACATAAACTGGGGGGCTCATCCAGGTGCACAAGAGGAGACATGTAGACGGATATGTATCAGATCTAGAATTAGGGCATTACAACATCTGAACGTCTATGCTTATAAGACATCTTGTCTCTTTTTAATCATAAACGATTCTCAACACTTTATCATATGTCCAAAGGTCAATTAACCCAGTGATTATTTAATAATTTAAAGTGTAGCTTAGTATGTCAATTTTATCACATTGTTATATTTGTCCAGGTATCCCTGGTCTGGTTTTGTACAAAATGAATCACGTTGGATTGATGCAGTTTCACATCACAGTGCATTTAAATGGCTCTTTCTTTTTAGTTTGACTTTAAAAACTTCGAGTATAGCTACAGCTGACGCAGTGGGACTGTAATGAGCAAGCTCTGCTGCTCTGTTCGCATTGCTAAACTAAAGGGAAACCTGGGAGGAAGAAACTGGGAGAGAACAGCAGCATTGATGTGACAGCAAAGCGTAGCTTTAACAACAGCAGCTCCACAGGCCTCTAATGAACCTGTCCATCAGATAAAGCACATTACCCTGAACTCAGCAAATACCCAGCAGTGTGTTCTGCTGAGGGTCACAGCTCTGCTTCAAGGTCCCTGTCAGTCATACGGGACATCATCTGATTTTAAACATCTCAGAGCACAAGATACAATTTGGTCACTGGTTTACTTTTTGGAGCAAATTTTAGTCTCACATCTTTAAAAAGTAGAGCCTTCCACGTAATGTAAGTTTAATTCTCTCCTTCCATCCTGCAATTGAATTGAAGCTAGGGTCAGAAAAAGTGATAGATAAGACAGAACTGATATTCTGTCTTATCTATCACTTTTTCTGACCCTAGCTTCAATTTCATTTCTCTCTTTTCATTGCTTTGTTTCTCTTCCAAATCAAGTCAAATGTGTTTCAATAGAACTTTTATGAGGATGCTTCAAAGCAGAAAGTCTATGAGTGAAAAGTGAATATTTTAGTTACATTAGAGAAAACAGTTTGAAGGGGTTGATTTCAATTGTATCATATTTTATACAATAAAAGGGGTCATTTGGAAAATGCCATGAGTATTTCCAGAGAGTTAATTAACCTGAACCTAGCTTGTTTTTAGACGTATGAGTAGAATCCGGAGCCTTACAAGAAAGCCCACGCTCACCTGGGGAGATACAAGAACTCCACCAGAAAGAGTTTGTTTGTAAGTGAGTACAAGGTGACAAGTTTGACAGAAGAAGGGCTAACCCCTGCATCTCCATGTGGTGTTTGTTTTCTTCCTTTTTTTTCTACCTCCCCACCCTGCTTCCCTCTCTCCTTCCTGCTCATGTCAGCTTTCCTACTCTCCTTTCTTATATCATTCTTTCTTCTACTCCACTTCTGCCTGTTCTTTCCTTCTTTACTTCTATTCTCCCTATA
Source organism: Danionella cerebrum (assembly GCA_007224835.1). Lineage (NCBI taxonomy): Eukaryota > Metazoa > Chordata > Actinopteri > Cypriniformes > Danionidae > Danionella > Danionella cerebrum. Next base: position 467,185 of record SRMA01025756.1, read on the forward strand.
TTTCCAAATCTCTTCCATACCCTACTTCTTTCCAGTCCTTCTTTACATACTCCTTACTGTTTACAGTCCATACTGGGGTGGGCGATATGGGCAAACACATATTCACAATCTTTTTTTTCATAACGGTTGACTTCGATAATTCTAATGATATAGGTAAAATCTTAAATATAAAGGTGTATGACGTGAAAGGAACAAAAACAGATAAGTTATTAGAGTAAAACTACTTTTTTGTTGTGGGAACAAGACAAATATCAATTGAGGTAGAAATCAGATAAAGAACACACTCAAGTAAAAAACAGCACCTTTAATAACAACTGAAACAACAACAATTTGAACTTCAAACCGCATTAAGAATATTTTATTTTCTTAATCAATGCAAAAACATAACTATTTCTTCAGTGTGCAGTGTTTCACTACACTCCGTGTGCAAGTGGGGAATCACAGCCTGTGAAAAACGCTCTTGTCACGGTAACTCCTATAAAAAACATGGATTCTTTAACCCCTTATTTTCGACCATGCTAATTGCTAGCAGGTCTAGCTACACGATAAGAAACGGCACTTGTGTTGTTTCTGAGTCTTTTAGATTTTTTTTTTTTTTTTGTACATTACGGTTTGCGAAAATAAGTGTTTAATACTTTGCTTGGATGTAGTAGCCCGTACCGGTCTCTAACACTTGTTCGGGACTGCAATTCTTTAACATCCTCATTTTCTGAAGGGTGATGTTGCTTTATATTAAAAAAAAAAGAATTGGGGTGTTACCTGTTTTTGTATGAACAGGTCGACTTTTACAACAATGTCAGTGACTGAGCGTGTTGAGGGTACTTCACTGACTCCTTGAGTCAGTGTCACCAGGAAATGTGTCTTTGTTCCGTGCTGCACCACATCATAAACATTAACGATCTCATATCGACATGTCTATATCATCTTATTGAGAAAATTTACATAACAATAATTAGCATTATCAAAATTATCACTACTTTCTGCATAAGCTTCCTTCCTCTTCTCCTTGTTTCCTCTTCATGCACTTCCATATTCTGCTTGCATCAGTTTTATCTGCTTGTTCCAGAGAAGATTTAAGAGTTCTTACACTGTTATTATATTCAGTTATCTTCTGACATTTACGCAGCTCAGGTTAATGTTGCACAGTTCTTGTAAACAGAGCTCATTTGATGGTAAGCAAAATGTCAAATGCTGTGTTTCAGATGCAGTTTCAGAAGCAGACATAAAATCTAATGAAATCAACCACCTTAAAGTCTACTAGGGTTGTGTTGGAGATTCGTTACATGTTTACAGCATTGTATTTTAATTCCAGCCAAATTCATAAAAAAAAATTTTTTTCTTTAATATTCAATATGAACAGATTCAACAAAACAGTACTTGTATGTAAACTTTGATGTATTGTGAGTAACACAAAAATGAACACAATAAATCTGAAATCTGAATGACTGACAGAGGGATTACAAATCAAATCTGGACCAGACGGTGAAAGAAAAGTCAATGCTCTATTTGGACTTTCATAACCCATAAATCAAGACATCTCATCTCCTTATCTCTTCAAGTGTCATGTCAAAAATATCTTTTAGAACTCAGCACCAGTTTGAAATGGGTTTTGTATCAGCTAATCACTCAATTATCTGTACACACATTATCTAAATACCCATAATGCACAGCAACTAATGTGATTTAAAACGCTTTTGGTTATATTAATAACTGAGTGCAAATTATTACAGATGGAAAAATGACGAGCACAATCATCTTTAGAGGAAAAGTTCATCCAAAATGAAAATTCAGTCATTAATTATTCATCACAACACATAAGATTGAAATCGAAGGTCATTAGATGCTTCTTTTGCCCTTTCTAATCTCCATGTGACTGTAGTAGCTCAACGTTAATGAAGCCACTGCGATGATGAAAAAAATCTTGAGTTCACCCCAAAAGCTATTGTGGTTTGGGGTTGTTACGTCCCAGGACCACATGTGATAAATATATTTGAAGAGTTTCGATGAATTTGAATAAAAAAATTTAGCACAAATTTTCTGTTCCAAACTTTCATAAAGTACCTCAAAGAAAAAATTATTATATAATATAATATAATATTTAAAAAATAAATTATCAAATACGATTATGCTCTATGGCACATTTTTTTTTTTTATTTATAAAAAAAATGTAATAATAAAAAAATATCTAAAAAATAATAAAAATCAATATTGAATCAAGTGGCTGGTTTCAGAATAGATTGGTTAAACGGTGTCAGAAGCAACACTGCTGGACTATATTGACTGTGATCAGCTCGAAAATGGCTTGATTCTTTTCCTTCTTCATGAAAAGATTATAAAACAATTCAAAACTTTTGCTGCAGATGACAGCCGCCATTTTCCCACCTCCTCAGTACCTCTTCTTCTTTGCGCGGTGCCTGGTTTGATGGAGTTATGGAGTAAATATGGAGTGTTTTTTATCATATTTTTTCCCTCCTTTTCTTCACCTGCTGATCATTATGCAGCCCGTTTGCCGCGCTCTCTCACCTGCTTCCTATCTAGTTTTATCTCCTGCTTATGCATGCCACACATGCTTACAAGCACTTGGTTATTGCTAAAGTATGCTCTTCGTCAACCTCCTTTTGTTTTTCTGTCCTGTCTCGTCTGCTGTGTTAATCTGTGTCTTGAGATCATTCTCTTTCTCTAGCAAATGTCAGTCAGCTGATGCTGATCATCCTATTTTTGTAATTTGATTGTGGATAATAATTGATTATAGGAGAGGGCGGCATGATGGCGCAGTGGGTAATACTGTGGCATTCCAGTTAGAAGGTTGTCAGTTTGAGGCTCGCCTGTGACTTTCCTGGAAGGAGTTTGCATGTTCTCCCCGTGCTTGTGTGGGTTTCCTTCGGGTACTCCAGTTTCCCCCACAATCCCAAAAACATGCGGTTAGGTTAATTGAAGAATCTAAATTCCCCTTAAGTGTGAATGTGTGAGTGAATGTTGCCCTGCGAGGGACTGGCGACCTATCCAGGGTGTATCCCTGCTTCTCGCCCATTGATACCTGGAGATAGCACCGGCAGACCCCTGTGACCCCAAAAGGGAATAAGCGGGTTGGATAATTAATAAATGATTTTAGTAGATAATACATTTTAATTATATGTCATTATTCTCCTGGAGATATCACCCAAAGATCCTAACCTATGAGAAACCCTGATCTGATGGTCTTATGCATTGCCTCCAACAGAATGAGCCTCGTTTGGGGAAACTAATGACAGAACTTTCATTTTGGCAAGAACTAACCACTTTAAGCTGAATCAGACCTATTTTCCTGTCTGCAGGAAAATGGAGCACAGAATGAATGAGAGCACGCATATTTGTTCGCTTTCTGTCTTGGACAGTGATGGAGAGAGCGAAAAAGCAAATCTAAAGCGCATGGTGAATGCAGAAGCCCACTGTCGGCTGTCTCTGGGTGAACATGAGAGAAGAGACGAAAGAACAGATCAATCAGTGACAAACCCAAAAAAACAGGCCTGAAATCAACAGACATACAGCCCTAGGGCTTCCGCATCCATCCATCCATCCACCCACCCAACCACAAACTCAAACATGGACAGAGGAACACAGACTCACTGCCTTGTTATAAAAAATTAAAAAAAAAAACTTTAATTTCATCCACTTCACATCACCTTCCGTCTGCTGAATTACATTTACAAATATAATTTGTGTTTTGACTATATTTAATGGGGATATTTGACTATATATATATATATATATATATATATATATATATATATATATATATATATATATATATATATATAGGAATTCTTTTGCTTTGAGATCCTGTTGCTCCTATCTCCCAGTGCAAAAAGGGTCTGATGTTTTCTTCAAAACACTTCAACAACACAGCGAAACATTATGTATAGATTACCAAAATGTTAGAGTAAAGGTGTCTTAAAAGAAATGACGTTTATAACGTGGAAAGTGGTGTTCTGAAGCGCAAGTTAGAGAAACCCTGTGACGCGTGAAGCAAGAAGCGTCACTCCATCTGTCTGGGCTCGTGCTTGAAACTGTGTTTGTGTTAATAATTTGTGAAATATCTCGAGAAAGTCAACTTTCAAAAGTGGTGCCATAATGTTTTCTGCCATCCGTTTTAATACATTAACAATGTGTAGATTTAAGGATTAAAGAAACGTTACTTGATATTTCTCTGGTTTTCCATTTTTTTTATCAACTTATACTTTTGTTTCTGAGAGCCATTGCACGAATTAGGTGTTTTACATGTAAAACTTGCTTCAAGATACGAAATGTTCGAGATACGAATGTCACCCTGGAACGGATTAATGTTGTATCGGGGTACCACTGTATTTAACTGAGCTGTTTAACTGAGTTGCTATGTTAACTCTGTGCTGGGTTATGTGTAAAATAAAACGTTCTGTCTTATAGCATGCAGCCAAAGCCACACTGCTTCTCAACATAAAGACATCATATGAGCAATGTGTGTTTAAAACCAGGCCTTTAACAGAAGAGGAGCAGTTGTCAGATAACAACAGGATTAAAACAATCAAGAGGATTAGCAGACACGCCAACTCAAGAGCAGGTGGAGGATTAATTCATCCCATATCTCAGGATTAGTTCCGCGAGTCAGCCTTCTCTTAAAAACAAGTTCTTCAGGAATTTTTTAAGGGTATCACATTTTAATAGTTGAGTTGCTTTTTAATTTAAAACTGGGTTTGTTATAGATTTAGCCCAAGGTACATCAATTTATCAATATTTGCTGAATGAATATTTTACTGAACTGAAAATGAAATTAAAAAGCAAAGGAAGTCAGAATTTTATCTGCATACCTGAGACGCATCTATGAATCTGGACGGTTTTCCATAATTAATGATTGCCAAAATATAGCCATGCTAACAGTCTAATGCAACTCTATGGCAACTCTAAGCTCCACCTATGTTGTTGCCGCAGCACATGATCACAGAGTATTTAAATTACAACTTAGTACAAAAGTCAACGTTATCATCTGTGGAAGAAAAAAAAAACAACAGAAAATATATTTTAATCATATATTTTTTTGTTTTGTGAGTGTACGCTTTTCCATTGAGCAGTTACAGAGAATCAGTTACAGTGGTTAATAAAACAGACCTTAACTTATTTCCTGTAGAGTGTTCGTGTGTTTGTGTGATCTCTGAAGCTGGAGAGCTGTGGGCGGCTTCCACAGCACTACAGAGTGAGTGTGGTATGCACTTCTGAGTGGGTTAAAAGTCTCTGTGTGGGTTGTGAATGTGCTACAGGTCATTTTGCTTTGTGTATGCTCGGATATTTCATTCAGAATGTGGCCCGTATGTGTGATGAAGAAGGAGCATACTATGGAAGATTCGCATTCTGAGAGGTCCACCCAACTATACCATTATTTCCTTACCAAACACGTCCACAAAGTTATATTTACATTAATTTGTGGACATTTGCCTAAATCTATATTCCTTTTCTCAGAGAAGCCCATATTTTGTCTTTCCCATATTTTGACCGAATCAAAATGTTTCATGATAGGGTCATGGCAGTAATGTTTAATTTTTATCTCTTTCTCCCTTGATTTTAACATTTGTATTGTGTTTGATGTTTGTTATGGTTGAATTTGAGTCTAGAAGAGCACACTGAGATCAGAGTGTGCTCAGAGCAGCGTCCAGCCCTGTTTAAAGCTATCCTTTTCTCAATAAACATGCTGCACACGTGGCTTTCAGCTTCTGAGGCACATTCCAGCATCCACAGAGGCTCCACACAGCTTACATCCATGAAAAATAAGTCTTTTAATTCTGATCCTATTGCCCTGACTCTACTCTGTTGCTATGGTAATAATTCAGGACATCACTGTCAAAAGTCAACAGACAATTTTTATGTATGCCTTATGCTAGGGATTATTGATTTAACTATAATGGAATCCCATTGATTTTCATTGATTTTCCCATTGACTAATGGTTATTGATTATGTGAATTTTGTATATTCCTCAGAGCAGCAACTTATAAAAATGAAAGAGCCATGTCTAACAAATGGATATAGCCAATAGTTGCTTCTTCGGCCACAAGAAAACAATTTGGTGTATTCAACCTTCCTGTGATATTGACCCTGTTTTGCTTAACCTACTGCAATTTTTCACAAGCCATGTCCAAAGCTGAAGATAAGATTGCTATGATATATGGCACTGATTAAAGTCGTCATAGATAGAATTTTGAACACTCATAAGAACATGAGTAATTGAGAAAAAGGCAGTTTTGTTACAGCTTTTACCAAGTATTAAATTCCAAAACAAAGATTCAATACTGGACTGATCTTGGAATGGTAATCTTTGCACTGATAACTATGTAATAAAACTTTAACTTTAATAAAACTGATAACTTTAATAAAATTTCCATGCTGTAAAAAAAAAATAAAACTATGAATTACTAGGCTTGGACACTGAAACATGGTACAGGTATATAACCAGGGCAAATATCAAATGAAACTGGACAATCATAATTTCAAAAGTAAAAAAAAAACATACAAAAAGCATTCTGAGTTGAAATAACCTTTATTATTGGGACTAGTAGTATTTACTTGTGTATATATTTGTGCAGCTTCAAAATGAAAACAATTTAAAAATAGTTATTAATTATTTACATTAAGCTTTTGGTTAAAACAATGACACAATCCAATTTCCAATACAACTTAAACGGTTCATTTTTGACACATTGCTTGTTGTTTTCCCACTTTTGATAAAAGCGTTTAAATACGTAAATGTAATTGTAAATAATTGGGTTCAAAGCTGAAAACGCAGAAAATTATGATCAACTGTGAAAATAAATATTACTGTAAAATGAGCAACATTTTTTTTCTTGTAGTGGAAAATGGATCTTGTATAAATATTCATCAGCACAAATTCCCTGAAATATGCACCTCTTCAGTGGAACTGTCTCAATTTGAATCTTCTTGATCACATTAATGCAACTTTGAGGGAGAAAGGCTTTGAATTTATAAATGGCTTGAAAGATGAATGAGTGAATAAATAATTCAGAATCAATGTGTTCAATGCATTTCGTATGATCTCTTTAAAACTGTCAGATCTAAAAGAAACATTTCAGGTAAGAAATATAAACTTGCAAAAACAAATCTCCAACATTATGTAAATTAACGTGGCACTGGGGAATAAGTCTATGTTCTTTAGAAATGAGAAAGACTCCTAAAATAAAACGTCCTATTACTTTTATTATTGTTTCTCCAATCTAATGAAAGATTTAAAAAGGAATGGTTGATCTGTGAGAACATAAGTGTTTTCTAAAGGCAAGTTCAGGCTTCACAATCGCTGTCAGGTTTCGAGAAATCGCAGACAACTGCTCTGATTCGTAGGTAAATCAGTGTCTGTGACTGTGCCTACATTTCACAATCATGTAAAGTAGAAAAGATGCAATCCAAGAGAGTTGCCGGTAAGTCGCTGACTGGTCGTGAGATTGCAGGATAAATATCTTGAGTTGTCGGCAACTTGAAATCGTGCAGTTTGAAATATGTTCTGACTTGAATTAACATCTGTGAATACCTTCAGCCAATGGGAGAGTGGCAGAATCCAGCACAACATGAAGTTGAGGAAGAGTTACAAAGGCATAGAATCATAAAATAAACAAAAAACACGCTCTCATTTTTTTAATTTATTGAAGTGATGAGGTGAGAGAATGGGCTGGACTGGGAAAGACGACAAAAAACAACATCGAATGCAGAGTTTGCCACAAAATCATGAATAAAGTATTGTAATAGACCTCCAGCTCAAACATATACATTCCATGTATGTTACAACGTTAAAACAAACCCTAAACTTATAAACAGGAATTTTAATAAATCAACTGTTTTAAAGAGATTTTTTAAAGAGAGGTGCACATAATCAGTCTTCAGTGTCATTGAGGATTTATTTAAGTGACACCCATCCAATCATTACTATTAGTAAAATAACTGTACATTCTATTTTGTGTTTAATTTCAATTTAATTTGACCAAAATGTATCATTCAAAATAATTACAGCGCTAATAATATTAATTATTATTATTATCAGAGTTATAGTGTGTTTTGAACATTTTCTTTGTTATCTGCAGATTGATTTTAAATAGGGTTGAAAAATAAGTATTTAAACTGGTAATAGATTTTTTGTGAGAAAAAAAAAAAATGAAAACTGGATTTTTAAAGACCAAAACGCACAGCCCTAACTCGAGCTTTAATTTTTGATAATAATCACAGTCTTCTGCTTTGGTAAGTAGAACTTTTAAAATCTACCTCCACCTACTCGAGATCTACTCAAGAACGCTCTCTGCGGGAGCTTGGCAAACACAGTAAGCTGATTAGCAGAACAGACCAATTCATTCTTCGTTTAGAGAGACAAGATAAATGTATGTTTTGTCTGTTGTGGTCTTTAAAAGCACAGAGAGCAAACAGACGTTAATGTGCTCAAACCAATAACCACATTCACCACAGCATTGCAACACAGGCCGGGCTTTAGAGGGTAAATAAAAGCACTTACCTGAGTGTCATGAACAGAGTGAATCCATCGGAGCATGAAAGAGAAGAGAAGGAAATTTGGTGAGCTTTTCATGTCAAAGATGTGAGCATTTGCCTAAAGCTTTCCGTTTCAAGAGTTAGCATTGCAGATGACAGTGTAGAATATACAGTTTCCTTTCTATTCATTGAACATCTTTCATTCTGATTTACTGAGTGACAGTCAAAGAAATGAGAGAGGGAAGAAGATGATGTGTCTTTGTTTAAAACGCTTTGTGTTCCTGCAACAAGCAGAAGGAAAGAAGTACAGCTTAAACCTGTAGAACACTTTTACAAACCACAGCGAAAGATAAAAATGTATTATCCCACCTAATACCCAATCAGCATCTCTTCATGCACAGGCATGTTGTACAAGAGCAACAAAAATAGCTCAACCCATTTTGGTTTGGTTTCATTTCCCCTTAGTGTTCCAAGCAGAGAGCAACAATGAACAATCTGTAGGCCCAGAATGGACAAGCATTTTGTGTGGAACCAGACAAAAGTGTGTCTGAGTTTTACGAGGGTTGCATTGTCAACCTGGAAAATGCTGTAAATAAAGAAGTTGACGAAATGAATAGCAGTAGTTTTTAATGGATGTGACATACTCATCAAACAAGTAAACTCTGTTACAACAGTGGAGCTGAAGTCTCTAGTGGAGGCATCTGAGAGTGGAACGCTGAAGAAACTTCCCAGTGTTCTCAACAATACATCAAACCCCCTGCATACAGCACTCGTCACACTCGGGCTCAATTGCCCGCTGAGACACTTAACTCATAAATCTCATTTTATGCAAACTTGTCTTATTTTGTCCAGTCGTGTCTTGTTAGGAGGAAATTAAAAACTGTTTAAAAAAAGGTAACGAAAGTTTATGGATGAGTTACTTGATATTGTAGCAAAACTTTAATGTTCCAACTACTACCCACTCAGTCTGCTCTTCAGCTTAGCCAGACTCCTGGGCTAAATATTGGCCCCATTTTGATCCAAGCTGTCTACTTATCCCTCTAGGTCTTAAAAAGAAATATGCACTCAGGGAAAGGGACTACGTGGTTGATTTGCCAAGTGGCAAATAGGACTTATGGTTTTTTAAATAGTTGCTCTCCCTCCAAAATCCCCTGCAGTGTTCACACAGCAACTTCAGATCCATTCCAGAGACACTTGCATTTTTACATCATGGGAATCACGTAGCGTCGACAGTGGAAATAGAAGACAGCCGACAGTGAAAATCCCAAAAACGTGTTTTTGTATGCCTTGTCCAGCCGTGAGTGAATGCTCTCGTCCGCCAAAAATTTTGACATTTTTGGACTTCCCCTCCACAAACATCCTTTCCTGCCATGATGATTTCTGTACTTGTTTCTTACATTAAGTCGACCGCAGGCAACTTCATCTTTTGAGCCACACATCTCCGCCAGAACGAATGAAACATTCCCGAGACTACCTTTGGTTTTGGAAACATTTCCAGTTACTCAGAGGTTTGCTTTCACAAAAAAAAAAAAAAAAAAAAACAACACAGAAGCCAGTGTATGCCCCCTATAGACCTGGCTTGATGCCGCTCAACTGTCTCATTTGCATTCTTCTGCCACCTGCGATCTCAGTTCAATGCTGATGATTACGATGGCCTCCTGCCACAAGATTGTGTATCTTTCAGCTGCCAATATACTTTTGATAAATGTCAAAACAAACCCTGTGTGTTTCTGTGCATATAGAAAAAAAATATATAAAGGTGTTTTCCATTCAGTAAAATTGAACAAGGGTTATCCTTGACTCCAGGAGCAATGTAGCATTAAAGAAATATGTTTCTGGGTTTGTCAGCAGCAGCACAAAGCACTGAAGATCTCTGTAAACACAGGCTGTCAGATGGGTCAGTGCATCAGAGAGAGCACTCTGAAAGCAGCATTCTGAGGCTGCCTGAATAGTGAGGTACGGATGCCATTAAGACTTTCCAGTAGCCGTTTCCCTCTCCCTCTCCCTCTGCCTCTCCCTCTCCTCCTCTCTCTCTTCTTCTCCCTCTCCCTCAACTCCCTCTCTCTCTTTACATCAACAAAACAAGCGTGAATCAAAAGTGCAGAGATCAATAATTTCTGTTAGTGTGGACAAAAGTAGTCATGGGAACTATGTCAAAGAGCCTATGGGAGCATCACTGGGTGAAAACAAGAGCAAGTCACAGATGCTAAGAGGCCATCAGGGGAATGGCAGTGAAGCAAATAGAGCCATGAATCATAATTGCCACTGTGTGCATCTCATTGCCACAGGAAACACTAAAACGAAAAAAAAAATGCCTTATTTTTTTCCTTTTACACAAAGAGAGGGAGAGGAAGGGAGTAAGAGAAGGGGAAAATGTTATTGGCCTCAAGCTCCATTTAAAATGTCACTCTGATTTGAAACAGTTTTCTTTTTAAACGGAAGCAAAGTTGTACAAATGTTAATAGCTTCTGCTCTCTATATATGTATGTTAGTGTAGTGCTGCAGCACCCGGAAACATCTCTAACTTTACAGCAACATGGATCATGGTTTATCTTAAAGCAAAAAAGTTTTTGTGGAAAGAAAATTTATATTAGCATGGTGATAGAAAAGGGGATGCTAGATATTCTGAAAGACAACTAAGTATGTATGTTTTATTTAGCGAGTTTTTCTTTTTAAAATATTCAGACTATAGTTATCTAGAAAAAAAAAACCCTCGCCTCATGTCTGGTGGTGCAGCTCACCTTTGGATTTTCATCCGACGGTGTCACACACTCCTCTGGACCCACTTCTACTTCATCGAGTAATGCACAAGACTCTGGTAACTCAAAGAAGGAACTTTACCAACCTTAACTCTCCCCTGAAACATCTGAGGAAGCAAAGTGATCCCCAAATATATTGCTGTGAGAATAATTGTACATCGCTAAACATTGTAAACATTACGTCACTGGTCAGTTTATTTTGTGTGGTCACTCAATTAGTGACAATATTAGTTCACTAGACAAAAGTGAAAAATTTCAAGCATTTACTTGTTACCATTTAAATCATTATGAATTAAAGATAACAACATACATATACATTGTATTATAAACTGTACAACATCATTATTATCCCGCATAGTTCATTAACTGTGTGTATGTATATTTAAACATGTATGTATGTGTGTAGGTATGTACAAACTACAAAACTGGACAACACAAACTGTAACAAACTTACAAAGTATGTTCAGGTAGGTATTCTTCCAATTCTACTCACTCCTGAACCTTTCCCCCTCATTCCCTTATCCACTCCCTCTTTCTCTCCAACACCGCCTCGTCCTGATTCAATTAATGTAAACTAGTCTGTGGGAAATACAACTAATAAATAACTACATACATTCACTGCTTCAATCCAGAGGAGGAAACATCACACCAGGTGTTTTACTCCCCTGGAAATAACAAAACTGTCCAACTCAGCAAACCATCTACTCCCCCATTAGATGGCTTTTAAGCAGGACAGGGCATGGTAAAAAAAAAAAAAAAAAAAAAAAGATAACATAATATTTCATAAACAAATATTGTGCTTCTTAAAAGTGTGCTAACAAACAGTAGTTTTTTGGGCCTCCTTTTGCACTAATTACAACATTAGGCTGCATAGAATGAAGTTGATCAGCCTTTGACACAGCTGAGGTTGTATGGTCAATGTTGCTTCTATCATTTTTAAACTTTTTAATACTAAGCTCAGACAAGAGGCCATACAGCTGATGAGTTATTACTATTTCTGCTATGATATTTATGTAAACAGCTGTTCAGGAAAGATATGAGTTACCACGGCAACCTTTGCCAGTCAGAAATCCCTCAGAATGCTTGTCTGTCTTCTCTTTAGTGTTTTAATTCAGTCTAAACATACATACCAACATATATACAGCAGACAGATAAAATGTTGTACTCAGAATCTCTGAAACAGCGAGAGTGAAACAGAGAGAGAAAGAGAGAGAGAGAGAGAGAGAGAGAGAGTCCTTCACATCATCGATTGTTAGCTAAATTCACCATCACACACTCCCAGAATCCTATGCTAAACACACAGTGGCTGTCCTCTATCCACTCTATTGGTTTTCCTTTACTCAATGTCACAAACACAGAACTCTCATCATTGACTGCATACAACACTAGTCTGGGCTTTTCTACAGTCCCTCAGTCAGTCAGACATTTTTACAGCTTCTAGCTGCTGTTTAAGTGATGAACCTCCATTTCTCTGGGATATAGACCCCGCAGATGCTCAGTTGTTTTTTGGAACTAAACATTTATATTTTAAATTAATTAGGGTAATTAACTGATTGAATTGATGAACAGATCACAGCATACTGCCCTTTTCAAAACCGTGCGTAGCTGAGTAAAATAATAAGATCATGATAAAATGTGTAAAAGCCACTCTCTATTTGAGGGAATAGATGTAAATGGTGAAGCAGGACAAAAAATATGGTTTTAAGAGTATACACGTAATTGCACAGCAAAATTAGTTATTGTGACAAGCCTAGTGGCAGTAATAATGTACTACAACTAACTCCTACAAAGAATTGGAAATAGGTGCTGAAAAACAAAAGGCTCTAGGAATTGAAACTGAAATATATTTTGCTGTCAATCATTGTATAGTTCTGATCAGGCAAAGAGCTCAATCTTGCAGAAACCCTCAACTGATTGGAAGGAAAGTGCTGTTAAGGCATGTGTTTTTCTGTTGGATCAAACCATCTGTGCACGTCGTAAAGCTCTTTACACAAAGAGCTTGAAAGGAAAACTTCAAACTCAAGAGAAACGAAAACAATCAAATCTAAAGGCGAGCAGTGGGTGAGAGTTTGGATAAAGAAGAGGCTGTGATTGGCTGCTGCGCACTGAATTACTGACACAGCTTGATCCATAAGAACTGAACTAAAGATCACAGCAGACTCAAACTCTAACAACTGAAGTCTAGAACAATGACAAACAAACTCAGGTTATTTCTTCAAACTCGCTAGAGTAAAACAAAGGAACCGTATGCAGTCTCTTTCATCTAGATAGAAATAGACATCACACAGAGTCAAGAAAACAGGCTCATCACAGATCTGGCTCCTAAATCTATTTTTTTCTGCACTCTAAATGAAACAGGGGTTAATTAAAAATATTCATTTGGGGCCATGTTGAACCCACGCTTTCTCTGTTTTTAGAATTGATCAGTTTAATAATGTTGGTTAAAACTGAATTAGTATAGAATATTATGAACACTTGGTACAATGTCACATTGTTGTCAATAATCTTACTTAAGCAACCACTTACCCCAGCGTCCAAACACCATCACCAAAGTTACCTAAAAGAACTACAACTCCCTACAGCTCCTTGTCTGTTGTCAATGTTGTTCACCCGTGTAACTTCCTGGACTCCTTTCGGACACTCCCTTGAGTAAAGGCCTTTACACACCTATGCATCTGGTCCATGCAGTGGATCTTAAATTTTAATTACATGGGTGCTAATGTGACTTTACACACCAGCCAGAAAAAACATAAATGCGTCAATTATTCAAGAAACGCAGCATATTTTTTTTTTCTTCACACAGTGCATCAAATCACTGTGGTTGACTCATTTGGTCACATGTCTTTGTCTTCAGCCAGGAAAGGCAGCAGTAGCAGGTGCTTAGATGATTAGCTGTGGTACTGTATTTCACACTGCATAATTTTAGACAGAATTGCAGAGAACTTTGTCCATATTCTCAAACTGCGTCTCGCAATCAAGCACTCACGAGAAAGATTTAAAAATAGTGGTCACGTGTGCCACACTGAAGCACAAGACCGGAATTATTATCAGAAATTTATTGGGTCCAAATAAATCGAAAAAAAAAGCCCCCTTTGAACTGAAACAATTGTTTATATTGCTGCCCATGCCTTTGTAGCTCCTCCGCAACTTTTTGTTGCCCTTGGTGTGGCTCTCTTATTGACTGTAAATAATCACAGACATTATTTCAGTCAACACATTTTACACTGTCCGATAGTGACTCGCCGACAGCTCCAGATATTTAAGAAGCATCTCCGCTAGCCTATGACTCTCGCAGAGTGACTCTCACCAAAGCGCCATCTAGTGTTCAGGAGAGGGTATGTGCACTAATTTTTAAAACGCTTTTAAGTGCTGCTGATGCAAAGGTTTGTAAAGGCCTTCTGTCACTGTATTCCTGCGCTCCATCTACTCACCAGATCTCCTATTTCATTAGAAAGGTCATCTTGCTGTGCGTGATTGCCTTCCCCGGCTATTAGCACCCCAGCCGGCGTGCTTCCCTCATCGCCTGTCTGACGTTGTATCCTCGCCCTGACTCCAGCCTGTTCACTGGATACTTACCAGGAACTCTTCTATGTCTCTGTGAGCTTCCTTTCATCCTGTGAACTCCCGTGTTGCTGTAAGTGGACTCTGAAGAGGAACAAGACTACCTACAGCGCCAACACTAGAGCTTTAGCTTTCCATAACCTGCTTATTTTCAGTAATAAAAAAAAAAACTTTAAACTCTCTGTCGTTGTCCAGTCTGCTCAGTATGCTATGTCAGCTATGGCAACCAAATTCCTGAAATCATGTGACCCATTGAGAAATTCTCCTATGTGACATCATGGGATTAAGATGTGTATATGGTCTAAGTATTTCTCAGCTACTATTTTAAACATGTTTTTGATTCAAGCATACTCCTTGGCTCACCAGGGGTATTCGTGTTTTTTTTTTTCCTGGTGTCCTATAAGCAGTCCCTAAGTCAGTCCAAGGCCAATGTATATTGCTTTCATTTTTGTCTTGCTGTTCAGCAACCTGATGGTCTGATAGGTCTGGGAAGCTGCAACTGATGAGTGGCTTCAATTTTGGAGAGGTCTGCTAACCACTCCCAAGAAATAAAAAGAATCAGGAGATGTGTCAGCCATATAGAGAAAAGGGGAGGAATAGGGCACTGGAAGCTTCAGTGCAATCCACTGTTGAACTATATCATCATTCAGTAATTGGGATGAGACAGGGCAATGTGTCCAGTTGGCAGCAGGACGTGTTTTTTAGAAACAGGCACGCTTTTTTTCCCACTCTCATCTCATTTCTTAGATCTGTTCTCATTTTAGGTGACCAATAACAGTGGCAACTTCAGCACTGGAAAAAAGAAAAATGCAAAATCCAACAACTTCAGATAATCCATATTTCACCTCTACGTTTAAGCTAGAATCAGAGAGCAAGAGAGGCATCAATTACTGATGACAACAGACAACCCCATCACCCCGACAATAAGCCTCATTTTCCATGACAGCCAAATGCTTAGCATGAAGGGAATTCACTTTGATGTGGCGATTAATAAAGGCTTTCAGTCAATGCGCCGGAGAAGGAGAGGTGCTGAATAAGTGTGATCTATTACAGTCCGAAAATGCTGCATAAAAGCCTTAAAATGATGATGACAACACTGAGAGCAGAATAAAGCTGACGGATGGATGGAAATATGGATTCGGTGAAGATATGGTGTAATAGCCTAATTCATCAAGAGTGTGAAGGTAATAATATGAATATGTATGGTGTATGGCACATGGATGAGGATTGTTTGAATATTTATGAGTGTGGGTTATTACTGTGACTAATGAAGTTAATGCTTATTTTGTTATACAAGCTTTTTACACCCGAGAACAGCATCAGAGGAAATGCTCACAAGCTGCAAGTCACCTGAGTCCTGCTCTACATAGCTCTGTGAGAGCATTGGGATGAAGGGAGTTTGCTTTTACACTTAGACAAGATCTCAAGGAAATCTGGAGTGGCTCTGGACTCAAAAATCACGATGAACGGAGCTTGTTTCCACATTTGGGGAAGATCTTGAGGAAATCTGATGTAGCAGTGTTTTTGAACAAGGTGCTGAAGTGAGTTTGTTTCACACTTAGAGAAGAGCTCAAGGACATTGGGAATGACTCTGCTATTGAATATGGGTATGAACAGAGTATGCTTTCACATTTGGAGAAGAGCTTGAGAAAATTTGAAATGACTGTGGATGTGAAGGGGGTTTGCTTTCCCAGTTATAGAAAAGTTCATGGAAATTGGCAGTGACTCTGGACTTGATTATAAGAGTGAATAAATGGCACTTGTTTATCACACTTTGGGAAAAGCTAGAGGAAATCTGGATTGACTAGAATTTAGCTTTCAGACTTAAAGAGCTCATAGAAATTCAAATTTCAACCCATGGAAGTGACATCACACCAACATGATGTGTTTTCAATCAGATGCAAATATATTTTCAATGGAGCCTGGCCTATTTGGAATCAATTGGTAGTGTTGGTCTTTTTCTCTTTTTTTTACAATTTCAGACAATATGAGACCAGCAGTCAAACATGATTTGCTGTCAGTCTCTAAAGGGGAGACTTATCCAGTTGCAGCTGCACCACTCTTAGAACACCAGTGTGAGACTGGTGAGGAGGAGTCAAAACAATCGAGATACTTCTCGCTGCAGACTGTGGTGAGTGGTGATGCAAGGTTCATGCCAGTTTTGTATGAGCCTAACTATTATCCTAACCCTTAACCTAAACCTAACCCTAACCTATCTCTAATGAACACTAACTCTATTTCTATACAAAGCTGTCAAAATGAAATTACAGCAAAGGGACATACTGAGGAGGTTGTGTTGATCATGTGATTTGGCTCTTTGTGCAAACCTGACTTGTTTAGTTTGATTCATTCAAACTAGAGTTTGTTTTCCCTACTAATTGATCCAAAAGTAGACTAAAAAGACTTGGAATATAAGGTGGTCTTGGTATAAATCTAAATGGAACTCTAGAGTGGTTAGTTTGTTGTGTGAATACGAACTGATTAAAAAAATAAATAAAAAAGACAACAAAAATATGCTTTTTGAACGAATACAACCACCTTACTCGCTTGATAGTGGGATTATGGGCTGGCGTGTGTCTGTTTGCAAAGCAGCATTTGTCATGGCAGCTCGCGGACACTTTGCGGAGACACAAAGCATCATTTGAAACGTGAATCATGAGCAAAACGTGAATCAAAATCACATAAATGATAGACTAATGTAATCCAAGGGTCAAAATCCAGCAGCAAATTTAGCCCATTTTGAGCACATTGTCCCTGGTTTTAGGCATTATGTCTTCTTTTGTTTACATCCGTGTGCACATTCATTCTAACCAGTCAAAAAGCAGACCCGGGTGGCCCGGATGATGTCACAAAGCTGTATTTTCACCTAGTTCGGATCTGAGTGATCGGATGAAGAAATCTACAGACTACTAGAATGAAATGATTCCTATTGTTCCAGACCAAATTAAACACCTTACGACACTCGCGCCCATTCTCACACTGCTGTTCATGGAAATGGTGGTCACATGATGAGTTTGCAACTGGATACTATTGTTCTAAGGGTATATAGAAATGTTCTGCCACCAAACCTCAGATAGATAGATAGTCAGATAGTCAGTATTCCTCACTCTATCTATAATTAACTCCACTGCCACAAAACAAAAAGAATGCCAAACAACAAACTTCACACAATTGTAAATTTAAGAGAGTTAAATTTCATCTATTGTCTGTCTTGGAATTAATGTGTTGGATAAAATACAAGAAGAAATCCACCCACATAAACAGGGAGTGAACAACTTTCATTGCATAAGATCACAGTTGTCTTAAATTAGCTGTATGTTCTGTGAAGTCTGTGCTTCACCTACAGAACCCCCCACCACCACCACTCTCTCTCTCATATGTGATGTTCAAACAGAGGCAAACAAAACCAGAAATGTAATTAAATTTTGCTTCATAAATCACCCACACACTGAACACCCTCCTATGAAAGGCAACACCTAAAAACAGCCAGAAAATAAGAATATTATGGAAAACATTACAGTGATGACTAACAAATATATTAATACAAATGAAACAGTATTTAATATTTTTGCATTAATGCTAGCCACTTTTTATCATTGTAAATTTGTCAACAATAAATCTTCTCAACTGGCTCCCTACAGATTATGAAGTTTATCCATGTAACACATAAGGCTTTGATTTTTGTAATGCCACAAATAAACCAGCACTTATCTTTCTTTTATCTGTGATGTCCAATTTTAAACCCTTATGATTTTAAAGCCCCACTGGTATAATCTAAGTTTTACTCAAGAATTGGTCTTAAACATATTGTTTACTCTCATTCAAATTATAATGTTCTGTCCATTGCTCTCTTATCAAAAGGTCAATCTATACTTTATTTCTAGCTATCAAAAAAATCTAAAGTAAGGTTTTATATATGTCTGTTGTAAACCTGTAACTGAACAACAGACTTTTACTAAGAATTAACAAGGAGATTATTAGTGTTTAACGATTATTTACATACAAAATACCAACAATTGCATTGAAGCCAGGAAATTGTTGATAATGATATTTAAATGCAAATTTAATGAAAAAAAAAATTAAACACATATACAGTATTATGTGTGTTGATCTGACCGCCATTTAAGATTACTTTTGTGTTGGTTAGGTTAATTGAAGGTAAAACCCTTCCCACACAGACTAAAGACCTCCATACACCAATCCAAATTTTCGATCTGAAGTTTTGTGTGACAACGCACCTCAATCAAAAACCAACAGGAGCTCACACATCTGGCCAACGAAAAAGAATCATATTGAGATAGGACGTAAAAGACCAACTCATCCCATATTTTCATTGGGTCTTTGCACAGAAAACAAGAAATTTGACACATTTTTGTGAAACAGCTCCCTTTGATAAGCCAATAACAGAGTAAACTTCTCGAAATCCACATGTTTTTACAATTAGATTTATGCATAAATGTGAATCCAAAGCGACTTACATTTGAATGAATGAACACATTTTTTGTCAGTTGTGACTTTCCCTGGGATTTGAACCCACATCTTCCAACCCACCCTTTGCATAGTTAACGCAATACTTTACCAACTAAGCCACAGAAAATATTTTTTTTATGTGTTGATTTGTTCTCTGTTGCGATCCTCTTCTTTCCTCTTTCCCCTTGTGGCACAGAGTGCATCTATTGTACCGCGAATGCCATCTTCAGGCAAGGAAAATCATTGCAACAATATTTTCTTGAGCCAGATAAAGAGCACTCTGCTGAGAAGATTCACACGAATCTCAATTCAGATTGGTGTATAGAGACCTTTAATCTACTTAACTTACTGTAAATACATGTTTGGATTCATGACTCTCTCTCTTTATTATCAATGACTATCGATCTGTCGCCATGCAGCAGTTAAGAGTTGTTTCGCTGTAATGGTGCCAGAGTTAGTTGGCCATCAACAGACACAATAAACCTCTTTATGGAAAGCAATCATTTTTCTGGGAGCGGGAGCGGTACTGGACCTGGACAATAGCTAGCATTTGTATTTGAAATTAATGCTGTTTCAGTGAGTCAGTAACATAATATGGTATTACCCAATACTGCAACACAAAAACAAAATTCAATTATATTACAAAGAGCTTGAGAAACTGCAATGATGGATGTAAGTTCTTGTCAAGTAACACAAATAATCTTCTAATCATCAAATCTGGTCAGTAATCAATGGCAGTGACTGAGCAGGAAAAGAACACCATCAACAGAGCATCAGAATCCAACTTGTGCCACATCCCCCGCTGAGTTAACACAATACAGCTCCATGAGAGGAGAAACACTTTCATCTGAGAGAACACAAGTCGACCTGCGCTGCATCTCACGCTCACTTCCATTCATAGGCTAGCCTGCAGAGGCTCCCTTCACATTCCCCTTCACTTCAACCATAAGTCTGACCCACCTTTTACATATTCAATAACTATTCTATAGGAGGCTCAAATGCTTAGTTAAATCCCAAAAAAATGGGAGCATGGATTGACCATAACTTCTTGTTCTGCTGACGCTGCACTTCGCTGGAACTACATTCTTAAAAAACAACCATACACATGAATCCCTCCCTCCACTAAACTTCACAGTTGGCACAATACAGTCAAACAAGAACCATTCTCCTGGCATTTTCTAAATCCAGACTTGTCCATCGAATAACCAGATGGAGAAGGTCACTCCAGAAAATACTCCTCTAGAGTCCTGTGGTGCTGATTTTTTATGCTCCACAGCATCAAAGCTTTACGTTGTACTTGTCGCACAGCAATAAAACTCCTTCCCTGACTCTCTCTATGCTCTGTTCTTGAGCTGATCTGAGTGCCACGAGAATTTTGCTCTGTAGTGATTGGCCCTAGGTATCTGCATCATCATCAGTTCCTCAATTTATGAGTTGATTGAATGAGAAGAATTGGTTGAATTCTCAGTCTCTTCCACTTTGTTACAGCACATTGTTAGCTGACTATAGAATATATAGTTGTGGGGACATTTCGGGATTGGTTGCATTGGTGCATTAAAGCCACTCCCTATACGGAAAGTACGCAGACTGCATAGGACATCAACTGCCAGAAGGGGGCACCTATATCCCATTTGCTATAAAGGAAAAAAAAGTTAATAGATATGTATTAATAATAAATTACGATTGTTGTATGCATAAATCAGCGACAGCATGTACAGTATATTATATTTAGAAATATTTTGAAATTATTGAGCTGAATCCAGCTTCTAATTGGCACTTACCGGCCCAGCTTAAAAAGACATGAAGCTTCTGGCATAAGCTTACTGAGTCGTATTCATGCTATTGAAGATATCTGCATGGTTTCTCCTGTTCACGCCTGGTTTATCGTTTAATATTCATGTGTTTATTCACAGCAAGTTTACAGTTTCTTTTTCAAGGTTTGAACTATGTGTTTGCTGTTAAAAGTCGAATATTTCACAATGCTCTCTCATTGCATTCATTAAAATAGTCACAATGTGAACATATTGTTTTATAATACATGTGTTTTGTACTCAGTATGTTCATATCTGTTGATAAATGTGAAATTTTTATTTTGCTTCTTTGTGATAAATCTTTCAATCTATATTGTTGGCACTTTTTGGGGGCACATTTCAGTTTAAGGTACTCATGTGGCCAGAAACCCAAACAACAAAGCTTTTGAAGACATTTAAAAGAGAAGTGCGTTTACAGAAAAAAAAGATGTTATTAAAGATACTCAAAAATTGTGTATGTGTGTGTGTGTGTGTGTGTGTGTGTGTGCGCGTGCGTGTGTGCGTGTGTGTGCGTGTGTGTGTGCACAAAAGAGAGAGTGAAAGAGAGTAAGAGAGAGAAATTGAACGCGGGAGCGATCTGTATCTATGACCTAGGGGCGCAGAAGAGATAATGAGCAATTCCCTCTTACAAGGTTACAAACGCTCTAGAAAGAGCACGAAGAAGCGACCATAAAGTCTTGAGTAAAAAAACAAATCCTTGAGCAGTAAAACACTCAGACATTCTCTTCTAAGACATAACTGTAGACACGTTAAAATGAAAATTAAGAGTGTAATAAACAGGAAAGAGATGTTTCAGCTGAGAATTTTTTGTTAACGTTGCTCAAAATGTGTATTAATGTTTTAACGAGTGTATTAATGTTTTAACTTGCAGACTTTAGTTAATTTCAAACCACTGTCATGAATAAATGTCATTTTTGAGAATGTTTTGCATTGATCCAGTCTCGATCCAGTAGACCAACCATTGTTCTGTCACCCCCAAACCACCGCAGACTCGCTCTTGATGTGTTTAAAAGTCAAATGGATTTGCGAGTGTGCCGAAATCATCCCAAATCCCTCAGTGCAAACAAATACGGCATCTGCGGAGCTTCACTGCTCGACTCAAAGCTCTGCTCACATCCAGCTTTACCAGGGAATTAAAATTCTCTCATCATTTTCTCTTCCAGAAATGATTTTAAACCTTTTATTAGTTTTGTTCACCCAATGAACACCAGAAAATATTTTGGGAAAACCAATTACTTCTGTCTTTTAGGGAAGAAAAAGCTGTACACAGAACTGCTGGACTAAAGACAATCAGACAATGAAAAGGAAACGCTTTACAAATATCAAGGATTCAATGCTGTATCTGTGCAGCCAAGTCACCAAGCTTCAATGATAGAACATTCCACAATGAGGAGCAGAGTGTAAAGGCTGAACTATCAAACAATGGCACAACTGGACAGAAAATGCTGCATTGCAGATGACTTAACTGGAGACATAACTCAGATGGAAGGATATTTTATCCATATAAGCTATACTTTATTGATGTAGAGCTTAAGATAAATTTTAAGTGACTAAAAGGTTCATGAATAAAATGATGAAACTTCTACAAAGAAAGTTTAAGGAAGAATATGCGTTCATTTTCTGAGTAATGCTAGGGTGGCTCCAGAACAAGCTTTCTGTTAAAAGATGAAAATTATACATAAAATTTGATGGAAAACAAAATCTCTTTAAACCAGACCAAAGTGAAAACAGAGACAAACTATTTGGATTGTACAACAAACAGGAGAGTGTCATAATTCAGAATCAAAACTATAAATCTGGAAAGTCTGAGAGATCATAGAGAGTATTGAAGCACCTTCATTAAAGAGCACTCTATATTCATGAATACAAATTATGACAATTGAATGAATAAGTTCATACACGCACAGAGAGAGAGACTCACACAATTCACTTTCAAGCACGCTCATAAATATAGCTAGGCATATGTGCCCACCTGGGTCTCAATTGGTTATGATAACATGTCCATCTGCTCATGATTACTCTTAATACTGACAAATGAGCCAGAAATATGTTGCAAAAATGAATCCAAAGACTTCTGATCATTTCATCATAGATGGAGGAAATATCTCCAGGAATGCAGTACAGTCCTGAATACAGTGCATTGGTAAATTGATTTGTTTAAACCACTCTGTCAGTCAATCGGGTAATCAAGCAGGCAAATAAGCAATTATCACAATCAATCAATAGAAAACAATAGGCATGTAATGGAATAACGATTATCTATTTGCAATTGGAAAAAAAGTTTACCGAACTTGAAAATGTTCTTAACTAGTCGTAATCAATGTAAAAACAATTGTCCAGTAAGATTATTCAAATTAATGCTCTTGTCTTTTTCCAAGTGAAAGAGGAGGTGCACTGCAGTATATTAAAGGCTTCCACACCGAATTGACTTTTTTTTTTGTCTTGGTCGAGGAAATATTGATGCAATGACACTCCCTGCCTGAAGATGGCGTTTGTGGTACAACAGTGTGCACTTCGCACAGCATGGAGAAACAGGAAAGAAGAGGTGACAACAGAGAAGAAATCGTGGATGTTAATAATGTCGGTGGCTGATCACAGGGAACTGTCTGATAAAAATGTAGAGAAAAGAGCGGATTTGTGGCACGCTATTAGTTTCCTGTTTCCTGTGACCGACAACATCGTCCTGATCACAACATCAAAAGAGCCACCTTGGTCATACTCTTTGCAAAAAACAGATCCGATACTTGAGCCAAACTCTTTTTTGCATTCAGACAGAAGTGTGAGATCCCATTGGTGTCCATGGTTTTCGATGGAGACGCATTGTCTAAACTTTGGCGTGTATTGGCCTTGATTCCCAAAATATTTTCAAGTTTACATTTAGTATCAATACTTACTAATGTTTGCAAGGCAATTTAAAATATATTTGTAGTATTGCAAATTAGACTGAGCCACTTATTTACTAAAATGGTTTGTGTTACAAATTGATATCTAATTGTTATAGCTTTATTTACTTTCACATTATACAGCATTACTAAAAAATCTTGAAGTAGCATTTAGTTGAGATTTCATTACTTTATTAATTTTTTTACAATAATTAATTCTGTTTTAATTCCCTTATTTGTCATGTTTTTTATGTTAAAGGTCTCTGTTTGGAGAGACCTCACTGTAGTTCATAGTAATGTGGAAACCGTTTCATAACATGGCAATAAACATTCTGGTTCTGATTAAAGTGTGTGACTATTCTACCTTAAATAATTAATCCCTGATCTAAACTTCATGGTTTAGAATTCTTTGCTTCAGTTATTCAAAAGACTTGTACTTTCTGCAGAAAAGAAAGGAAAATAAAGATCAAGGTGCTCCTGGAAAAGTTTGAGAAACAGGTAAAAACATACTGAAGCAGCAACCCACTAACAAAGGAAACTTTTTTTTCTGTGTATCAAAAGAAAACCTCTGGGCTCCTGGAAACATTTTCAAAACCGATTCCAGAGGTAGTCTCAGGAACCGTTCAAGCGTTCTGGATGGGTGGGACATGTGGCTCAAAAGAAGAAGCTGCCTGTACTTGATGTGATGTAACAAACAACATACACAAATCAACATTTGTTTTACTTTCAGCATAAATGATGATAGATTTCAGCAAAATGTATATCCCTTCAAACTACAAAAAATGTTAGCTTTATTTGAACATCAATGTGCTTGTTTATGATGTTGAATCACTCACATTACAGCTAAAACATAACATGTGAATCATTCAAAACATACATTGTGGATACCTTTAAATCCTCAAAAATACATTTACATTGTAGGAGGAACAACTTTTCACAGCTTTAACTTGCTAAAGCTTACTGTCAAAAGCAGCACTCTAAACCTATGTACTAATTAATATTCATTACTTTTCGACCAATGGCGTAAATCTTCACAAGGAACAGATTTTCAT
This sequence comes from Danionella cerebrum, assembly GCA_007224835.1. Taxonomy (NCBI): domain Eukaryota; kingdom Metazoa; phylum Chordata; class Actinopteri; order Cypriniformes; family Danionidae; genus Danionella; species Danionella cerebrum. The sequence goes on from SRMA01025756.1 coordinate 492,208, forward strand.
GCAATTCCCGAAAGGATATTTGTGGAGCGGCGAGGATTTCCAACACATCCTCAAATTTTTGTTCGGACGAGAGCATTCAATTACAGCTCGACTTGATCTTCTTCCATCGTCCACACTATGCGATTCCTGTGCTGTAAATATGCAAGAGTCTCTGAAATGGATCGGAAGTTGTCGTGTGAACACAAAAATTGCAGAATCGGAAGACAATCATTTTCTTAGCCTGAAAAGGCCCTAAAACCAAGAGTCCGCAATGAAGAGATCAGGGTCTACTTTTCCCTTCTATATCCCTTGTATAAAAGTGAATTTGTGGTTCTTGCCATCCTAGTTGAAATACCAGTCCAACAAAGTTGTGTCCAACCATAGTTTCTACAGTGTCTAAAGGGTCTATCACTGACACTATTCTGGTGTTACAGTAAAAATGCACAATCTTAGTTAAGTGGATTTGTGCATTTGCTCCTGATAGTTCCTCCCACAAGAGAAAAGCTCAGGCATATTTGCTCTCAGCGGGAGATGAATTGTCTATAGAACATTTTCAAAGTAGCACAGTGAAGGACTGAAGCAGCATAATGAACTCCCTGCACGGCTGATCATCCATCACTCCATCTGATTTCCGAGCACCATGGAGAACTCAACCAAAAACCAACACCCCCTCATAATTCCTTTTCCCTCAGTTTTATCCACAAAATCTTGTGGTTCATATTCAGAACGCACCCTGAAATTATACACCCTCCAACGACACCTTAATAAGATTCAGGAAAGCAGTGGAGAGATGGCTGAATAAGAACATGTGATTAAAGGGCTTCAACCTTTATTTTATTAAAGAGCCCATTTTGGGATTTTTAAAGGTTAATTATTTGGTTTTGGGGGTCTACAACAACAGGCTGACTCAATGGTGGAAAAAAACACTTAATACACTTCGATTTTACCAGATTTTAAAATGACTCCTAAATTATTCATAATGGAACTTGCTCCTACAAATACTTCCTTTACATGGCACAATCTTCTGTGATTTTTTTTAGACCCAAGTCCATTGTGATTGCATGCTGCATGTACCGTGTGCAGTGAGGAAATGATTTCAACATTTATTAATACAATTAAAACTGGTAACTAAACTGGTAAATAAAATTGGTAAACTAAAAAATAAGCCAATAAAGACAACTTTATATGCATTTATCAAATACAAGAGTAATATTTTTACAGCAGTTCATTCCATCTGTATCATTTGTGGTTTCTGCGGGTTTCACAATGTCAATTGTAAGACTTTAAGATGTATTTAAGAGCATAAAAATTCAAATTTAAGACAACTATGAAATGTAAATCACTGTAAGAAAATGCATACAATCTACCTAAAATTTTAACCAGGCCTGCAACTTGACAAAATGTGAACAGATGGAAAAAAATTTTATAAATATATGTTTTCTCCACCAATTGTAAAAATGTGAATGTTTTGTTTCTTGAAATATTAGTTCCCTTTCGGTCGGTCCCGGAGACGTTATTCGCGATTAGACCGACTGAATGGGAGCGAATCACAGTGAGAGCCACTGACGAACATATCAACGGGCAAATTAATTTGCAGGCGTAGGTGATTGATTAGCAATCAGCCGGGTATAAAGGCGGGCGTGCCTAAGCCTCCAGTATGCAATTTTCCTTCGGAGCTGACTGAGTGAGACTCTCTCTCCTGAACTTTGACGCTTCTAGCTTGAAAGATCAGCAGTTTGCTTACCTCTTGGCTCTTTTTGTGTAGTCCTCTGCTAGCTCAGATAGCATGCCACCAGCCGCCAGCACCACGAAGATCTTCTCAGGCAAGCCTGTCCAGTGATTCAGCCGTTTTCTCAGTATCCTGTCCATTTTTCACGACACGATGAGCAAAACGTGCACTATTCCTGGCTGTTGTGGGCTTCTCGTTGAAAAGACGGTCACAGGAGATGCGCGATGTGTTTGGTTTCCAGCACACCGACGAGGCTCTCGTGAAGCGCGAGTGTTTGCATTGCAGCACTCTGCTGAGTCGCACGCGGAAGTTTTGGGTAGAGCGGCGTCAGGTGATTCCTCGCGTCATCCCCAAACACCGAGCGTGCTTCCCGTCTGGTCTGCGGGTGAATCGGACGGCGCTTCGGTGTCGCCCGGTACCTCGTATGATCCTGTAAACGATCTGCTCTCCCACGCAGCATCGGAAGGGGCGCGGCTTTCGGTTCTCCAGTTCGGCCTGCCTCCTTCGGGATTGCAGCCGAGCTAGAGCCGGAGGCGTTCGCGGTGCTCTCACAGCCGCAGCCTCGATCGGCGGGAGGTGACTCCTCCCCCCCGAGTCGATGCTGTCACGGCTGGAGAATTGGTGGCTAGGCAGGCGCCGGACAGGTTCCCCACATACGGCTAGTGCCTTTTTCTCCCCGAGAAGCACGAGGAGCTCACTAATTCTGGCAGGCTCCCCTGCCTGTCAGGGGATTGAGCTCCTCCCTCTTCACCACTCTGGTCAATGCAGCAGATACGGGTTACTCTTCGATTCCCCGAGTGGGTAGGTTGTCGCGGTGCTTACCCTGACAGCGCTGCTGCTTGACGGTCTCGTTCGGGTGTTCCCGCCAAAGGTGGGAGGTTTCATCAGTCCTGATGATGAGAGCTTATTCAACTGCAGGTAAATCTGCTGCATTATTGCATGCTATGGCGACCTTACAGGTCCTCCGTGTCATGCACCAGGGTGGTGGTGACCAGCAGTCTCTCTGAGACTCGCTTTCAGCCGCTGATTGTCTCCTCGTGCTACAAGATCAGCCGTGCTGAACATCGGTCACGCGATGTCCACGCTTGTGGTCCAGGAACGCCATCTGTGGTTCGAGCAGGCTTCACTGCGTCCCGAGGACCGATTTTCGGCTTCCGTACGCGCCTGTCTCCCCGGATGGCCTCTTTGGCGTCGCCGTGGAGATTTTCGTCAAAGGTCTCCACGATCAGGAGGCAGGCGGAGGGTCTGGGTATAGTTCCACGCCAGAAGCAGCAGGGGGGGGAGTCCACCACACACTCCTCGCTGCCGTCCTCCGGGATGGCGGCACCTATTGTGTCAAAGATAGAACTCACTTCCTACCCGAGAATAGCGGTCTCGCATGCCCGACGGTCTGGGGTTCCTCTTCCTCGGTCTCCGACGAAGATCCCGACATGGGCCCGAGCCCCGCTGGCCATGGCAGAGAGCGCGGGGGCACACCACCCCTGCCCTCATCTGACCATCTCCCAGGGTCCTTCCCTGGTGATTCCGCCCACAAGTCCGCCTCCGGGCAGCCCCGCCCCGGTTTTACAGCCCATACTTCCTGGTCCCCAAGAAAGCAGGCGGGCTGCGACCAATCTTGGATTTGAGGCGTCTAAACCGGCACCTGGCCAAGTACCGGTTCAAGATGCTGACGGTCCGCTGCATTCTGCCATGCATCCATCCTGGAGATTGGTTCGCAACAATCGACCTGAAGGACGCGTACTTCCAGGTAGAAGTGGTTCCTAGGCACAGACCCTTTCTAAGGTTCTGTTTCGAGGGCGATGGTCCTACCCTTCAGTCTTGCCCTATCCCCTCGCACCTTTACGAAGGTTGTCAGGGCCGCGCTAGCCCCGCTCCGCCGGGCAGGCATTCGGATCCTGGATTACCTCGACGACTGGCTTCTCATAGCCTCGTCCAGAGACCAGTTGATCCGACACCAGGGCAAGGTGCTTTCGCACTTAAACCGTTTGGGTCTGAAGGTCAACTGGGAAAAGAGCCACCTCACCCCCGTGAGAGTCATCTCTTTTCTCGGGATTGAGCTGAACTCCGAGAGCATGCTGGCACGATTATCGGTAGAACGCACCAGGGCCTTGCTGACCGCACTCTTCACGGTGTCCTCTCGACCAGTGGTCAAACTGAAGTTAATTCAGAGGCTCCTGGGGCATATGCCAGCCGCAGCCCCAGTCATTCGACTCGGGCTCCTGCGTATGCGACCACTGCAGCAATGGCTTCTCTCGCGAGTTCCGAGTTGGGCATGGCGTCAGGGAGCGCTACGTCTGCCCACGGCAGACATGCTCCCTTACCTGAAGGTCTGGAAGACGGAGTGCTTTCTGAGGTCTGGGGTGCCTCTTTCGAGCCACCCCAACCGTGTGGTGGTCACCACCGATGCCTCCAAGACCGGTTGGGGCGCAGTGTGCGGTTCCCACCGAGAGTCCGGTGCCTGGACCGGAAGATGCTCTCGCTGGCACATAAACTGTCTCGAGCTAGTTGCAGTCATTCTAGCGCTACGCCGCTTCTGCCCGCTCCTCCGGGGGCGGCACGTGCTGGTCAGGACCGACAGCACTGCGGTAGTAGCGTACATCAACCACCAGGGCGGTGTACCCTCCCGCTTTCTGCACTACCTCGCCCAACAGCTGCTCCTCTGGAGTTAGAGCGACTTCCATCGCTCGAGCCTTCATATCCCTGCGGAGTGTAACAGGATCGCGGTTCCGCCGTCCAGATTCCACCCCTCGACAGGAGATTGGCGACTCCATCCTCGGGCTGTTTAGCAGATTTGGGACATCTTCGGCAAGGCCCAGGTACCTGCTGCCTCCCGTGTGAATACCCATTGCCGGCTCCTATTCCTGTCCCTGGCTCCTCTCGGGACAGATGCGCCGGCTCACTGCTGGCCCAGGAACAAACGCTTATGTGCGTTTTCCCCAGTGAAGCCTCCCAGCACAACCTCTGTGCATGGTCAGGGGGGACGAGCGCGGGCTACTCTTTCGCCCTCTTCTGGCCGAACAGAGTATGGTCTCCAGACCTCTCTGCGCTCGTGACAGCCTCCCCTTGGCCGATTCCCCCTGAGTCCAGATCTGACTCAAGGGGGGGGGGATACAGGCACCCGCGGCCAGACCTCTGGGCCCTACTTGTATGGCATATCTGTCCGCTGTGGACCCCGAGCCTCTACCACCCCTCGCGGTGACTACCTATACCATGCGTTAGCCCCCTCCACTGAGTGTGCTACGCTGGCAAGTGGGGTCGGTTCGTTGAATGGTGCTCTTCCCGCCAGGAAGACCCCGGGACATGCCCCATCTGAGTCGTGTTGACCTTCTCCAGGAGAGGTTCGATCGGGGGCTGTCCCCATCGTCCCTCTAGGTCTACGCCGCCGCTATTTCTGCCTTCCACCTCCGGGTTGAAGGGAAATCAGTGGGCAGCCACGCACTGACGGTGAGATTTCTCAAGGGGGCTAGGCGCCTCCGGCCTCCTAGACCACCCTCCATTCCTCTTGGGACCTCACCGTCGCCCTTCGGGGCTGCGGAAGTCAGCTTTTGAGCCCTGGCATTTGGCAGAGCCGCGTGTCCTCTCACGGAAGACCGCACTCCTGCTTGCTTTGGCCTCACTTAAGAGGTTGGGAGATCTCCAGGCACTGTCCGCCGACGAATCCTGCCTGGAATTCGGCCCTGGTGATTCTCTGGTTACCATCAGACCCAGGCCCGGATTCATCCTCAAGGTCCCATCCGTCCCCTTCCGGGACCAGGTGGTGACCCTGCAAGCTCTGCCCCGGGAGGAGGCAGAACCAGCCCAGGGTTCGTTATGTCCTGTGCGAGCTCTCCGGATCTACTTGGACAGAACCCGGGAGCTTCGTCGCTCCCAGCAGCTCTTCATATGTTTCTGAGGCCAGCGTAAGGGTTCCGCTGTCTCCAAGCAAAGGCTTGCCCACTGGCTAGTGCGGCTATCCACCTAGCTTATGAGGCGTGTGAGGTTCCCTGCCCTCTCCATCTGGGGGCCCACTCCACTCGCGGCATCGCTGCCTCGTGGGCGTTGGCTAGAGGGGCCTCACTCGCCGACATTTGTAGAGCTGCGGGCTGGTCTACACCTAACACGCTCATCAGGTTCTACAACCTTGATGTAGGCTCTGTTCCCTCTGCGGTCCTGAGTGGTGGCAGTCACCCTTAGGGGACGGAGCAGGAGTAAGCTTGCAGTACTCTCCTCGTCATCGGGAGAAGTACACCTTTCTAAGAGCTCCCCCTTCGGGCGGCTCTCCCATCCTCCCCCCTTCGGCATCTGACTGAGCGGAGCAGTCAGCGCTGCCAGGTTCCGTGTGGTGGCTTTGCTCCGGCCTGGTCCCCGCAGAACTAGGGTACAGATCTGGGAGTCCCTCTCTGGCGCTCCCTTTCTATGTTCTTATACAGCTCCCCCTTCAGGTGGCTAGTATGAACCCGTTCCGTTACTCCCCTTGCTTTGGCGCGTAACGATGACTTCCGTCTCTGCCTCCTCTCTCTTGCAGAATGATGACCCGCTGGTAGCCCTTCGGGCCTCGACGCGATCTCCGCCACTCCTCCCTGCGGGTCGAGGGGTGCCTCCTTCTGGTCGTCAGCATCAACCAAGTACAGCAGAAGCTCTCAGTGTTGGACGACTTCCCCGTTAATGAGTATTCCGGGCAGGGGCAGAAGGAGTTCCCATTTAGGTACTAACGGCCTCTTACTAACCCCTCTCTTGGGTATGGGCATGGCCCTTTAAAGAGGCTCCCATTCAGTCGGTCTAATCCCGACTAACGTCTCCGGGACCGACTGAAAGGGAACGTCTAGGTTACTTGCGTAACCCCACGTTCCCTGAATAGGGAACGGAGACGTTACCCTTCGCCATGCCCTGGAAGTCATGGATCTGAGGTAAGCTGGGAGGTAAGTGGGTCCAGCTCCTCGGAAAATTCCATACTGGAGGCTTAGGCACGCCCGGCTTTATACCCGGCTGATTGCTAATCAATCACCTACGCCTGCAAATGAATTTGCCCGTTGATATGTTCGTCAGTCGCTCTCACGGTGATTCGCTCCCATTCAGTCTGTCTAATCCCGACTAACGTCTCCGTTCCCTATTCAGGGAACGTGGGGTTACGCAAGTAACCTAGACGTTATTATCGCTTGAAAAGAACTTCAGATTAGCAACCAAATGCTTCTGAAGGATCCGCAAATATAACTTCAGTCATTTGTAAATGTATAAACATATAAAGACATGTCATCTACAAGGTTATGTTATGAATCGTTAATGTTATTAATCTAAATGTATCTTTTAAAATGTTGTGATTTTCAATAAAATTTTGTGATTTTTCAGACCTATATAAGCATATATGGCATGAAATCTAACACAAAACGATAATTTCTTTATTTTTCAACTTTTAAAATTCTTGTTGCATCTCATTAGGAAATACATTGTGGAACATTACTGTTATATGGCTAACAGTGATGCATTTTTTGCAATTTCAATTGCATTTTTTAAAAAAACAACATGAAACATTTTTTTAGAACAATTGTTTTCATAATTTTAAAACCCTTGTAAAAAAAAGAGTTAATTTGTAGAACAGTAATGTAAACCTACGTTTTTGTTTTCAGACACTGGCAGCATTATGTTCATTACACAGTATTCACACAAGCATGTCTAGAGGTCAATTGATGTCTCTCTATTTGGAATAGATGATCTCTAATCCCCCCCACCTCCAACCCCATAAAAAAGGTACAGAGAAAAGCTGGATAGGAATGAAGTAAATAATCATACTATGTAGAATACAAACGGAACCTTGTTTACAGATAAATACTTTAAATGTACGTATATGGTTGATAAACTTTCTGGCGTACTTGTGTGATAATCTCCCAGCTACAGTCATTGCATACAAGATTTTCTGATGGTATCTCTAACATTCAGTATCAGTAAAAGCAAAGCCTGAATTTGGTTGGGAAACTGCAGGAATATGAATGTTCTTCAAAAAGTTGAAGAGTTCTCAATAGAGATTTAATGACAACATTAATTTGAGGGTGAACTCTCCTTTCGTGTCCTCTTTCTCGCTCTGATTTTTCGAGGGATTGGTTGATAGCTTCCGGCTGACAACTCGTTTCATGCATCACTAATTTCTGATGGCATGCAGCGCAAGCGTACGGCAGGGAAAAGCTTCTGAGTCAGAGAATCAGCAGTTTCAGCACTGCTTGGAGAGAAAGACAGGCGGAGGGGGTGATAACTCAGATAGACAGGGCTGAAATCTGCTCCCGTCTCTCAGGAGGAGAGTTTAGCGCTGAACTCCACTGGCTCACCTCCTCATTAAATGCTGCTCATCATTAATTCAGCTCCCGTTGAGAGAGGGAGACCTCCACCGTAAGGACACTATGCACACAGAAAGTCTTTGTATGCAGAGGTAAAATGTCCTGAAGGGCTCACGGGGGCTCATGGGAGGAAACAATTTCTAAATAATGTTATTTACAGAAAAAAATATGAGTATTTAAGGTCAATACGCTTTTGATTATCCTATGATTTTTTGGAGAAATCTTGGAGGGGCCTAGAATGTTCAGCATAGGGTCATTTTCACTATGAAAGACTGAATCTGAAAAGAATAATTTTAACACATTATTTTTAAATTGCTGGGTCAAATAAGTAATCAATCAATTGCTTATCAGCCTCAGACCCTCAAAGTCCTGTTTTTTTTAAACAGTTCCACTACATTTTGCTCATGATTTTAATTTAGTAGAAGCATTGCTGTCATAAAGACGCCTGTGCACCCCACATTCAGTCAAAAGTCTAAGTAGGAGAGAAAAAACAAGAAGAGAAAACAGAAGAGACTAATGATGACTGTCAATGTCCCTTTTTGGTCCCATTTGCCTTGTTTGGGGGTAGAAGGATGATGAGTATTATCCCAACGAGACCAGGATGAACAGGGCTGTTTTTTAAGATATTTGGCAAAAACTTCCCGCAGTCATACCATTAAAGATGAGTCTTTCAACATGACAATGACCCAAAGCACACAGCAAGGAAAACCAGGGAGTAGCTCCTTAAAAAGCATAGCCAGGTTCTGGAGTGGCTTAGCCCGTCTTCAGACTTAAACGTTTTAAAAATCTTTGGAGGCACTTAACGTCTGTATTGCTCAGTGCCAGCCCCAAAATCTGACAGATTTAGGGAAAATCTCTAAGGTGGAGTGGGCTAAAATATTTGGCTTCTGAACTAAATATTAACATTTTTAGATTTATCAAATAATTATTTGATACTGTATTTTATAATTAAATTGATTCTAGGGGTGTCACGATTATGAAATTTGGCTGACAATTAATTGTCCAATAAATAATTGCGATCATGATGATTAATTGTCTGTTTTAGGGCTTTTTAGGGCCCTGGCAATTCATATTGCTTGTCAATTTCTTTAAATGCTGGTTTCTCCGCAGTATTAAAAGACTCTCAGTGGAAATGCAACTGTGCTGAGAATTCTAGACCCCTCCATGAAATCAAAGTAGGACAACGTGCAAAATCACAGGGTGATCTAACAGTTACTGACCTCACTGAATCAAATGTATTGCTGAAAAAAAATCAGCCATTGGCATTGCCATCGGCTAGAGAAAAACCCACATTGGCCGACCTCTAATAAAACACAATATGCAGTACAACATTTTTAAAAAGTGATTAAAAAGACATTGAAATGGCTGTGGGGTGCATTTCAAACATCTAGTTCAGTCGGTCTATAGAAAATAACATTTTTATTATGGATAAGGTCTAGACAGGCAAATACATAAATCATCAGATGTGATCTAGAATTGTCCATTAAGCGTAGCAAAGTTTCTTTAAAAATGTTTCTTACAGTCAGAAAACAGACGTGGTGAGCGGTCGGAGATGAAACTACTAAGAAAAAAAGTACAATGATCTCATAGAGAACGAAGTAACGCAGATAGGAATTTGTGTGAAGCCAATATATGTTAACGCATCAGGATTCTACTGCAATGCTAAATGCATTGATGGTACGATTTCAAAAGCAGGGCATCAGCAACCAAACTATTTCTGAAGGGTGACAAATCTTCAGAGCAACATTCTTTGCTTCAATGAAGCTGTGAAATTAAAGATAGGTAAAAAGCGGGAAGAGATGATTGAAGGTTAAAAAAGAAAGAAAAACAGTTTCATCCTGCAGTCGTGAAAACAATAAACCAGGCTGACAGAAAACAACTTCTGCCTTTCTCTGAAAACAAAGAAAGGCTGGATACTTCTGACACATGGCTGTCTCAAAAAAGAAAGAAAATGTCATCCACATTCCACTTTAATGATTTAGAACAGCCGTTTATTCTTCTTCTCTTTAAATACAAAAAGAGCTTTTCATCTAGACAAGTGAATCTGCATGTGCACGTCATAGATTTGTGATTTTAAATTGTTTTGCTGAACTGTTACAAATCCAGTTTCAATTCCAATGCAGTAGGAAGATCAACATTGGTTGCTTGACTTTAGATCTATTCTGAACAGGATTATTATATATTGTATGAAATATTGTATGTTACTTGTTTTCTAATGTTTGGTTGATATAATTTGCCAGTAGCTTGTAGAGCTAGTATGTTTTGGTGTGTTATATTCATTAATTCTACAAAGAAGTGTCTAGATTGAACTACACCCCCCCCCCCAACCCCATCACCGAACTAATGCTGGCATATGCTTCAGCCGACCCCCGAGACCCTATTTGGCATTCGTGAGAGGTTGCAGAAGATGAATCATGAAAGGAAAACATAGAGAAAGATGGAGAAACCGATGATGAGGACAAAGAGAAAAGAGAAACAATAAAAGAAAGTTGAGGATTAAGAATAGGAAGGAAAGAGCAAGTTGAAAAACATTAGGAGAAAGAACAAGAGAATACGAAGATTAGCACAAGGTTGATAAAGAAGAAAAATGATAGAAGAGGAGGATGATAAAGATTGCACAGTGAGGAAAATAAAAGGAGGAATGGAAATAAGAATAGAATAATGGAGAATGTAATAAGAAGAGGATGAAAAAGCAGAAGAGCAGGATGGATGCACATTAAGTTTGAAAAAAAAACTGAAGAATGAAAATGGGGTAGAAGAGGTAGAGGAGAAGGACGTAGTTAAAGAAGAGGAGGAGAAAGAGTAGATGAAGAAGTAGGGCTGGACACTTAATTGGAAATTAATCAAATCGACAATCAGAACCTATAGTCGTTCACATTTTACCAGGCCAGATCACTGAAACCTATGAAAAAGAAAAAAGAGAAAAAGAACAGCAAGAGGAATAATAGGAGAAAGTTTAAGGAGAAAAGGACGTGCGGAACAAGAAGTGAAAGAAACAGAGAGAGAAGAGGAAAGATCAAAAGAGTTTGTACGAGGTAGACATCTGCTGTAACAATGGATGTTATCACATATGGCTCTTCAGCTCCAGCTCTTTCAGATTGTAATATTTCAACACTGCGCCGACGTGTTTCTGCTCAAATGAATACAGACACAGATCGGATGATTTCTTCCAGGCTCAGTGTTTCTCATTAAAGTACGATTCAAAACCAAACCAAACAAATAAATAAATGATAACTGTCCCCATTCACTTCCCCCCCAAACAAACATGCGCTCACAGTCATCAAAGTCCCGGCCGCGAACACCCTGAGTAATGCCTTCTGTCAGCACACAAATACACACGCCCACAGAGAGCCGTCCCTTGTGAGTACACACCTGCCTTGACAACATTCCTGCTCCCTCTACAGCTTTGGCTTTTCTGCCCAATCTAATGAATAACCAAATCAATAGAAACACACTCTCCCAAGAGCCAGAAAGAATATTAGAATATTACAAAGCTAGATGCAGAAAAACAGCATCTGGACGTGAATGCACGATCCCTCTAATGAGGGTAGAAACTGATTTAGGCAGAGGTGTGTGTGCGAGTGGCTGATTTCACAGCTCACTGAGCGCAGGGTCAGGATGTGTCAAAGAGAGTGAATGAGAGAATGAGACGAATGAGAGAAAGAAGGGGGAAGGGAGTCAAGCATAGGACAAAGGAGAGGAGAAAGGGGCTCAATGTCAGTGACTTCTTGTGGTGACTTATTTCATCCCAAAACATTATTCAACCACGTATTCATTACGTAATTATTTACTTTTTTCATCAATATTTATTTATATAGAGATTAACTACGACTTGGTTTATCATAAAACAATCATTTAATGATTAAAATTAAACATTTTAGAAATATGGTGCCATTTAAACAAAGGAATGGTCAAACATGGAGTTATCAAATGATCACAGTTGGGTCGGTCATCTTAGCATATGTCAGGATTGTGATCCACAAGGTTACAATTCCATTTGGTTCAATAAATATTTGCATTGTTAAATCTGTCAATGGTTGGCAAAGACGTTTTGCAGAGCTAGCATTTTGATCTGCATCTAAACAGAACTCAAATATGGATCAAGGTCATAAATCTAGTGCTAAAGATAGAAGGTAATCTTTAGGATAAGAAAATTCCTAAAATATCTAAAAAAAAAACAGCACAGCTTTATTTACTTCTGAAAAATCATCATCCAATCATTTGTCTTTCAGAGATCAAACAGCTCGATAATAACATGATGAACTTTAAGTAACATAGCAACGGAAGGTTTAAAATAGTGGCCAAAGTGAAATGAAAGAGAGATGACACTGTAGCATCTCTAGACAGCAACAGCATAATGGGTGTCGTCAGCATAACGATATAATAACAACCCTACTTTACATACTCACTGTACTGGGCTGACTGCTGCCATCTTAACGTGGGAATAGAGTTAAAATTAAAACTGAAAGAAATCTTCCTCACTGTAACACAAATAATGACTATGCGAGAATCTGCTGCATCATTAAAGACCAGAATAATTCAGATAAATCACTGCAGCTCAGAGAATTACAGTATCACAAGTGGCAGTTCTTTATGTTAAGGTTACACAAATAAGTTTGATAATGCTGATAATCTGTCAATGTGAACCCTTAGAAGAGAACTGTTGCATAATTTAAAGAAGAAGATGAAATGGTAAAATAAATCTATCTGGTCTAACAGGTTACAGTGGTAAAAGTAAATGTGCAATATTTATAAATATATGAGTATATGTGTCTAATCGACCCAATCTGTATTTCACAAACATACAGTTTAAAATGATAGTTTTTCATATTTAATTAAGTTTTAGAAAAATTAACATTAATCGACTGTGTACATTTATTTCAATTGTTTTAAACATCATTCCTAATGTTTAATCTGACTCCTTTAAAAGTATTTTTTTAAATGTTCCTAATATAACATTAATAAACATAAGCTGAAATAGATAGAGATAATTGGTTGTTATGGTAAACATTGCTATGGAGGGGTCAGTGACATCATATAATGTACCCCATGTCACTTTGATTGAAATAAACCTCAGAGTCATGATTTTCCTTAGCGAAAGTAGGAATATGTTTATTTGGTTCCCAAGGAGTCAGTGATATAATGTTCGAACGTCACTGTAAGTAACATAAGCCAATTCCCATGTCTCTGTCATTTCTGCCAAAGTTGAGATAGAGTTCAGAAAAAGTGGTTGCTAGGGTAAACAGTTTGGTTGGTAGGGAGTTGTCAGTGGTCTTAAAGAATAAGTTATTAGTATGATTAGGGCTGGGGGGTTTGACGGTATATGTCATTGCTGCGGAATGAAATGTGTACTGTAAAATAATATTTTATTCTGTGTATACCACAAAATCTAAATAAGTTGGCATAGTTATAAGTGAGGCTGAGACTGCTCAAACCACTAAATGCAAGGACTGAAAGATACGCTGGAAGGTTGTAAAAACATGGAAAAGGCTCAAAGGAAAATCCTGAGGAGGAGGAGGAACTCACCATTTATTTATAAGATTAAAAATAAAATAATAATGAATCAAATAAGATCAAGTCCTTTTCTTAAATATTCAAACTTATTTATTATATAAAGCCTTTTTGTAGATTTTGTGGAATTACTACCTACCTACAAAACTATATTGTTGGAAATATCATTTCTCGTACTGTGAAATAAAATGTTGGTCATACCGCCCAGACCAAACTATGATTAACAGTGGTTAAAAACATCCACAAGTGTGGTCAGTTTGACGTTTCCATGAGGTTCTCAGGTGGGGATCAAAACAGTTCACAAATTTTGACCCCATTTAAAGTTCCCAGCATTTTGAGTAATTTTACAGAATTCGTTTATTGCTACCAGTCTGAAACGACATTGCGACCCAAGTCTGACTAATTTGGATACCATGGCAAAGTTTGGCGAGAAGCAAAGAGCGAGAAGCAAAAACCACAAAAGCTGGTTGCTTATCACTACTTCTGGGTTTCTTTCTACCGGAGCCTCATTTTCATTCTTGAAACACTGCCTATGTGAAATAGGTGAATAACAACCACAACTGAGATGCCCTAGAGGAAAAAACAAGTTTGCCCCGATGCTCCCCTGGTACCACAGCTATGGCTGCCCAGTGCTCCCGGTGTGTGTTCGCAGTGTTTGTTCACTGCTGGGTGTGTGTTTGTGTGCACTTGGATGGGTTAAATGCAGAGCACAAATTCCTAGTATGGGTCACTGCATACCTGGTCATCATGTCACTTTCCTATTTACGCTGACATTTCTCTAGTGATTTAACATTGAAGCCAAACTGGTAGCCAACTATTGGTGCACCTCTACAATGAACAATCATTTATATGAATGAATCGGCAGAAAAAAGTTTATTATTGTACTCAAAAAAATCAGGTTTTTTCAAATCTTTTGTTTTGGTTTCAAGAAATAAAACTGTTGGTCCTCAGTCTAAAGGTTAAACACAAGATAAACTTAGGATGACTCTGGTTTAATCATAGTTTATATCAAATCTAAACTCAAAATAGAAATAAATCTTACGCTTTGATCTGAACAGGTTCATCTTGATTGACATTCAGCTGACGGCCGCTCCGTTTAAAATTCGGTCACGCTGTAAATCTACTGGAGTCTAGCTCAGGCTATTTTCCTCATTCAACGGAATCCAAATTAATCTATTTACACATTTCAAGCATGTGATTTGATGCAATTTGCTGGGATTGAACTGAGAAGGCTTTTAAAACCCTGCTCCGGAGCTGAATCTGAAACTAATCAGCAGTATCTGGAGGGGTCGTAAACTCAGCACTATTTCCCTTGAAAACCAGTCACACAGATGCAGACAACCCAGCGATGCTCCTCACAACACAGAATCCCAGTGAATCCAGTAATACACATGAACCATTTCTCTGGAGGACAATAGAGCATCACAGAAAGCAGCCTACTCAGCCTCTCCTCCTCTGTCCTCAGCTCTGTGCTGGTTCAGAAGCTGAACAGTCTCTCAGTAATGAGCCTCATTTACATGGCAGTCACAGCGGCCCCAGAGGATCCACCCCACACATGCTCTGCCAAGGTCTCTCTTCTGATGCTACCCTTTGAGCTCTCTCAGAAACGACTAAAAAGGACACTGAGCGGAATCTGTACAGTCAGAAACGCCTCCTGAATTTGTACTGTTAAATATGATCAAATGAAGCCAGATCTCTGCCTCGAAACACTGCTGCTATAAATCTGATAATCAGCTGATTTCTGCTTCTACAAAGCAAAATAATGATCATTCTTTAACAACCAGGCTGTGTATTGTAACCAATCCACCGGTACATTTTTAGTACGCATTTGGATTGAACATTGTTTGATCATTCGCACATTCGAACAATTAAAAAAACCCTTCACATCATCTGTATGGTTGGGTCTCAGCCTCCTCAAAACCCAGAGATTCGCTGTGAGGTTCAGCTCAGGAGAGTTTGCAGGAGACAATAACCCTGTGATCCCTAAACCTGCTTCTAGTAATTCTGGCAGTGTGGGTAGAAGCCAAAGTCCGGCTGGAAAATAAACCAGCCTCTTCAAAAAGCTTGTCAGCAAAGGAACTTCACAGTGGTCCACCCCAGCAAATAGTGCGGCACCACAAATACTCACTGACCGTAGAAACATCACACTAGACGTCAAGCAATATGGATTCTTCTCTGAGGACAAATCAAGATGTCAATTACTAGTCAATTTTGAGATCAAAAACCAAAGCCAAACGCCAAAGACCAAAACGAGCATGAGTTCAGAACATCCTGAAGCTGAAAATCTAGAAAATTTTAATTAAATGTTGTTTGTATAGTACTGTTTATAACAAACAAGTTGTACCCAAGTTCTTTACATAGTACAAACAAAGTACAATAGGATAAAATAAGGATAACAATAAGGATAAAACAGCACAAAATCAATCACAATCACCAGCTCTAAAAATGTCTTTAATCTATTCTTGAAACTATCACCAGACGGGGCGAAGTGGATCTTCCTTAGAAGACCGTTCCATAATCGAGGAGCTCTGTCACCCATGGGTTGTATTTTTAATACCAATTTTTTTTTCTATTTAACAAATCAACATGTAAATATAGCATCAACATAATTAAACATGATCATTCTTAAATTGATAAACAAGTAGAAATACATCATTTGAGTAGAAGCTCCAGAACAACAATATAAGGCAGGCACGCACATTTACAAAACCACCATGGGACACCACTTTTAATCACATTCTGGGAACCGGCAACAGCTCAGAATGATCAGGGGCCTGGTGTGTTTTTGAGGAATTAGGAGCTGGTTCAAATATTGAGGAGCCAGACAATTTGATGCAATAAAAGAATCTTAAACTGAATCCTGTAGATGACCGGTAGCCAATACGATTTGGCTAGGACTGGGGTGATATAATCTACCTTTTTGGTGCCAGTCAGCAATCTTGCTGCTGCATTCTGGACCAGTTGAAGCCTCTAAACAGCTACTTTTGGAAGGCCACAAAATAGAGCATCTTCCAGTCTGCGCAAAATAAAAGCATGTATGGTTGTTTCCATGTCAGCACAAGATAATGTTCCCTTGAGTTTGGCAATTTGGTGCAGCTGCCAAACTATTCCTGACCACCATGGTCCCTGTTTTACCATGCTTAGGTTAGGACTAAGAACACCTGGATTTCTGAGCTGAAGTGACACACCAGCGAAACCATTGAGTTATAGCTCTACCGAGAAAAGAGGGAAAGGATTGAAACATGTTTAAATCCCACATGTTTAATCATTGCACATTCTTTGCCCGATTTAACCGCATATTTATTGTCCAGCTAAATCCAGCTCATTCCCATCAGCCCCAGGGAAGGATGCTCAGCCCTTCATTCTCTGTAAAACAAAACATGACAAGGTCGATTTTCCTTTTAGTGTTGACGTGCATCCCTTCAAATGCGGAAGTTGGGGAAGAATGTTTTTTAAGATCAATTTAAAGAGGGGAAAAGGGATTCCTAAGTGATGCATTAGCTCCATGCCATTACTATCTTAATACTGTGTAAAAAAGAGGATTTGTTTCAAAACATTTAACACAACATTAAGACAAGGTTGTAATAGACATTTGAATATGCTAAACTGTTTATCAACTAATACAACATAAAACAAGTGAGTTTTTTTAATCCAAAACGTCATAACGCCATTTTGTTAAACTTGGTTAAACTTGGTAAACTTGTTAAAGGTGTTTTCGTAAGCACTAAAGTGGTATGAGGAAAATTTGGTTAAAAAATTTTCGTAGAACAAAAAACCAAGACTGCATTACATGTTTTTTGGAAAAATGATTATGAGCTTTTCACATGTGAAAAAATGTAACTTTTTTATCTAACTATAGTTAAATGCTGTTAATCACATTTGGAACAAGACTCCTCAAGTGCTTATAAACGTCAACCAGTTTTCTTTTACCTTTTTAGTGTAAAATATATGTATAAATGTATGATTTATTGAAAGTAAAATTCCTTGTTGACCTTTTGTAGGAATATTAATAAGCACATTGAGCTTTTTATGTGCCATTAAACACCTTCTCACTACAAATCTGTCTTTACTATATATTTTGTCAAAAGAAAAATCACTGATAAACCAGTACTTTTCCCCATCAAACATCGGGGAATGAAAAAAGTCCACGTCATCTTCATGACCTTTAAAACCACTTCTAATGTCAGGCTTCAGAGCTGCACTGGAAATAGACAGGCTTTTAAAGGAAATGTGTGCATTTAAAGTTGTCTCTTGAGGCCCGATCCGCTGGACACCCTGGGTTTGAAGCTTCTAAACTGAGGACTTGAGACTACCTGTCATCTCTGACCGTGGCAGTTGTGGAGTTATTACACATATTCATACCACAAGAAAACTCGCACGTACACGACGGCTGTGAAACACAGGACTGAGCTTCAGGGAAGAGAGAGTTGAATACATGATTCACCGAACATTAATCAGTCTATGCCAAATATATTGGCTACTTTTTAACAGGTTTGAGCATTCAATGTGCTTTTCAATAAACTAATTAAACTCAAATGTCCATAACGCTAGCTTAAAATCTTTAATCTTCAATCTTCAATGGCTTCAAACTTCTTGGCTGCTTTAGAGGATTTTAGAACTCTCATCAAGGCATTTTTGGGGGCCTTGTACACATGTGATAAGACAGTGCATGGAGGATGAAAATCTTTTAACCACATCTGCATTTATCTACACTTAAATTTCCACTTTGATTGCCATTTTAATTTATTTCTACATCGGTATGTAACATTATATATGCATCTTTGATTCCATTGCTTCTGTCTGGTTTATGGCAAATCTGGAAATCTGATGTAAAATCATCTCTCTCTGATCTACAGAAGGAAGTTTTGTTGGGAGCTGTTGTAAAGAGGTAACCCCGTTTTTAGAGGTTTAGCATTAATTATGGTCAGATCCATTTACAGAAAATAGTAGACATTTTGAGTCAGAACAATGGTAGCTTTTAGGTAAAAATTGACCCTGGAGTGTTTGATATTCTGCAAGAAACTGCACTTCAACACTGTACCTATTCAAATTTCATAGTCAAGTGGGCTGCTACTGTATTTATACGGTTGCATGTATTATCTTTCATACACTAATCACCATAACACGCAGCGCTAGCTGCTAGCTAGAGCCAGCCTTTGATCAAATGCAAGCTTTTTTCCCCTAATCTGAAGACTTATACAATACATCTTAAAAATTAGCAGGTCATCAAGTAAACATTTTTATAAAAAGTATTCAAAGCTTTACTTAAAAGTTTTTTATCCTTTAGATTCGACCCCAGTCTCTGGATCTATGCCTCAAGACAGCAGACCTCAAGAGAAGACCCCTGATCCACCTGCACTTATTCATCTAAACACAGTCAATTATGCTTCAAATTGACTTTCTAACACTTACAACTTCTGCATTAATCAGAAAACATTCTGCAACCAAAGAGAGTGTATTTCTAAACCTGTGGAAATTTATTATTAGTCCTTAGAAGTCTCTGCACGCATCGGTGTGTGTGCCAACCACACGGGCTGTTTTGAATTAAGTAAGAAGGACACATCCCATCTATTGTTTAATTTTGATTTAAAGTATAATGTGAAGGCTTCAAAAAGATTGTTGGTTAGGCACATAATTTGAAAGGTAATCCAAAATAAAATGTGAGAAAAGGTTTTTCAGTTTTATTTTACAGACCCATCAGTGCCACCTAGTGGTGAAAAGAAGGAGTAATGCTCGGAAGTACAACTCCTGTGATATGGTTTGTGTTTTTCAGTGTTCTGGCACAAAAAAATGCAAAAAAAAGTGCTTGGAGCAGTGTATAAGGTTTAGGAGAGGTTTGACTGTTTTATACAATTTTCACATTGTTTTGAATGTGTCTGTTTTTTGGGAGAATTTATTAATTTTTATTTTGATTTTTGAAATAAATGAAAAAATGTTCGTTCTTAATTTATAAGATTTTGCTATATAAAACGTACAAAATTTAATTCTCACAATTGTATTTTTGTACCCCAGGAGTAGGGGTTGTACATAAAAAATAATTTAAATTAATTATTAACTATTTATTAGAGTAAATTGTAAAGTAGTAAAAATGCTCAAAAAGGCCCTGTGTTTTAAGGGTTAAGGAGTGATTTGATGCTATTTTTCGTAAATTTTTTGCCTTGTCTGTTCTGTATCCAGTTCGTTGATCCCTCTATTTCATTCCCTGAACCACTCCCTTGTTAAACCACATGGACTCCCCTGTTAGTTGTCATAGGTACTAATCACCTAAGGTTTGCATGTTCTGTTCTTTCACTCTATTGAAAATCCCTCCATGAAGGTCTCCACGATGCAAGCATGAAATCTCCTGATGAAGCTATGCCATGTGACATATTAGCCTTTATACTTTTAATGTCTAATTCCAGCATATTATATAGTAGCAGATGCTATACTTATTTTTCTGTGTGCTTGTAACATTTTGAAATTGGTTGCAGTGGTGCAATCCGGTGAAATGTTTAATTTTGAACCCAGGATTATAAATCATTGACATTTATATCATCAAATAATTATGGTGACTTATAAAATATTTGTCCTTTGCTTTGGACAAAAAAGTTCTAGACACATCTCTTGGCCTGTTCAAGCTACAGCCACCAACCTTAGCAAAAACTGGTCTGACTCGAGTTGCTATATCTTTTCAGACTGGTACCACAAAACGAAGTCTGGTAAATCGCTGAGAATGTTGGGAAACTTTCCATTGACTTAATCATCCAAACAGCTTAAAAAATTAAAAATGTTATTAAATGTAGAATTAAAAAAACAACACAGCTCCCTAGCAACCAAACTGTTTAGCCCAGCAACCAATTAAACCAATTAAAAACCAATCAGCTTTGATAAATGATAAAGAAATGGTAGTGGCTCATATTACCGATAGTAACAAAGGGAACATTATACTATGTCACCGACCCCTCCATAACTTTTTCTTACTCTAAGAAAAATCTGAAGTGTGGGGGTGGTTTACATCGCTCATATTGACATGGGGAACTTTGTATCACGTCCTTGACTCTTCCATAACAACCACAAATTCTACCAATTTTTTTTTTACATTTTTAAGCTGCACTTTTAGAAGCCAATTTCAAAGTTTGTGTGCAAACTTTAGCCATCTAGTTACATTTAATGCCACAATGTCCATGAAACTTATCATTCACCCCATTCTCCTCTGACATCAAAAATATATTTTTTCAACACAACTTTCTGCTCACAAGATATTTTCTCTTTATTCTGTCATTCTCTGCCAACCCTCGAGATGGTTTGGGGTAAACAACCCAGAGCAGGTCAACTAGGACCAATAACCATTTCATGTTTAGTGTCAGAAATCCTCTTTCAGAAGATTAATTTGAAATCCAGCAAGTACTCTTCACTACATCTAGATGGCAAAATGAACAAAGATACTGCAATGAGATGCTATTTGTGTAAGTAACTGTTTGAACTGGTGTAACTTGTTAAATGTCCAGTTTTTGTTCTGCTGCCAGATGTTTCTTGAGTGTCCTCCAAATGAAAATCAAAGCGATTAAATGTCTTTCATGCTTATGTTTCATTTACTGCCTCCTCTAAAAATAAAGTTACCAGATGGTCATTTAATATACAAAACACTTTCCACTTTCCAGGAAAGATGACTACATACTCACCAACTACACAGTGCCAAGGTGTACAGTAAAATGCCAGTCATCCCACCATAAAAAATACTGAAAAATAAAAATCTCAGAGAAAAAGAATGAGAGGAAAGTGTTGCACACCAAGAAAGAGAGATAGGCGTTGAGAGGAGTGAAGAGTCTCTTCATTTTCTCCGGCTGCAATCACTTCATCCATATAAAGAGCCTCGGCACCCCCTGAAGTTACTTCCTCTCATGCAGATCCCACAGCTGAGACCCTCTAACACACTCATGCACGATGAGATCTTAGTCTCACCAGAGTGCATTACACAACCCTCACCAGTCACCTGACCAAACGTGTTGTGATCCGCTTCCAAATAAAGTCTGGTGCACAAACCAAACACATCAATTTACCAAACATACCAAAATCAGGGTGTGGTGTCACAATCTTTAATGAGGTAGAAAGGTGTAAAAGTCATCATCTAGCAGCAGCTTTTTGTTTTTAAATTTGTAGAGCTCTGACATTTTCGGAGCCCTTCCTCAGCTCTAAGAAAGTTAAGATCACCATTGGTTCGTGCACATGATGATGAGAGTTTAATCCTACTCAGCGTTGTTTCTGACTGAAAGTTCCATTGTGAAATACAGCTACAAAGACCAATATGGTTGGGGACTCATCACTATACTTTCAGAATCTTAGCCAACTTAGCCAAAAACCAAGTGCGAACATGATCTTGGCTCACAGCTTGTGGACTATACAGCCTGTGTTGTCTGGAAGTCTGGAATCCAAAGTGAGGTGGTATTTTTATTACTAACTTGTCCAAGTTCAATTATAACCTTTTAATTTAAGCCACTCTGGCATCTTTACAACCTCCATGTCACACCTCCGTACACCATTTGCCCAATTACAACTTGTCCATTCATTGTTGAACCAGTAACAACCGATATACTCTTTAATGCGGCTTTCCACCAAATTTTAGTAACGGCATAACTCGGTTTGGTATGGCTTAGCTCTAATCACCATAGTTCGCCTAATGTTTTTTCACAGGTTGCCTTGGGGTCAACTGCTAGTACTGACTGTGTTTGTTTTAGACATCTCTCCCAAGATGTGTCCCTCTGGTATGTCATTCTAGTTCCGTTTGAGGATTTTGTACCGAATACAACAGAAACACACAACCCTGCAATGAAACCCAAAAGAAAAAGCAAAATAGAAGAATTGTTTGCTTGCTATTATAAAGCTATTTAGTTGACCCAGGTTTTTTGGGGGTTTTTTTATCGCACATTCTTTCCGGCCAATCAGTCAGCTCAAAAACTGACCAGATCGTAATCAACAGGATGACGTGTCGCTCACCTTGTAAAAGTACCTCCTTGGCCTGTTTTAGCACCACACTCAAATGTATATGAAAAAAGTCCCACTAAACAGTACTAAAGTCAAGCATGGGATTATAAAACAGGTGGGTGGAGCTACACCATTAGAGAGGAAACAAAACAATACGACAACTTCAAACGACAACTTCCCACTTTCCTTCTATATGCGTTACATTAAGTGACTGAAACAATTAATGACAATTATTTGACTGATCACTTGTGGATGGCTCCAGACGTGAGCCAGTGTTAAAAGTGATAAACCCTGATAGCAAAAGGTTTTTCACTTTTCAGAACAACTTTAAAGGGTTTCAAGTTTATTAGTCATTGGTTGAATTTACATATACCTTGAACTTTCAACAGTTATCCTACCTCAACGCTCAGCCTACCATGGCTGGCTATGCCCTCTTTGGATCAGAAACCACATGGACACCTCATCCATAGTTTTTTATGCTTTGCATCTGACAATTTGTGATCTAATAACCCTAATGTCATGGTGCTTGCCTCCAAAATGCCATGTGTTTATATAATCTCATCCTCTATTCCTTGTGTCCTTCACCTTTCCAAAGGACCACAGATTTTCCTGCGATCTCTCATTAGTTTCAATGACCCCGGACCTTTAAAGAGAAAGGTGGTTGTTGTATAAATGGCACCCTGTATCACATACACACATATAGGGTGCCAACAGCAGAAACAAACTGCGTAAAACTTACATCACGGAATTTGTTCCAGTATTTGCTCTTGTTGTACTGGGACACTGTGCTCATCCATTTATCATCGTCCAGCGGGTTTGCTTCCTTACTACTGGTAACGGATACAACCATCAGAGACACGAACAGAGCCAGACTCAACCTCATCTGTGAAAGAGAGAGAGAAGAACATGCACAGAAAGAAATTGAGTGGTAATATTTGTGTATGTTAAATATAATTTATTGTTTATGTTAGATTTATATTGTTTATATTACTGTAATATTAGATTTATTTTAAGAGTACCTTTTGAAAGGCTAATAAACTGTCATTGAACTGAGAGAGCAAGAGAGAGAGTAGGGGGGGGGGGGTGTTTAACCGGACACAGGGCACATGAGGTAAGATACGTCGAACCTTTGAGAGTTCTAAGAGGACTTTCGTTACAGAACCGCAAACAACATTAAACAGCTCAATGTCTGTAAACAAACACAGAGCCTCGTGGGCTGGGCGCGGATTATTTCTGGATTATAAATCCGCTGAATAAGTCCTTCTGATATGATTAATCAGTGAGGAGAAAATCCCAAAGCCACTGAGAGACCCATAAAAACGGACTTTATAACGGTTTTTGCGCTCTTACTCAAGAGCGGCTCCCTGACGCCTCTCTAATTCGCTGTTCCGTAGCTGACCCTGTATATAATTCGCTGTACTCACCTTAAGACGTAGGGTTCTCGATTCTCGGGGACAAACGAAACCGGGGACTGGACACCGCTGCGGGTAGCGGTCCGAGGGAACGTACAGTAGACTATCCAACACAAGGAGATGGAGAGCGTCCGCGGATAGTCGCTCGCAACTGCTGCACTGCCTCTGATTGAACGGGTGGCAACTCGTATAACTGAGCGGCGAGCAACTCCGCCCACTATAGTCTTTAACTCCGCCCACTCACCTTGACCCCTCCCTCTTTCCACAGTTACATTTTGAATTATTAAACATAAACGTATGTAAATAAATACTTAAAAACAAATTAATATTGAATGAATAAAAAAATCTCTCATTGAGAAAGGGTTTACAAATGGTTACAATTTGTTTTATGTGGATTGCATTTGTGGATAAATACAAATAATTTGAACATTTGTTGAGACAGTCCATTTTCCAGACACCAAGTCAAGTTAGATGATAAAATAGTCATGTAAAATTATGTGATAAATATACACAAGATTTCATTGACGGCTATCCATAGAACAAGTCCACATGAAACCCATGGTCTCACCTTTTGAATTATGTTTTAATTACACCCTCTAAAGCATTTGAAAGACTTGTGACTCCTGACAGCATCAGCATTCAATAAGTGGTTCGTTTCAATTTTCTTTTTTAATCTGTGCACAAATCTGTGAATCCTTTCGGTAAACTCCTCAAGGACAAATCGTCTACTCTTTTAATGGCTTCGTGTTTGTCTGGAATGAGTCTCATGATATCTGCAATGGCTATATCTGTTGATGTGCAATGATTCAGCTTGCCCTCAATGCTTTAAATACTGTCTAGACACATTTCAGCGCAGTATGCATCTGACGTGGCACCAGGGCCTTGTTTGCAGTGTGTGGTGCTGAACGGACAGCTCCTCACATTCACAAACATGCTAAAGAGAGGGAGAACTCCAGAAAACACCTTCAAACCTCCCTTCTGTGCTTTGCCCGTGTCATGTTTACAAATGAGCATCATCTATTGCCTTATTTACTGTGTCTAATTAAACAGGAGCCAGTATTCTGGACCGCAGGCATCCGGTGGGCGTTTAGAGCCACTGCAGACTGACTCCTAATGAAAGCGGAGCTGGGTTTATTTGTTAGCAGTGATCAGGGAAGGCTTGTATTGATTCCCTCCCCACTGCACCGGATGTTTTACAGCTTAAAGTCAACACCTGTGTATTATTACCTCCTCCAAGGAGAATGCACCATTCACCATGCAATCGGTCCTGTGAAACCACACTAGCAGATAAGGGTCCACACATGTTTAGGGTTTAATAAGATTTTAAACTCAATACTAACTGAGTCCAGTAGTGAAGCCTCACTTTTTCCATTTGAATCTCACTGGAGGTGAAGTCATGTTTATTCAGGGTTTCTTTGAAACAGTGACTATTGCATTCTGCACATCTTGGTAGAACTCAATAGGTGCCTCCCAACTGAATGCACTTAGTTAGAGTAAGTCAGCTGGGCTGTATTTCTGCTCTGGACAAACAGAGTTTGGTTTCAGAAAATGATTAAAAAACTGCATGGATAATGATGCCACTCTGCAATGTGTTTCTAAAGATGGCTATAAGGATGTGCTAGTAACTCTGAATCTGTACAGATTGCATATAATCCAGACATGAGGAAACAGTAACTTTATTTCTCATGATGTATTCACATTAGTTCGGAAGAATACAAAGGCTTGCCATGTTCATTTTACTGTGGATTTTTCTCAGTCAATTACTGATTCTGTGTTATTTACACATAAAATATAGACTCTCAATCTTTAATCATCATTTTTAATCAAAATGTTTGTTGTTTAAATCAGTTTTTATTCTGTATCACACAGCTAAATCCTCCAGATATCGACCAGACAATGTTTTTTTAATTCATCTGTGATTTTATCAATGAAATAGTTTTGAAAATCATAAGCTTTTGTTGTTTTTTTTTTACTATTTTGAGTCTTATCTGATCAAAAGTTGCTGACACTGTGACTGTTGGGAGGATATGTTTTCCTATTCAAATTTCGTGTTTTTGATTTATGCTGCAATGGACGCAACACAAATTGATCCTGGATGGATTTGTCTCATTTAGCATCCCTTTGAAACGTGTAGCAAATTAAAAATAAAGGTAAGAGCCTTGAGTCGGATCCTGGCACCCAATATAAACCAGAGGATCAGAGTGAGAGGTTTGTTTTGAATTGAGTGGCATACCAAAGATTTATTGACACCATAACAATGAATCGTAGTCCAGATTGATGGTCCACTGCAGGGATCAGCTGCAGGAAGAGTTTTTCCTGTCTTATGTAGACGCAGGTGTTAGATGTTGCTCTGACAACACTGTTGATTTACTTGGAGAACCGCAGTCCACTGTCCATCAAAACTCCAAGATTACGAACGACTGAATCCTCTATACTGCAATAGACTGGCGATCTGTCCAGGGTGTACCCTCACTGAGCTGGAGATTGTGAATTCCATCCACCCGCCCTTCAATCAAGGACTCCTAAAAATCCCCATCTACTGACTCTGTCCTCATCCACAGATAGACAAGAATGTGGTCAGCAGCCTTCACATCATCAAACAACACAATGGTGAGATATTGAGAGGAGTGGCTTGCAAGTGTGAACTAATGATAGGTTGATTGAGCCTAGAAATGGTTCATTTCTGACGAAGAACCTGCCAAACATTGATCCCCCTCTGTGCAGGGCTTCAGTTTCTCTCAAATAAGTGTTTGCAAGCAATTAATTTCTTAGGTTCCACTCCATCGCCTAAACGCTGCTAATGGTAAGTGGCAATATTTCAGGGAGGGTGATGCAGGACAGTGCGCTCTCTGATTACAAGCTGCCTCCCTCTTTCTGCGCCTGCACACCCCTGATACCCAGAGTTCTTGATACCCCACTGAACGACATGAATAAAGAGAGAAAACTGATTATTTTAATTGAAAACTTTCTCTTGTGCACTGGGGTGCGACACAAAAATATTGAGAGACGTCTTTTGATTCCCCAGCAGCTAATTATTCATTTAGCAGATGTGTTCGTTGAGTTTGGAGCTGTGTGCAGAGGTACGTTTCAAGGTGAGCAAACAACATTTGTTCATTAACCATAAGGAATTACACTCAGAACATATTTGATGCATTGAGCGCACACCCAAACACAAGCTGGGACAGGTCACCCTCTATTGGCTGAAAGCGTGTGCTACAAGTTTGGCAATGAAACTGAAACACTTTCAGACGATTGCAGGATTTTATGCTGGCCTTGTGACCAGATCTTCAGTAGTTCCTCATTTAAGAGCAGGGAGTGAATTATGAATTATTACCACTACAGACCATTTAAGTCATCCGTCTTTTATTTGCATCTACTTAAAGCCCTGAAAGTTATTCACGGATATTGCTTTGTGTCATTTCATAAAACATCTCAATTTAAATCCAATTCATACTGTGTCTCTTATTTTCAAACAATACAAAAAAAGAAGAAAGCTTGCATAGAGGAGAGAGAGAGAGAGAGAGAGAGAGAGAGAGAGAGAAGCTTGCATACTAAGTGTAGTTTAGGACAGTCAGGTGGTTGCCTTTGAAGGTCACTTCCTTGTATGTTTCCTCTGAGAGCTACATCACATCTGTCCACGATGTTTCATATGTAAATCATCTCAAACTTTGATTGGTCCCTGAGGGCAGGAAGCACAAACTGGTTCT
Source organism: Danionella cerebrum (assembly GCA_007224835.1). Classification (NCBI taxonomy): domain Eukaryota; kingdom Metazoa; phylum Chordata; class Actinopteri; order Cypriniformes; family Danionidae; genus Danionella; species Danionella cerebrum. The sequence goes on from SRMA01025756.1 coordinate 519,812, forward strand.
AGGTCGCTTACAGGAATCACACACAGGTTTCAAAGTCCCATCGTCTCATCACCAGCGGTTGCTCTTGGCAGCCACATCGTCATCCATGATTCGTGGAAGCCGTCCACTTGCCCCGCCCTCCAGATATCCTGACTTCACCGCAGATCCTTCGGAAAGCTTACGCTTCTTACTTAGACCTGAAGAGGAAAAACATGGCGTTATCATTTAGTGTTTATGTCAGTTTCCTCATCAACAGACTGTTGGTGACCTGCGATGGCGAGAAGCATCTTCCGGCGTGCCCCGAATGTGTTCACACCGACCTCCTTCAAATCCTCATCGGAGAGTGTCAGGAATGTCTGATAATCAATCTGACCAATGCGAGAAAAGCATTTGAAAAGTTAAAAGTTACATTTTATAAACTTATCCTTATAATCTTAGATCTTAGAATCTAAAATCTGTTTGAAAGTTTCTGATGAATATAGATATGGTCTAAACCAGTTGCTAGTCCTCATTGCTGTTGTTGAAATCGAATGTTTTTGTTGGATAAAACAGACTGCATTGCTGAAAATAAACAGGGTTTACTATTTGAACACAACTTTAGGCATTTTTGGCCAAATGTCACAACTACTTCCCTCCCTTATCCCTCTCATTACTTAATGTCTGGTCACACCCCTTTTTCTGGCTTTTTAGAAGTTGTTGCGGTTTGCTTTTGAAACATTTGTATACACTGTAAAGTATTTTGAGATGCACTTTAAAGGTGCTGTTCAAATTATTGTTGTTGGAATGGGGTGTACCAATATATCGTGGCACAAAATAGGAATACAAAATTGTCACAGATCGCTTATTTTGCCATTTGATGAAAGAGAGGCTCCCATGGAAAGAAAACCAGAAAAAGAAGTAAAGATCCATTGCATTAATAACAAACCTGGAACGATTGCTAAGATATTTAATCATTTACATTGAAAAAAAAATTGAATCTCACAGGCTGCTGTATTGAAGGCCCTGTATAGAAAGGAATGCGTATTAAAGTAGGAACTTACACAATAGTTAGACATAATTTTTCTTGGTTTTCTTCATACTGTTTCTGGGTTTCTTGCCACTGCAGCTTCTCTTTTATCTTTAAACTGCATGAAATAAGCGAATACGTATTGGAGCTACAGGGAGATAACGTGTAGGAGCTGAAGTGTTTTTGCTTCTTGGAGTGATTGTGATTCTAGTCACTTCTGAAACTTCTTCACCCATGTCTTCCTGGTTTATGTAATATTTACTAAGAGACAGTTATCCTTTAATCAAATTTTAGATTATAAATTAGTTATCCCCATCACTGAAAAAAGATAACCTAATGCAAACATTAACACTGCCCCTAGTGGACGGATGGTATCAAATGCTCTCAGACAAACTAGACCATAGCCTTCTTTAAAATGATTTTTTTTCCCCAATGATTGTTCTTTATATAATTATATTTGTTATATAATTTCAACAGTTGGTTGAAAATTAGGTTTTAAAATGTTATAACATGGACATAATATCAAGGTATCTATCGTATCGTGTGTACACCACTATGGAAATCTATTCATGCTAATTCTACAGGGCATAGTAGATTGTGTGCAGTAGAGAGGTGTTCACCTCCTGTTGTTGGAAAACATGGACGTACTTCTCCAGTCCCAGCTGAACCAGGAGTTCAATAAGATCGTCTGCGTGGGTGGGGCTCGGAGATTGGCCAACAGAGTGTCTGGAAACAGGAGCCCCATCCTCAGTGCAGGTCAGGAAGCTGTCAGCTAGAGGTCAAAGTTCAGGAATTAGATGCTTATATAATGCAATTAAAGTTGAAGACTGATATTTTAAGCTTGACTGAAAAACGTCATCCTTTTAACAGTGCAAAAAAGGACCCTTCCAGGTATAAATGTTTAAACACCAGCTTTTGTATGGACCAAGTAACACACTGGCCATTTCTTTTGTACAGTATTAAAAAAAAAAAAACACGTTACCATATACCAGTGTCAGATGAATGTCAGATGTGCCAGACAAATGCCAAGTTGGGTCAAATTGGTTTGCTCATACTGTTTATAATGGAAATAAATACATAGATAAATGTTGAGTTTGAATACTCCTTTAATTCCCTATAATTTCAAGCTTAAGTCATTGTTCCCCATTGAACTAAAGCAGCTGGTAATAAGCAGCCGAGCGAATTTAATGGTTACTGTTAATTAAATCAGAGCCAGTCTGTCACCCCTCGGTGGTTAAGGAGCAGGATACACACATGTTCGGGGTGCAGCTGAACTGAAGGTGAGAAAAGAAGAGGATGAAGAAGGTGATGAAGGCACAGATCCTCGACGTTCTCTCCAGTTCTCTGAGTTGCTTCCATTCCAGCCATGATCTTTTCCACTCCATGACTGCAAAAGAAACAGAAATTAAAAAATAATAAAATGTTTAATTGTGTTTTTAACCTTGTAACATTTACCTCTGGTATATTTTTTCCAGTTTAGGTGACAATAAGGGAGTTCTGAGGCTCACTAGCCAAAATGTTTATCATTCGAAATGTTTTTTTTTTTTCATCCTTACAACCAAGTGATCCACAAATAACTAGTTGTATACTATTTTTAAGAGAACATATGACCTATATAACACCATCCCTTAAACTATATTCCTTCAGAACTTGTGGATTTACACGATGAGCAACATTGTGTTTGGGCAGGGGAAAGCTTGGATTAGCATTAGACTTGATCACCTGAAGCTGCTGCTGCTGGTTGTTGTTTTGGTTGAGGTTGTTATGGTAGGGTCTGTAACAGCGGCGGCTCACGGCTCGAAGCTCTTTTACAGCATCAGTGGGCATGGATTTAGAGAAACCCAAACCGCTCCAGGTGTCGGTGGGCGTTCGCACCTCAGTCACCACAGGCTTCTGCTGCATTGCTGGAAGAAACACACACAGGGATTACTGAACACTCAAACCCATCTGCACACCTGGAACAGTGGATTGAATTAAAGAAGTCTGGGTTTGCATTTCATTTGTGCATTATCTGACACCTGAAACCTAACGTAGTTTATAAAGAGCTGAACGGTCTATGTGCAAATATCTAAGGCTTCATTATTAATAGTATTGCTTCAAAATGTTGTCAAAAGTTCCAATGCTCCAAATGAAAAATACTCCAAATACTCCTCTTTCAAGAAGGTATTTTTTGTGCTGTGATGTTGCCATATGGCAAACTGCCCCTTTCCGTCCAAACACAAAGTACTGGTAACTGGAATTGCAATTCATTGACAGGTTTCTTAAGGTAGATGCCATGTTAATATGCTCAGCAGAAACTCATAAAACTTATTATTAAAATTATGAAAATTATGTTTCAATAAATATTTATTTAACATTTAACAATATGAATAACCCAAATACTGTACTGGTAATGGTAATTTGTAATATGTCAAACAGACCAGAAAAGGTCAATGGTGGAGACAAGACCAAGTCAGCACAAAAACATAGGTTCTTGGATGAAGTATGCAGCTGATGCTCTGGACAAATTAGTCAAAATGGTACATTTTTGGTTGTAGCAGAAGGTAGTTTGTTTGTGGTAGTGCTGGAGATTGATTGTGGTAGTGCTAGCGCTACAATCATGAGTGTCTGCAGGCAATGGTGACGGTTTCTTAAACATTTGGGGCTGCATTTCTTTAAATTCAGTGTGAGAATGGGTCAGAAGAAAACAGGCTGATACTTATCCATCATGCAATACCACAAGGGAGCACTGTATTTGGTCCAAATTTGTTCTCTAGCAAGACAGTGCCCACAAACGTACAGCTAAAGTCATTAAGAACTCTCTCCAGCCTAAAGAACAAGAAGTGATGGCATGGCATCCCACAGAGCCCTGATCCCAACATCAACAAGAGTTTTTGGTTTTTATGAAGGGCCAGAAGGATGTGAGAAAGCCACACCCACAAAAGATTTGTGGTTAACTCTCCAAGATGCTTTAGAATCAGCCAAGTTCTTTTTTAAATTAAAGGGAGATTGTAGTCACCCATACTACTGATTTCATTTTGATTTTTCATTCGGTGTTCACAGAACTTTTTCCCACCTGCCTAACATTTTTGTACAGCTCTGTATATATATATACATACAGGCAGAACCTAAAGTTGATCTTAGTTATAATATTCACCCCAGGCAAATTCAGCAACCTTTCTCCATATAACATACAATATCCTATATTTCATTTATTTATTTTTATATTACTTTATTTATTTATTTTTTTTTTTAAACAAATTTAAAAATACGGCCAAAACATGCAAACTCCTTCCAGGGTGGTCACCGGAGAGCCTTGAATCAACAACAAACAAGGCCACAGTGCTACTCACTACACCACCATGGCATTTTCTTTATTAATATGTGTTTTTAATGACATATTGATCATATTGATTGGGTCATAAGGGTCATGCTAACTTGTCTGTGCTTACCTCTGTGATTGTTATTTAAGTTGAAGAACATATTCTCAAAGGCTATTCTGTCAATCATTATTTCTCTGCCAGATATTGATAATAATCTATGTTTTTGCACTGGTGTGGAAAGTGTGGTCATAGAAAAGGGTCAATACAATTTTTAAGCATAGTAAAAAAAAGACTGTAAATGATATGTGTTGCCAAATCTATATGGCATTCATCCCACCTTCTCTGCTTTAGAGACTTTGAGCAGATACAGCTGATGAGACAGCAAAAATATAATATATTTATCAATAAAGACTGTGGACATAAAAAAGCTCTCAACAATTTGTCAAGTCTGGAAGCTTTGATCAGAAAAACTGTATCATATCGAAACTGAAATTCTGAAACATAACAAACATAACACATTTCTAAGATGCTACACCCTCAACAGAGAAATGCTGCAGAGAAGAGGGGAGAACCAGTGATTCAAAGACAGAAAAGACTAAAAGCAAATCAGACTAAATGAGGTGAAACGAGAAAAAGAACCCAGAGACAAGAACAAAGAGATGAACTTTAGGAGCATAATAATCTATCAATGAGACGAGAGTAGCGTAGAAGAAAAATACAGTAGACCATTTAGTAATGAGCAAAGCAGCCTCAGGAGAAAACTCAAGGCAGCTGAGCAAAAACCAAGTGATCAAAAAGTAGAGATGTGGTGAGACACGAGAAGGAATGGAGTAAAATAAGACTTCTGCAATTTCAAAAAGTGTCTGAGCAATTGTGGGATATGTCCAAATTGGTGGGAATGTTTGTGTGTCTTTAACAACCGCAAATTTCAGAAAGTCAAGTAGAACAAACCTTGACTGGCTAGAAGCTTCTTTCTCTCGTACTCACGATCCTGTTAAACCACAAACAAAGACAGGTTTAACTAAAAGTGTAGTTGTGAACAGACGCTGGTCAAAGTCTTAGATGGACCAGTAGACGCAAGAGTCTAAAAGCACAAGGCTATTGTCTGACCTGGCTATTGTCCATCGAGGAGAAAACTCGGAGACTGCAGCGCCTGTCTCTGTTCCAGTAAACATCATCCACCTCCATCCTCACAGATCTGAAAACAAATTGAATTCATTTAGGAAAATGCTACAATATATAACTTTAATCTAAATCATGCCTCACTGTCTTAGAATGTTTTAGAATTATATTAAATATGAACTGCCTGGTCAAAACTAATAATTTGTTGGACCACCTTTAGCGTGTGGGTTGCTTAATAAAAGTCAATAAGCCTCTGCAATATAACAAGATTTTTTTGCACTCAGCGTTGCATTCAGTTTTCACCAAGATCTTACATTGAAGATGGTAGAGGCTAATCGATGCACAAAGCCTTCTCCAGCAAATCCGAGGGATTTTCAATGGACTCTGTCATGGCCAATCCATGTGTATACATGGTATCTCGAGCTTTCTGAACCACTCTTGCCCAATTTGAGCCCAATTGATCCTGCCATTGTTATCTTGGAATATGGCCATGCCATCAGGACAGAAAATTTTCATTGGCGAAATTCAATATATTCCGGTAGCTAGTTGACCTACTTCTTTGAGCTGGACCTAGACCTGAGCAACTACAGCATCATAGCACTGCCTACACTGGCTTGTACAGTAGGCACTAGACATGAGTTCTGTTATGTTCTTCTTTATTTCAGCAAAGTGATTACAACTGTTCAGCGTTTATTATATTAATAATATCCTGGGTGGTTCTTGACCCAATTTTAATATTGCCTGCAATCTCGTTAATGCCAATGATTTGACCCTTCTCAAACACACTAACATATTTTAGTAACTCATTGCACCAGTTGAGGTTTAATAACTTGTTGCCATCTGAAAAATATTTATCCATGCAGTAACTATCCAATAGGACAATTTGCATACTTAAATCTGGTGGTGACTTTTTTTTTTTTTGCTAGGCACTGCAATAAAATACTTTATTGTTTTATCCATCCAGTTGTTGATATTAAACCACATCCTAGACAGCCATGTCTAGAGGCCTATGACCAGGCGGATGGGGGGATGTTACCTCTCAGACATGTGTGAATGTATTCCGGTCTCTGGTTGGCTGCTTCTCCTTGATGATGATGATGATGATATTGGCTTGACTTCTTGAACCTCTGTCCCTTCTGTTTGTGCCGTTGTCTCTTCTACCGCCTGCTGGTCATCGTTCTCTGGGATCTGATTTAATGGCATTAGCAAAAATATGGATTGAATTGAAAACTGTTAATTGCCATTGCCATTATTATGTGAAATATTCTATACCTTCTCTAATTTAGACTCCACTCCTTTGAGTCCTATGCGCCCCTCCTCTGAGGAAACGGCCAAACCAGGTGGTGGTAGAGGTGTAGGGCGGGACTTCCCTGAGAGCGAACCAATCACAGACTCTAGAGAGGACACAGCACCTAATAGTTTTTACAATTTGACCTTCTGGCTATGTTTTTCTTGATTTTGTGATAATTTACATAATAGAGGAAACATTCTTCGTAAGTGGTAAGACTTTAAAAATTGATTATTAATTTCAATGTTAACTGTGCTATATCTAAAAAGCTATGTTTTTTTCTGCCTCTAAAGCTACAGCAATCAACAAGTCGAGTCCCTTTTGGTCCAATAACAATTTTATTTTTATTGATAAAGACTAATGTTTCTGCCAATAGATCCATCTTTTGGAAGGACAATGAGGACAAGTCACTTATTTATTTATTTTTAAATAGCTTTTGTTGGTGCGATTTAACAGTGTGTTTGAACATGGTGAACAGAAAGCCATTAAACAAACAATAAACACAAACCACAACACAATAAAGTCATCTCAATGCTGGTAATAGGCAATGGTGTAAAAGTACATGGTGATTTGATTAAAAATTAATTGAGGAATCCTGTCTTATATTAAAAAGGGATTCCACATCCTATGTGAAGTCAATGAAAAAAGCCTGGCCTCTTTAAGCTCTATGAAGTTTTCATGGATAACACTGGAACCGCCCTTTAAGAAGTGAGAGGGAAATGAAACTAAGGCTTCTGAGCTTGTCATTCTTTCAGAAACAAAGTCATTGAAACATCTAAATTGGAGTTTTTATTAAAAGACCACAGTGAAATGAGATGCTGCTTAGCATTTCAATTATGTGCTAAAATGTATTAATTATTGAAACTTTTTCAAAAACGTTTAAAAATAAAAAGCTTCAGAGCTTCATAAGACTTTGCCTGCTCATCAGTAATGTGCTCTGGTAATCAAGCATCACTGATAGTGAAGTCCCATACCTGTGTCGGAGAGACGCAGCTGCTGCATCAGCAGGTTGAGCCAGTAGCCTGTGATTCCACCATTAGCCAGTAGAGTCTCCAGAGAGCTACTGCTCATCGGAGAAGTTTCAGACACACTCTTGGTTCCCATGGAAACCTCATTGGAGTCCAGACCAAGCAGGAGACGCCTTGCCTCATATACGTTCCCTATGTTCCTCTCCAAGCCTTTCACCACCACCGACTGCACAAGAATGCTCTCATTAGTTTAACACCTTCACAGCTATAGCACTTTTTACACTGACTCTGCATAACCTCAATTTTGTTGGATCATAGCATCACTGTGAGGGTTTGCCCCTGGGTCAGTGGAACCCGGTGCCTGAAATACTGCACCTTGGTTGTCTGCTTGAGCTTGGGTTTGACACTGATGAAAACACCCAAGTTCTGCATCATCTGTCCCAGTTTCCGAGGGTCAGACTCTCCTTCGTCTTTCAAATCAAACATCAGACAGACGGGTAGACAGTCCTGGAGTGGAAAAAACACACTCAGCATGTACAAAATCACTTAATATTGAACTCTACTTAATATTTAATGTCATTGCAGAGAGCGATACTGCATATTATTTAATCTGGGCTCTAAGTGAGCGGTAAGTTCTGTCTATGTGTGCATTTGTTTACTTGTTGCATAAAGAGCTGAATGTTTATTTGCAGCCACAACATCTTAAAATCTTGGTTACAGTGATTGAGTAGATTTGTGCTATTTTTTTGTATGTATGAAGCATTTAATAGATTAAATAATAAAAAAAAAGATCAGATGTGTGATCAGATCAGATGATTTTCTGATCAGATGTGTATAGTTCCCTCAGCTGTGCACCTGCATTTCTATCCTTTGCTGGAATTTTTTCTTATTCCTAAATGTTTTTTTTCTTAAGATTATTTTGTTAATGGTTCTAGCGGGTGCTTTTCTTCTCACAGTTTATATACTGATTTTGCAAATATAAAACTGTTTAGTTTAATGACTGCCATATATATATATATATATATATATATATATATATAGGATGGAAGCAGACATCTGGGTGTATCGTGGGCCAGCCTCTAGCCCATTGACCTTGGCATTTCCAGTAAAACTGATCACTGCTTCTTAAAAAAAATGCAAGTTAAGGAGTGACTTCATGGAACATTTTATTTATTTATTTATTTATTGCTGAAATACAAACAATTGTATCTAATTTGCCTAAAGATGGTAGCTTTTCACCAGTCTAATGACAACAATCTAAGTTCCAAAAATAGGTTAAAAAAAGAAGCAACTAGAGTTTGTTACACTCCAGATACACTTCAGATACACTCCAGCCTTAAGATAGGCAAGGGGGCGGGCTCTATGTTCACTCTTTGAATTGGTCAAATGAGCTGCCAGTCACTACCTGTGAGTCTTGGAGGTTTGCGCTAGAGTCAATGCTACAAATATGATACGGATTCATGTTAAAATCGTTATGATGGAGTTTGTTCGTTCATTCATTTTCTGAACCCCTTAGTCCCTTTTGGGGTCACCGGGGTATTTTAGATCTCCAGCACAATGGCGACAGATGAAGGAACACCCTTGACAGGTCGCCAGTCCATCACAGGGGCAACACACACATTTACACCTTAGGGGAATTTACATTTTTCATTTAACCGTATGTTTGGGGGTTTGTGGGAGAAACCTGAAGAAAACCCACCCAACATACAAACTTCCAGGAAGATCACTGGGAATCTCAAACCAGCAACCTTCTAACTGGAAAGCCACAGAACTACCAACTGTGGTGCCCATATGATGGAGTTTCCCATTTAAATTAAAATTAAATAAAGAAATATTTAATTGTTAATAACTGTAAATAACTATTGATCAATTGATTGTTTTAGGGATGAAAAAATACAATTCTGGACTGACTCTTATTCTTGTCAGCTTGTCCCTTTTTTCTCAACCATCAAGAAAACCCAAAGAGAGGAGAGTACCATGAGCTGCTGCCGAGCGAGACACACTCCATCAGCTGTGCCCTGGATCAGCAGAGAGGGGCTGTGCTGCGGAGCGCTGAGGTCGGGCAGGAGGATCTGCGTATGTGTCTGGTGCATAACGCTTAGGAAGTTTGCTCCGTTCTGACCCAACAGGAACAAGTGCTGCTGAGAAATGACATCCAGCTGGGTGCTGACCATCACACCATTCACTGCGGGACCCAACAGCAGCTCCATCAGCACACATGTCGCCTTCTGCTAGGGTCAGGGGTCAAAACACTTAGTAACAGCTAAAAACTCACAGTTGAAGTGTAACAACAATGAAATTGACCAATCTCTCTTTGAGAAATTAGAACTGTATGAAATACTGTATCAGGTGATGCTTGAAAAGAGTCTGTGCATCACCTTTACATCTGCAGTGTGTCCGGCGACTCCTCTGATGCTGCAGGTGCTGCAGTAGAGTTTGGGATGCGTTCTGAAGCTCACACTAACCCCGAAGGCCTGAGCCACGTGCTGGATCACTGGAGAGCTGGTGTCAGCCACCACACCACCCGCAAGGGTCACTGGCAGGTCAAAGGTCAAAACCAGGGGCTGCAGGTCCTGCCCCAAACAAATCCCATTCAATAAATGAAATATAAGCATGACTCAAAACTCCTCCAAAAATGAATTTAATGAAAAGTTTAGTCTGATCTATACTAGAGAGTGTCATTCGATATCTGCTGTAGTCATGATTCCGTCCTGGTTAGAAAGATGAAACTCAAGTACTTTCACCTCATTATTTGACTCCTAACAGAGGCTTACTTTTGTTTCTTCTCTTCACCGCAGTAGTGTTACCATGGTAATCACTGCAGTGGAATTCACATGAACACAATTTTCAATTTTAACTTCTAAAGTATGTAGGAAAAAAAATCATTCAGAGTTTAAAAATCATTCATATATGTATAAACCTATAAAGTAACTACCAAAAATCAGAAGGTGACTTTGCAGATACCTGCTTAGACTGCATTTTTGTAAATAGATAATGTCAATAAAGAAATTTGGTCTTTCACTGGAGGAGTTTCATTAAAGGTGCTTGTGCAATGTCACATCTCCAGTGGCTCAGTGGTTTAGTAAATGTTAAGAGATCGCATTCATATCCCTGTGGAATTTTATTTTCCTATTTCAGCAGCAATTTCAGGACACAGTATTTGGAATTTCAAATTAACATATTTAAATAAAAAAAAAAAAAACAGATGCATACTCCATAAAGACACCAAAGATGTGTTTTACAGAATCAATAATGGTTTTTTGGGGGTCAACCACAACATGGTTTCAGTTTACGTCAGTTGCTAGTTTATTCTCCACCTATTGTCACTGTGTCTTGTGAAGAAGATCATTACACCTTGCTGGTTTTGAGTTTAATCTGGCAGGCACTTTGGAGCTTTTGGTGTTTCTTGTCTGGATTTTTCCTATAGTCTAAATTAAAAGCTTACTTTATCCACAAGCCTTGGCCTAGAAACACACATGGTCCCACTTTAAGAGACACTTTTACATTTTTGTAAAAACTTTTAAAAAGAACTCTTCTTTTAAAAGGTGGTTTCAATTTTTACTTTTTTTTTCTGGTGAAAAATGTACAACAGAAATGTTTGCAGGACATTTGTTATATGTATATTGCAAAAGTTATCCACATGCAACTGGATTGAGTAGAAAATTGGTTTATTATTTTAGTGATTTAAGTGTGAACTCAATTATACTATTTCTCTTCGAAACTTTCAAACCTTTTGAAATAACCAATTATTTGTAACATAAAAGGAAAAATGAATTCATTGTCCCTGACTGGTGAAATAGTCTCTAATCCTAAACATCTTCTTTGTACTGGCACACATATAACATAATGCACACATAATGTTTCCGGCTCATTTATTTCTGATAAAATTTATATTTTTTCTTGTTTAACCCTTAGAGCTCTGAAGCCTTTTTTTTACTACTTTACGATTTGCAATAATAAATTATCTCTAGACAGTTTTTTGTGGCAATGCATGACATACTTTTAAATACATTTTTTTATGATTTATAAAAAAATCATAAGTGTTGAGACAAAATAACAATTCATAAATCCCCAACACAACAAAGACAAGGTAAAGACAGTGTGGCAGGCAAACCTCTCCTAAATCTTATACACTGTTCCAAGCACTTTTTGTGCTATTGTGTCTTTTTTCTAGAACTTTGAAAAACACAACCTATATCACAGGCATTTTGATTTTATCCTATTGTTTTATCCCATTGGTAATTTGAATAAATATGTTCACTGTGATTGACTGGCAAAATGTCCAGGGTGCATCTCTGCCTCTCGGCCAATGTGCACCAGCAGACCCCCGTGACCCCAAAGCAGGAATAAACAGGTTAGAAAATGAATGAATGAATGAATATGCAATACATGCAAATATATGCACATGTGAGTGATGATGTCACAAACCCGTATCTGTCTCCGTGCAGACTCCACCCCTTGCAGCGGCCCAGCGATCGATACCTGAGGAAATATTTAACCATATCTTAATTTTAGGCTTTTTAACGGTATCTAATACCAGGTAAAAGCAACTGAGCAACACCGCTGACAGTAAATCTGCTCATTCTGGTTTCAGATCATTTTTTATGTCTAATGTTAAATAATATATGTATATATATATATAATATATAGTCTAATAATCAAATAATATATAAAAGCAGCTTTACCCTGGAAACATGCAACAACAATGAGTTCCTCGAAGCTTGGGTCACTGCTTTAAGATATGCTATCTTTTACAAGGATAATATGAACTCATATTCTACTGTGATATTAAATGAAAATGTAAACCTTTGTTAAGTAAAATGTTATGTAAAAAATTATAATAATTTTAAGGGTTATAATTAAGCCATAATCTCATTACACTTTTATAAATAGAATATTATATTACATTACATTAAATTTATGTAAGTTCTCTGTTTGAATTTGGCTATTAAAAGGCTGTACCTGGTTGCTCTTTTCTCCCACGCAGTTGCTACGGTTGGAGTCAGGGAAGTGAATGTGACAGGAAGTGTCCTCCATGACTTTCTTAATGTTCCCGCCTCCCTTTCCAATAACATGCGAGTGCTCTGTGTGTGTGACGTCCATCTTGAGCGTGACTTTATTAACCTGGATACATGCATTTTTATTTTAGGTGTTTCCGCAGACTTGACATGAGCACAGGGTCGAGTCTCACCTTAGTCTCTAAAATCTCAAGAATCTTCCTTTTGGCCTCCAGAACGTCTGCTCTTCTTCCCTCCACTTTAACATGAGGATCTAGAAGCAAAAACCCTCACAATGCACTTTCAAAAGTTCAGCTGTTTTACATGACACAGGAAGCTAATGTAAAGCAGGCTCCTCTTTGTGCTTGAATGACATTAATGTGTGAGTTACTGGTGACTGGAGTGTGACGCACCTTTCTTTGACTTTGCTCCAATCTTCAGCTTGGACGGCCACTTCACCTGAGTGTTTGTTTCTCTCATCACCTGCGAGAAGAGAAACACTCATTCACTTAGCATCCTCAGATCCTCCATTCATCACAAACAAAGCACCATTAGCATCACAAAGCCCCCTTGTTTCTGCTTTTAGATCTGTTCTGTGAGTTTGGAACAAGATCCTGAGAAAAAAAAAAACACTACCTACAGCCAACCAGGAATCCAACCAAAGAAGCAGCAAATCACAAACGCTGGCTGATGCCTTTTTCTTTCTTTTTGTTTTGCTATGTTTTGTTTTGTTGTTTATTACAAAATGTACATTAGATAATTGAAACATTTTAAGTGATTTGTTAAAGTGGTGAATAGAATACTGATAATTAGATGTTCTTACCTTCTCAAAAAACTCCTCCCCTGATGGCCCAGAACTTTCCACAGGAGCTGTGGATATGGACAGACTTAAATAGGAAACATCTCAAAATGTTTATTTGATCACTATTTGAAAATTGCTAAAATTATAGAACACAATTTTTGGAAACAGTTAAAAGTGCTCACAACATTTGTGGCAACCAATAACCTCAAACATTTTCTAAATTATTTTGAAACAGAATTACACAAAAGTTCATTCTCTATCTATATATTTACACACTGGTGCATTTGCAAATCACAGCGTCTATTTTGAATTAAGTAGGAATGATGCAACCTATCTATTGTTTATTTTTTATCTCAAATATAATGTGTAGTTTAATCTAGTTAACTAAAAAGATCATTAGTTATTTTGTGTTTTCAATGAACATTACAAGGGTTATGACACATAATTTGAAATGTAATTCAAATTAAAATGTGAGGAAAAAGTACCATCAAGTGGGGAAAAAAGAGGGGATAACCCTTGGAAGTATACTGCCTGTGATATGGCTTGTATTTTTCAAAATTCTTGGACAAAACAGCACAATGGAACAAAAAGTGCTTGGAACACTGTATAAGGTTTGGGAGAGGATCGCCTGTTTGATTATTACAATTTTAACATTGTTTTGACCTTGTCATTGCTTTTTTGTGGGACTGTTATAAAACAGTTTGTTTGTTTGTTTGTTTTTAGATCGGAATTAGACTTTTTGATCAATTTTAGGATTGTTGTAAAATTATTGTGAAATGTAATATAAACATAATTGTAAATAAAAAGCTGGGATTGTGCTAAAAAACGAGCGTTGGCACAAAAACTGTTTTAAAGATTATTTATAAGGACAAATTGTAGTAGTAGGTTCTGCTGGTGCAAATATATCGTGAAAGACACGATACACTAAGAGTACACTATGAATGGTCACCATCCTCCACAGAGCAACGCTCATGAACACCAATTGAGTCAAAATTTTGAGGAAATCACACAAGACTGGTGGGGCGTTACTGAGGGAGAAGGGCAGAGTCCGATTTTCAAATTGGCAGAGGGCTGTGTTAAAGGTGATCTTCCATTCTTCCCCCTCACGAATGCAGACCAGATGGTATGGTAGTGTTTCAGTGTAATTAAAAAAAAACCTTTCATTTTTTCCACTAAATACCAAAAACTTGTTTGCTTTTTTTCAGCTTCATAGAATTTCCCTTTCTGCTTTGGAATCCCACTCTACAAATAATAATATTCTAATCTTAACACCTGCATTTTACACATTTTTCACATACGGCCCATTTCAGGACCTGGATCTGTTCACACTTTGAATACTTTGAGTGTGAAAGTTTCTGTTTTGTCCCTCTGAGAGTAAGTTTTTGCACTGTGGTTTGTGTATATACATGGGTGCAGGGGTGCTAAAGCTAAACACATCCACCCCAGAGTGTCATTTACAGGGTTAGGCTGAACATCCCTCTTTTCATCACCATGGGTTACGCTGCTCTGAGAGCAAGAATGACTGAACGACCAGAGCGAGAGTGTAAAGGAAAGAAAAACAGGCTGAAGTCACTGCTGAGAAACGGCGTCAAATAGCTAAGATATGTTTGAGCAAATGATGCTGACGCAAAACTCCTTCAGCCGGATGTAAAAGAGACAATGAGCCGAGGCTTGAGCACATTTACAGAGCGATTAAATGAGTGTTAGGGTCCTCAGATCGTGTTTGTGTTTGAGTGATGAGTTACTTTTCCAACAGGACACCACAGGAGCCATAATTCAGACGCAGGAATCGTTATATTGGTGAACAGGAATAAATAGTATTGCAACATTTGTTAAAGTTACAAAGAAATGAATTAAAATCATGAGGTATGATGCTGTAAAAGTTTTTTTTTAAATGTGTAACAATTTGTATCTAGAATTATCTTCTAGATTGGCTCATTTGAGATTGTAGGGCTCATTCATATTTTTTTTTGTCTACACTCATTTACAGTTCCCTTTAAAAGAAAACATCTGATTATTTTGGGTATTTATAAAACACTGGCAGCATATTAAAAAAAAAGGTTTCAGTAGAACCGCACTATAAAAAAAAACTATAATTTTTACATAGCCACAAACAAGTTTTTTAAAGTTTTGCTCTTGAAATGATCCCGAGCTATACCACTGATCACACCCCCTACTGTCATGTAGTGAGTTATCTGGAGTAAATTAGAAATGTACTGTTCCCACAACACCATCAAACTAACTTTGGGGATAATAGATTAAACTGCTATGTTTAAAGCAAAACAATGAAGCCCTTTTTACAGGACGTGGTATTAATCTTAAGGCACTACTAAACATATCAGTTTAGGCTTCAGTTTAAATTCAGTACAAATCTTTTATAAAATTGTGCTGGAAAGTGTGTGAACAATCAACACTGTTTAGAAGGGTGTGTTTAATGAGAGCAGATTTCAAATACTTATCTGTGAATTCTGCGTTGAGTTGCGTTGGAATCATTTATTTATTTATTTATTTTTCCATTTTAAAGCCGACTATGTCCCATACACTCAGTTTTAAAGCTTTGTATTGTCTAATCTTGGTTGGACTCAGTAATAACAAAAAAAAGAAATTAGATTTCAGACCAAAAAGGTCACTTTCAAATTGTCTCACGTCCATTCCAGAATTAGCAAATCACTCTAGAAGACAAGGCTATGGAAAACCCATTAACTCATTTTCATTTTAGACCCTGTCACTTGTTTTTATTTCATCATGTTGCAAGAAAACAACTAAGGTGAACATTATTTCAAGCACCAACCATTCAAACCTTCTAAAAAAAACATTAAAATCTTATTGTGATTTACTCTGTGCAATTTAAATGTGAAAGTGTTTTGTGTATTAAAGGTCAGATTCAACCACTTTCAATTTTAAGGTCTGTTTTTTGTGGTTTCGGTACATTATTATATACAAATGTATATGTGCTATTATGTTTTACTAGTTTTCAAGCACTTCATCTGAAATTCCAACATTTTTCAAACCATGAAAACTCTATTGATTGCTCTATTTTAATGCAGTCTTTCGCAAACTACATTAAGCATTTATCTTGTTTGAATTTAAAAAAAAATCTCTTTAAAAAAAGGATTTCAGATCCTTTCTCTGCCCAATCACCAGAAACTCCTCCAAACTTTCACTTCTCATATCTATATGAATCTCAATCCATCACTTCCTCTTGCCTCTGTGGGACTCTAGTTTGTCATAATTACACAGAACCACAGGAATATTCCTGGACATCTCTTGGCAGAGCCCCTAATCCTGTTCATCACTGCACAGACAGGTGCTTTTTTTCCTGTTCAACTCTGCTCTTAATCCTAGATCAAGTCGTTTCAGTGACAATGTCCATATTCTGCATTAGAACTCTTTGCCCAGTTACAAGTTCTGTGCCTTTATTTTTGAGTGTGAACAAGTGAAGCGAAAGCATGACCCTCACCGTAAAGCATGAGCTCCAGCTTTTTGCGATCAATGCGAAATCTCTCCTCCACACAGTCAGGATCTGCCAGCTCCTGCTCGGATGTATCATCTTCCTCGTCCTCCTCATCTTCTTGTTTCTGGTCCTGCTCCGGTGGTGGGGTCCTGCAGGGGGGATCTGGTTCGGGAGACTCCAGGACAGTGCTGCATGTCTCTGAGGCCGCCATAGCAAGAGTGAGAGAGGGACTGAGTGTCCGGCTGGGTGACCAAGGAAACAAAAGGGGCTTAAACAACCCAGCCCCCAACACCTCTGAGAACAGAGAATACTTAACAAAAAAGCTAAGAACATAGTAAAAATCTCAGGTTGTCTTTAAACTCTTTTCCCTTTTTTAAGAGTTTGTTTAATGTTTTTCAAAATCAATAAAAGAAAACAACTAAAAAGTTCTCATGTTTTCATTGTATTGTCTAAATATTTTGAATAATGAACAATGTAAGGTAAAATAAACATTGGAAATTTAGAAAACAGTATAAATGCTCATTCAACTGAGCATTCAACTGTTCGGAGAAGGTTTGGAGAAAACCTTCTCCAAACTACAAAATATATTATGCCAAAAGTTTTATAGCCTCTGAATGGCTCAGTGGCTATAAAACTATTGGCATAATATATTTTGTAGTTTGGAGAAAGTAGCCAATTAGAAAAGATTGTGTATAGCAGGACAAGCCGTGGACTGTGAACAACTTTTGAAATTGCTATTTTTCGGTTCCCACTTGTGCATATTGGTATTTGTCTTCAAATCATGACAGGCATGAGTACATTCCATATTCTTGGCAGACAAAAAAAACAACAGCTTCAGAGCACAAACTACACAACACAAACAGTGTCTTTGAGATGAAATGCTACCCGTTTTAAAGTAAGGCAGATGTGAAGTCCTGGTGCTTTTCGCCTGCATGGTGTACAGTAACCATGGAACAGATAACTATTTATTTGAGCAGCAATTATTTCTACAACTCTGAAATTTTGATGATAACTAGATACACAGAGCTATTTCATAATCAAACAGTATGTTTTTATCTATTTAGAACCATGTAACACACCACATGAAAGTTAATTTTCAAAAATTCATAAAAGAGACACTTTAAGTCACATTTTAATCATGCTTGTTTAAATGGTAAAAAAAACTACTTTCTTATATTTAAGTTGAATCACGCTGATAAGTAGTATTTTTCGTTTGGTTGTTAAACAAGTTAAAATATAATATTTTAAATACTTCTTAGAGCCTAACAAAGATTACTTGCTACTAAAACATTGCTATTATAGGATTCCTTAATTATATACACATTTCAAGTAAAACATCAATGAACATTGTTGAGTTTATTTTATGTTCAATAAAATTCTTACTAAATAAATACTTGGAATTCGAATCTCTCTATCAACTGATGACGCACTCCTTCTCGACCAATCAGATTTAAGAGTTGAAGACGCGCTTCGGATTGAAGGGGGTTTCCACATATAGGTCCTGAAAGTCGGGTTTTTTGTGCGGCAGTATAAAACATTTCGAGAAGCACAAAGAGCCGCATTCAAAACTAAAGGATCATTACACACAAAGAGAAATAGAAATGGACGAACAGCAGAACGCGTCGCTGATCGAGCGTGTGCCCAGCGCGGAGACCATCTCGGGTGGAGATGGGGCTCACCGGAGGTAAAACACCTGCTTTCGCGTCACCCAAAGTCTCGACTCTCGAGGCTCACATCTTACAGAAGCGCATCCTTTCGTAAGGATTGTTGTGTAATGTTAAGAATTAGTTGTTGCGGTTAAAAACGTAAAATATTGCAAAGAGCGTTTAAAAACATTATTAAATAGTAAAACAATATTTTCATCATCACCACATTTTGTTTGTGCTTAGGGGTTATAAAAATAGCACGTATACTACACTAACAATGTGCGTGTTTGTGTTTTGAAATCTATACTTTTTCTACTATAATTTTTAAAATCTATATCAAATATGTAATGTATATCAAATATGTATCGAGCATAATTTATCCCAAAGTTAGTTTTCCATATTTTTCCAATAACTTGTACGTTAAATGTATTCAATATTCAAAAAAGTTATTTTTTCAATAACTTGTACGTAATAACCTTAACAATAACAAAATAGCCTGATTAAGAGTTAAACTGGCACAAAACGAGATTTGGAACTTTCTAGCAATTAATGGCATGATTACCGGTATGTACCCCATATTTTTTACTTTGTCTGGGTGATAATAAAGGGAAACTGAGCCAGGTCGTTAAAGTGGACAACCACGTCTACCTGGAGATCAGTGACGTAATATGTGCTCAGGCTCACGATTGGTCGTTTCCGCGAATTTCCCCAGAAGACGAGTTCTCACCCATAAGCCATATTTTAGACCTATAATCATTTATTATACAAGAGATTAAATACGTAGATGTTTCCCAGATGGTACCAAATGTTTTTGGCAAACTAACATTATTTACACAAATTGGGTAGATAAAAAAGTTGGTTTCCTATGTGATGCCAGAAATAAAAACTTAAATTAGAATATTATTTTTTAATTGTTGTGCTAAAATAGATGGCATTAAAAAATACTATTTTATTATTTTATTTAGACTTTAAACAACAGTAAAGTGATATTTATCTTTAAACATTTTCTTTATATAAATTAAGCCAACATGTTTATTTTATTTTTATTTAGTATACTATTACAGTTGATTCAAGACATAGAACCAAGAGGCGTTAAAAAGATGTAATTTTATTCAAAAGTTTAATAACCTTTTTTTTTCTTCGCAGTGGTCTATTATTATTATATTATACTATATATATATATATATATATATATA
>SRMA01025756.1:539591-730933 GCA_007224835.1 Danionella cerebrum
TTTCGTTGCACAAGAAATGTACAAACCCCTCTTCCAGCCCTTCCAGCCCTAAATGTCTCTACGTGGTCCATGAATTCAGATTAAGCTGATTAAAACATTTATACTGGCCTCAGCACCAAAAATTTAAGCAGAAATAGTTTTTGCTTGTGATCATCTATGGTGTAATACTACAGTAAATAGGGCTTGTGCAATGCAATAATGTCTGGCATGTCTGACAGCGAATTATCTATCGATCTGAAAAACCCCTTCAAACCTTTGTTGTAAACAAGAAAAAACAACAACACCTACAGAAGGCTGGGAACTACCTTGAACACCAGGAAAACGTTTATTTCCTCATTGATCACTTCCGCCTGTCGTTCTTGGGAAGTTTTTTTGAGCCACAGACACTGATTAAAACTTTACCTCCAGATAGTTCAGACTAAATTTAATCCAGTTCCTCATAGCTAAGCTCTGGATTCAATTTCAGGTCACATTCAAATCAGAGCTGGTTCTACCCATTTCTGATTCCCTTACAACAGTTAAGATAAATCCTTAACTGATTCCTGTCATAGTCATGGGCATGCTTTGCTTAGGATATGAATAAATTGTGAAATAGGTTTGCCATTTGATTCAGGTTATTTTAAAAAGAATAGCAAATTGTTTCTGGCACAAAATTAAAACCAAAGCTTTCATTTAGTTTTTTTTACACTAATTTATTCATTTTATTTATTCTCCTCCTTCAGCCACTAGACAATGTCATCTAACCAATTATATATTAATTTGAAATCAAACAGGACCCTGTTTGAATTTCAGGGTGACCCATCATTTCATCACAGATTTTCCTGTCTGTTTGGGTTCCCAGGGAAAGGGGGAGCAGTAACGCTCGTGCCCTGAAGGTGACAGGGCTGACAATTCTGGTGTGTCTGCTGCTGGCGGGTCAAGCCCTGACCACATACATGGTCTGGAGTCAGAGGGAACACCTACAGTCTCTGAGCAGCAGTCAGGAAAAGTTGAAGGCAGAGCTCACTAAAAAGATGTCAGGTACACATCTGTTACAAACATACTTTCCTGAGAAAATCAAATTCCTTTTGCAGGTTTGGAGACTGAATTAACTGCTTAGGTGAAATGAATGGATGATTTCATAGATGTTATTTAAAGGCTCAGAAAGTATTGTAATTAAAGATATAATCCTCATCGCTCTGACAGCTGGACCACCAAAGGCTATGCGACTTCCCATGAACAGCATGAAGATGATTGATTTCTCAGAGCAGCAGACAGACCCCAGTTCAGACACGCCCAAGAGTGTCCTACAACCAGTGAGTGGAAACAAAACACAAAAATAATCGATAGTGTTGTATAATTCACTTGACATTGATCTCTTTGTGGCTCAATGTGTTTCTAGGTGGAGCAGCCTGCAGCTTTCAGTCTTCCAGGAGAGGGAAGCGGTGAGCCAGAGGGTACAGTTAGCAACATGCAACATGTAGAGACAGTTCACTAGAAAAGCAATACAATGTCCAGCAGTCAGAGGCAAACAATCTGCAAGCATGGCATTAGATTTGCATGTCCGAAAAAATGTAAACCCTGTGTCCTTTTTTGGGTTTTCTTTATAGTTTTCCCTACTCCAATATCAAATCCTCATCTACTAAGCATAAAAATTAGTTCTCGTTTTTTTGAACATTGACTCCTTTAGTTTTGGAGAAAGGAACTTCAGCATGAAGAGACTCTGGAAATTCCACGCTTCCAGTGCTTGCAGTTTCAACATGACTCCAACATTAGCACCAAAGCAAACTCCATAGACATGAACTAAAAGGATGATGTTGATCATCTTGCACAGAGGCCTGACCTCAACCCCTGTAGAACACAATTGGGATGAACTGGAGGATACTGTGAGACTTTCTCTCCATCACTGTCTGACCTCACACATATTTTTCTGGAAGACTCTCCGGAATCTTGAAGAAAGCCTTTTTTTACTACTTTACAATTTTCACCTTCAAAACATTTTTTGTGGCAATGCTTGATATAATTTTAGTACACCCTAGCTTCTTTTTTAACAAATAATTTTCATTATATGACACAATAATTCCACAAACCTGAGGTTATACAAAAAACAGTGTTTTTATTTTTTTGTTGTAAATAAAAAGTGTAGTGTTGAGACAAAAAATCTCAAAGACAAGGTCAAAACAATGTGAAAATTGAATAAAAAAAAAAACCTGACAACCGTTAGACATTTTCCAAGCACTTGTGCCATTGTCCTTTTAAGTGCCAGAACTTTGAAAAAAGTCAACGGTTATCCCTTCTCTTCACCACTAGATAGCACTGATGGCACTAATGTGGGTTCTGTAAAATGAAATCATGCATTTTCATTAATTACGGTAATTATTCAATTCATTCATTCATCTTCTAACCTGTTTATTCCCTTTTGGGGTCACAGGGTTCTGCCGGCATTCAGCATACATTGGGCTAGAGGCAGGGGAACACCCTGGACAAGTCGCCAGTCCATCACAGGGGACTCTTGCATTTTCTCATATTTTAATTTGAATTACCTTGAAAATTATGCCATGTTCTTGTAATGTTCGTTTAAATATATATATATATATATATTTCTATATCAATACACTAAAACCTACACATACATTACATATACAGCTTTGCACATTTAACAGCGATGCCTAAAAGCCCAAGTGATAAAATAGATCTTTAAAGAGTCTGATTAAAAATGTAATCTCTTTTGTTTAAATTCAGTTCAATGTCAATGTTGTGTTGTACTTGCTGTTCCTTCTGCCTCAAACTGCTTGGCCCTATATCACTTCAATACATTTCATATATAGTGAAGGTACAAATCTATAATTCTTCTGCCATCAGAGCTTCTCAGGGTGACCCCAAAGAGAATGCACATTCCTATGGGCTTTAAGCTGTTGGAAGAGAAGAGCTCTGAGGAAGCTGGTGAGAGACATTTACTTCAAGCCCTGTCACATAATCACCTTCACAATCCTAAATAGTAATCAAATCAAGAATCTTTCAATTCAATCAACTCACATTGTTTAGAGTTTCTAGGACATTCTTCCAAATCTATTTCTTTATGCTTGTTACATTTTTCTAGTTAGATGCACCAAATGGGTTTTATTAGCCACATACTTTTGTGCATTGACTAAAGATACAAGAACAGGGTGTGTTCCCTGTCTGAAGATGCTGTTTGCAGTACAACAGTTGCACCCCGCGCCACACAGGGAAACAGGAAAAAAGGAAGCCATTGACGGAGAAGAAATCTAAGGAGAAATTAAGAAAAATCAGGGATGTTGAGCGGTTTATACTGTTGGTGGCTGATCACAGCCACAGGGAGCTGTTTGAGAAAAAGGATTTGCGGCGCACAATTTTTGGCTCTTGTACATACTACCCATGTCATAAAAGGAGCATCTTTCATTGGTCGTTCGTTCTCCGTTCATAAAATGGATCTCATATGGTAAAGCAAAATCTTTTTCAATGGCACCACTTGGGCCGATGTGTGACGTCCAGTTGATGGTTTTTGTTAGAGGCCCGTCGTCACACGAAAGATCGCACCGAAAATTCTGGTCAGTGTGTTTTGGCCTAATCCCTCTTATAAGATTAATTTGAAGTTAATGATCTAAAATAACCAACACCATAATAAACTCACATGATTTAAGTGATCAATAAATATGGGACTTCAGAAAGAAGTTTATTGATCTCCAGGTTGTGGGCCACCTTTTAAGCTCTCTCTCTCTATAAAGTCCATCTCCCTCGTCCCTGTGTTTGCGCAGTTCATGAACCAAAGATGAATTGTCAGCTGGAATCTGAGCGTCAGGTGAAGCCTGGGTATTACAAGCCCCAGTGCGACGAGGAGGGACACTTCCTGCCCATGCAATGCTGGAACAGCACTGGGTACTGCTGGTGTGTGAAGCAGGATGGTACTGAGATCCCGGGTACTCGCATCCGCGGACGCCCTCGCTGTGGAAAAGGTGCGCTTTACTGGGGGATAGACAGGATTCAATTGAAATGAGAATCTCATGTTATTTCATACGTTATGATGAGACTTATCCAACTAGAGGAATTTGAGCTTGAGTATTTCCGGTCGATTTTAGCTTTTTTGTTGTATCCCCAAAAGGGACTGACATCAAAGTAGATCCCTTATTTGGTTCAATCACGTTCAGAATTTCAGTGATTAGGGAGTTGGCGGCAAATATGATGTAGAGTAAATTCCTTTTATCTGATGTTTATAACAAAAAGTTGACATATTTCTTAGTAATATGAAAATAACGACAAAAAAAATGATAACAGTAACAACCACGAATAGATTGAGACCTATTTTCAGGTCTGTAGTCTAAGCTGCAGACCAGCCCCCTCAACGCACATCCAATCCCTTTGTGGAAGCTGGATAATGTCTTGGTTATTTGAGTAACCCATACTTGGGGCCCCGCCCAGATGTCATCTCATTGGTTGTTCTCCCTAAGCCCAACATTCTTTAGCATGGTAGTGGCATCACAATTCAACGTTCAGTGGGTGGAGCTTATCCCGTCTGTAGTACTTGTACTCGACTATGGGAATGCTAATTAGGGCAGCCACACCTCACCTACAGGGTATAAACCCCAGCACACGCTTCCTGTGAACCACCCTACCCAATTCATTCCACTCACTCTTCCATTACATGATGAGTTACGTGACTGATCAAACATATTCAAAGGAAAAATCACGGGGGTCTGCTGGTGCCTATCTCCAGTGCACATTGGGCAAGAGACAGGGACTATTTTTATCTACATTTATTCTTTAATATCAAAACAATCGAATATTAAACACATAATGTTTGTATGATTAAAAAGCCTTCCTAATTTGCACAGCCTTGTGTGCTTACAAGTCTGGATGAGGTTGTTTTGTCTGAACATGGCATCAGAAATAAAGAAATAAAGAAATACATTATATTTTGCCAAATTTGTAACAATAAGAGAGTTTCTATCAAAGTCAGTGGTGCTTTTAAAAAACAAATCTTGCAATTTTTTCAGATTTGGAAGTAGAGAATGGCATAAAAAAGATAACTATACTACTACTACATTAAACTGATTGTATCTTTCTCTCTCTCTCTCTCTCTCTCTCTCTCTCTCTCACTCTCCTCTGTTTGTTTCCCCAATGACGGATCACAGATATCATCAGTGAGTTTATTTAATCTACTGTCAAATTCATAGCTCATATAAAATAAAAGCAAAGTTTGGCTTTTGGCCATTGATTTCACTAACAACAGTTCATGCAAAAATTGTCAAATAAACAGTATATATATTTACTTCAATCTTAATTCTGTTGAGTATACAGTTTCTTGAAGCATGCATATACTGTCTGCAATATTTAGTCGTCATCTTTTGTATATGTTATCTTTTTGTACTAATATCTGTGTATAAAATCAAGTGTTTTGTTGTTTATATTTATCCTGAAAACCATGTTTCGCTATGAGTTGCTCTTGCGAAGACTATGACTCTAGTTGTTCATTTAAGTGTATATTTCCGAACCATTTTTGCTTTTTAACATTATTTACCATTTTTAACATTGCCACACCTTCAAGTGGCGACCATCAAATGAGAATCAGAAATGTTGCCGCACTGCAAGACGAATCCTCAAAATGTAATGAAAAGCTCAATAATGTTCCTGTTTATGTGTGCAGATTAAACATCTTTTCCAAAAGATGCATCTTCACTGAAGAAAATAACTCCAATCCTGCACACTTACTCTGACTCCTAAGGATCAAATCTGTCCATGTGGGTGGTGTTTGGTGGAGATAATACTCTTTTACTTGTGCAATCTGCGTTTAATAGATTAATATGCAATAATTACCAAGAAAAGCAATCATACTTTTAGCCTTTATCATAAGTATATCCAATATATGCACTTTTGCTGTTCTTTTAAGTACTCTTGTTACAAATTCTCTGTTAATGAACGTATTCAGGCATCTTGTTACATGTGATATGAATGAATCTCCAGAATGTAAATTACAAGGCCTGTAGTAAAGACTTATTGTTTCCAGATGGGTGTGGTTTATTATTCGGTGAGAAATGACACTGCTGCACTGCTGGATTTAGCCCAGTTTAGCTTGTTTTCTGTGTTTGTCTATTGTATACTGAAATCCGGGCTTGCAGGCTTTGGGTTAATTTGCCAAGGTCTTATTTAATGTCCATTCTAATTATTTAAAAACTAAAAGAGGACTAAACGATTTTAGATCCTAAATAGCTTAAATGCAATGATGAATGATTAAATAGATAAGTGCTGCTAAACCCTAATAATTGACGCCTGCAGCCATTTTGATTAACTTTATTCATATATTTCTGAGCATCTAATCTAAGAAATGGATGTTTAAGGCAGGGGCAGGCACTGGGTTGAGTTTGCTGTAGTTATTGGTTCCAACTCACCTTCAGCAAACACTAGAAACTCCAAGCAAGTCGAGAGAAGCCTAATTAGCTTGATCAGATGCTGAAGAAGGTTGAAGCTACACTAAGTCACACCCTGGAATAAGGAATACAGTGAAAAAATTCACCAAAGTCACCAATTACAGCAGCAATATATTCCTCACAGTGTTTAAAGCAATAAACTTTTCCCCAACACACATGTATTATTTATTTCTTTACTGACAGTGGCACATCTCAATGGGAATAGGCCCTATTCGTTAAAACTTCTTTATATATAACTAACTACTATTTTTGTCATGTTAAATAAAAAAAATATATATTTAATGGTTGTTGACATGTGGTTAGGAAGACCTGCTGTTTTTTTTTTTCTTTTCATTGATTGTTTTCCATTTCACTGGATTTATTTTATGTTTCATTTGAAGTTGTTGATTTATGTTGATTGTTTCTTGAAGGTGGCAAAAAAAACGTAAAGCACCTTGGAAGTGCAATTCATCAAATGACCAGCTGGGGCTGTGTCAGAAGATCCCGAGTAACAGTTCGAGTAACAGTTTCATTGTTGCATGATATGTATTTTACAATCCATATGAAACTTTTGCCTCATCTACATGTGCAATGTTGTTTCAGTTGAGTTTCAGTTATCCTATAAGATTTTTTATATTTTTTCTTTAGCTGTTTTAATTTAAGTTAAAGTTTATAAATGGTAAGTAATGTGTTTCATTTGTGACTGTGAACCCAGTGACTCTAAATGCATTACCGTCAGAAGCACAGGTGAAAGTGAACCTGAGTGATGAATATTTAAAGAACATGAAAGATGATGCTCTCAGGATTCACTCTTTAGAACAGAGGAGTTAGACGCTGGATCATGGACATCTTTGTGAGTTGCACATTTGAGTTTTCAAGCTTTTCTGCTCTGGTTTCAAATCAAAATGCAGATGTGGATATGTTTATACTCTGTAAAGGTTTGTTGCAGGTGTTTAACATTCTTGGATTTTACTGTTGGAAAGGACCTAAAAAGATAATTTCGACTATATCTGGTCACTACTTGTCCTAAAACCACTTTTAGTCTGCAAGGGGACCAGCAGTATTTAAAAATGTGAGGAGCAGCCTCCGCATTATAACACTACTGTTATTAATCATCCAGAACTTACTCGACTAGAGATTCATATCCTAATGAGAGCAGATTTCAGATATAAATTATCGCTGTTTTATGATATGCATGCATGCATGTGTTAAAGGTTGATGATGGAGCTAGGGCCACAAAACTGTATGAGTCAGAAAATAGGAAGATGGAGCTACAGGAGCACCTCAAACAGGAAATGGAGAGGCACATCAATGGTAAGCATCAAGATATTTTCAGCAGCTGGTGAGAAAACGCTCATAGAGAGTAGGGTTCCACCTCTAGAGTTTGCTCTTTCATCTTTGTGAGAATACTGCTTCATGTTTATTTCCTGTTATAAATGGCTGCAGTGCTATGAAAAGCTTTAAACATTTTGACAATTGGGTGGTGCTGTTGTTGATCAATGTATTGTGGTCAGAGTTGATTATTTATGGCTCACACCAAGTTTGGTGCCAATATCAATATCAATTTCTTGTCGAGTTGACAGTCACCCAAATTATTTTAATTTTCCAAATCACTTTAGATTCATTTTTGTACAAAGCCACCAAATTCTAATGCTATATAGAAAAACAATCCCATCTTTCAACAGAAATCCAAAACTTTTTTAACCAATAAAAATGAATGAAAATCAAGGAGGAATTTTCAAAACAACAGACAGGAAGAATAGTCTCACTTTCCATCTAGATGCACAGCAGGAGGTGACTAAGGTAAAATCTAAACAGCAGAAAGGGCACCTGACTTAAGTTTCTTTTTTATTCATTGGTCAAATAATACACGATGAATAGTTTTTTGTCTGTTTGATCAGAAACTATTGCACCTGTATCAAAGGAGGTAGCATTACACGTGAGCAGAGCCACAGCACAATGATGCATCCGCTTGTGGAAAAGGAGTTCAACCAAGAATTGAATGCTTAGATGATTTTATGTAACGTTCCAGTTTACTTATAAACAATTTTTTGATTTGCATGATTGGTTACAAATATAACTATTTCCATAATTCAAATGTTGTGTGATGAACTTGCATTTTAATTCTGTAAAGGAATAACGTTGTGTATTCTTAATGACGATGCTGGTCTCAGAGGGAAAGGCCAGCGTTCAAAGGAATCAGGAGAGAATTAGTCACATCCGAGAACTCAAGGAAGAACTGCAGAGAGAGGAGCTGAGATTAACGGAGAAAACCAATCAATCAGGTGACATGAGCCTGGTGAGTGGCCAATCAGAACTCATAAATTAAGGTCTGGTCTAATCTGAATTTAACGTTAATATCGTCAGTGCTCTTTTGAGTTTAGATATTCTTCTTTGCAATTAAGCTATGAGTAGCTCAAGTGGGAAAACGTTGGTTTTTCCAGCCATTTTGAGATGGTTCACCTGTTTTCCAAATCTTAAAATTGATCTTCAGATAGAAATTATTCAGATAAAACAGAAGAAAGGTGCAAATGTCAGTAATTGTAGCTTTTGTAAAAAGTCTGACAGTCAGAAGGATTACAAGAGTCTCGTGGAGCGAAGGTCGAGACTGAGAGAGACACATGAGCGACTGATGGAGGATGAAATGATGAAGATGGAGAAAGATCTACAGGAAGAGGTGAGAGTGCAGGAATAATAAACATCCATGGCTGTTACATTCACAGGTGTATCAAGAAAAACACAATTAGTATTAGAGTTATTACACTTAACTTGTTTTTTATGATGGTTCTGGTGGCATTCTGATCCTTAGACTCTTTGGTTCTTATTAGCAGATGGAAGGTGTAGAGGGGGAGCTGTCATACCATCGCAGAGAGAGACAGGTGCTCTTACTCCAAATGGAGGCTCTGCGTAGAGAGAACCAGCAGGCGGATGAGGAGATGCAGCAGCAGCACCAACAACATATGCTCCAGATGAACCAACTTCGGGAGCAGAGCATAAAGGTCAGTGCCATCTATTTCTTCCACCAGACTACCTTCTCTTCATCCGCGAGAGAACTGACATCACATGCTTCAGATGGACCAGTTTTAGAAGCAGAGCCAACAAACCACCTATTCCCCTTTTCTAGATGCCCCTCCTTACCTTCATACCATCATTCAACCTTCTTTCCCTTACTTTGGGCAGATATCTCTCCATTCTTCAAGACTTCCTTAACTCTTTGCAGAATTTCTTACCACCGTCCACAATTCCTTTTTTTCTTTGAGACTTTCTTATATCTTTCTAGAATTTCTTATTACCTTCCAGCAGACATCATTCCCTTCTTTCTTACCTCGTTCAAGCCATTCTTACCTCCAATTTTACTGATTTCCTGCCATCTTTCAAGACTTCATTGCCTTATTCGAAACCTTTTTAGCTTCCTCCAGACTTTCATACATCCTACACTTCTCAGTCTCTTCCAGACTTCCTCATTATCTTTCCTTCAAGACATCACTTTCATTCAGGCATTCTTACCTCGTGACATCATTCCCTTCTTGCAATTTTTAACCTCCTCGCAGACTTTCTTAAATAACTTTTTCTTCCAGACATTTTCTTTCTTCTTTACTTTTTTTTTTAGATATCCTTGTTTTTCTAGACTTTAATTTCAACCTTTCATCCTCCATCAGGCCTCATTTCAGCACTTCATTCCTCCATGTAAATTTGGTTCCAGAACATCCCTTTCATCCAGACTTACAATAGCTCCTTGCAGCTTCATGAACTGTTTTCAGACTTCGAGCTGAATAAGAGGTTAATTTTAACCTCACTTTTTATCCAGACTGTTTCCTTCCTCCAGACACCCTTCACCCAGTATTTTACTTCTTTTTAGATTGTCTAATCACTTATTAGATGTTGAAAATATTTGAAAAGGTATATGATAATGCATACAAACCTGTGTCTATACTGATAACAAAGGGGTTTTAATGGTTGTTTTTGTACTGGCGGTATTTCAGGTGTTTAGAGCCTTTCGGGACAGTTTGGAGGAGCAGAGAAGGAAGTCTGAGAGCAGATATAGGAGTCTTCTGTTAGAAGCCATTCAGGATGCTGTTCATCTCTCCTCACAGAATCTGCAGCTCCAGGAGGAAATCCAGCAGCTCCGAAGAAACCTCTCTCTCACCCAGTGATGACAAAAATAAAGCAACAAGAATACAATAGGGCAATTTACATGAATATTTGGCAATTCTTATGAAAGGGAACCAAAGCAAGAATTGAATTTTTCCGAATTTGGAGTAAATCCAGATTTCAAGCTGTTTCAAATTAATGCTCCTTACCTAAGGCCTGAAACAATTAAGCTATTCAATTACATTAGTATCAATAGTATAATTTGACGGCAAACGACTTTCCGAAATGTTTTCCAACAGACGCAATCCATTGTATGTTGATAGTCTTCAGACCTTAATCCCACTAAAAAGTCTGTAGAACAAGTTAGAAGTTGAAGTCTCCACATCTGAAATCTTCAAACCTGGGCGACTCGGAGAGAATCTGGAGGAAGAAAATCTCCAGGGGTATACGACAAAGTAGTCATGCTTTGTGAAGGTATGGAAAACTTACGTTGAAAATTGGAAATGGCAAGAGCTATACTAACCTAAGCATACATTAAAAATGCATTACAGAAGAACATGATCCAAGTTCATGGATTTATTTACATAAAATACAGTGTACATGAATTCAGCCACCATTCAAAATTTATTTAAGATAAATAAAACCAATGCACATGAAAATCAAACAGTGTGTCAGAATCTTACATTCAGTCTTGAAGAAAATACCCTTCCAGAAATATGAGGATTATGCAAGAAGAATGCATAAACAGTGTCGAAAACTGGCAAAATCATCAAATATGGAACGGCAAGGGGATGAAAAACCTAAAATCATCTACTCAGCACTGGTCTATTGACTTCAAGTGACAGTACCTTAACTTAATTGTATGATACAACTTGAATAAATGAGCAAAGCACCAAACAAACTTCACAGCTGTTATACGCACTTTAATATTGGCTACTTTCGGGTCATTCCATGATCTCTCTTCCTTTTAAGATTAATAACAGTCTTCAAAATAACTAATAAAATGAGCACAAAAAACATGCCTCACACTGCTCTAAAAATCATTGGCCGTCTAACCTGTTTTATTCCATGATAAAAAAAAAAACAAAAAAAAACTTACTTTAAAATAATTTTTTTTGGTAGTATGCTAGATGAGTTGTGCGTATGTTTATTTTTTTAAGCAAACATCTGTTCTTCAAATACTTTCCATGGAACAAATAAGGCTTAACTTCTATATTCAAGTATAACAAGAAGAGTTATAATCTTTGATGGTGCAAATAAAGTACAGGATTAAGCATTTTATCAAAAGTTCAGTAAGTCAAATGCTCATGTTTTGTTCATTTTTAAAACAATTTCCAGACACATTAGATAGAGCTTGCAATGTTTCCTTCAGGTGTTCCAATTCTGTCTAAAAGTATTCTTTAGCAAAACGAAAGACTAAGGCTGAGTTCAATTTCTCTCACTTGTCCATTGCTTAAAATGTAGGCCAATGAATTGATGCACCCCTATTGTATAGTCTGTTGTGTAACTAAGTGCTCATTATTTCTATAATATATTTGACATACACCATGAAATATATCATAAAATACTCATTTTCAAAAGTGAAAAAAAAGACAAAACGTGTTGCATTTGTGGGTCTCTTTGGAGGAGATGGAAGCCATTTTCAAGTTAGCAACAAATGTGCAAACACTGCTTGGCTTTGGCTTAGCCCTTCCCTTTTCCTTCAAGAAAGAATTGGGAGAGCCCTTTACCTAAACCTAAACCTAAATAAATCCCTGCTGTTCAAGATATACCCAGTCTTTCACCCAATGTCAGCTGGACACCCAGCAGAACCCTGTGGCCACCCTCACCAAAACCAGCCTAAGAAATTAAAATTCATGGATTTGTTGCCTCTGGCCTCCTCTAGCTGTAATACAAGTACACTGCAACCCCAATTAGCACAACAGGAAACAGGAAGTAAGGTGTGAGCTGAAGGCCGAGAAGCCCCCAGGACAACACTGCATTCACCAGCATGGCAGAGGAGATGACAAACAGCCGTGTGATGCCCGTTCCATGCTTCATCACCACTGACATAAGAAGCCCATTAGCAGCCTGCCCCGCAATAATGATCCAAACGAGTTCTGAGTAACCCTCAAAAAACCCTTGCTGCCCCCCACTCCACAGATGCGACCCCAGATTGATGCCCACCCCAAACGCATACAGAAAGAGGTTCTGTATGCTCAAGGGGAGGCACTGGGTTTTTAGCACATGCTCGGTGTAGACTGCAGCTAGTCCTGAAACCAAACAGTACAAGAACATGCACAGAAAACCCCAAGAGGAGACATGGAGACCACCTGAGGAGGACTCGTCTGGAGCACCCCAGCTCAAACTGAAGGCACTGTGAAAGATGCCGGCAGCTACAAGCAGCCCAAGTGCCAGCCACTGCCTGCCATGAAGATGTCTACCTAGGCAGGATGAGTACAGGAGTGCTGTGGACAGAATTTTTAGATTGCTGAGCACTTGGAAGGAGCTTGGATCCATGTACGATTGCATGAAGACCACAAGGTTGTTGTTAAAAGTGTAAAGTGCGGCAGGAATCGAGTACGGAGCCATGTTTAAGATGGAAACGGATTTCTTAAGAGTCGACCAGTGGCCAGATGCTAACAGAGAGGCAACAGAGAACAGAAGCTTGGTAAGCTCGATCAAGACCACACATGAGGAGGCACTGAAGGGAACCTGGCCATCGATTTTAGTTAAGGATATCAGAGGAGCATGGGAGCCATAAATGAAAACCAGGAATAAGAGGAGAAGGAGCCAGCGGATTCGCTGAAGCCGGGGCTTGGAGTAACCATCTTTCACTGCAATCATCCTCACAATCTCCTTGTTAATCTCAATAGAGCCTTGAAAAAGCAGCAGAAACAGCTCACGGTGACTAACGCTTAAAAGAAGTTCAAAACATTGAAGTTTGCTCATGAATGAGTTTTAGTATTCACAAAATTCACAGAGTGACACCCATCTTGTCATGAGTTCTAGACATCTAGCTGAGGAGGATGGAGCATGGATGGCTAGTAGGTCTACAAAATAAGGAGGAGCCTATTTATAAAGTATAAGTCTTATATGTTGAGATTACTTCATTTATATCATTCCTGGATTCAACAGGGAGCCAATGGACGTCACAGACAGGTGTGACGAAACTAGCACCACTGAATGAAATAACCCTCCTTTCTGGCAATCGGTCATTTCTGTCTCAGTTTGTCAATCAGCCCCTTTTTGTCAATTGGTGTAAAATAGATAATGTGATCATTAGTATTAATTTGATATTTCGACAAGTCTGGATATGTAAATCCCTGTTTAATTTTGAAAGAACTGTAGAAAACGCTCTTGCATTGAGTAAATTACCCTCTTGTGAGCTCAAAAGTATCCTTCACATGCCCAAATCCAAATACCCAATTTTTTAGTTCTAGTTACTAAACTACATGATCAGAACACAAAGCTGATAGTATGTTGTTTAATCTCAATTTCAATTCATTCAAACGTCTAGACTGTTTGGACCGTTGGTATGACTTGAGGACAAATAAATGGTGCAGTCCGTGTCTGTATCTCTTCTAATAAATTGAGAAAATGCTCGCTGAACCCCCACATTTACAGATAGCTTATAGGTTGGATGTCCAGAACGCAAATACTGGTTTTCGTAGGTTGACCTCAAAACACTCAGATAAACAAAGGTAAAAAAAGCAAGGTGTGCTGATGGCCCTGTTTGAAACGTGTTAGCTCTAGAGTAACTAAACCTGGATTCAGAAGCCGTGCTGATCCCCTTTAAGCTCCTTGAAGAAAGGCGAGCAGACCTGATGTTTGTCCATTATCTGTTAGGTCCCTCCACAGAAGAAAGCAAGCAGCACAGATGATGTTGGTTGACCTGCATGGGTCTTAAATTTTACCCTAAAATCATTCCCTGGTCAAATGGTTTTAAAAGTTCCAGAGAGAAACAGCAAGCAGCAATGATGGTCCTTGTCCAATTGAATCTGAATTCAGCCGTTTGATGGGTTTGGTCCTAAAAATTGATTACAAAGGAGGAAGTAGCAATAATGAATATTCTCCTCTTGGGTTTGAATTCTGGCATTTGCTTAGTTAAAAATCAGCAGGTTTTTGTGCTGCAGGGATTATATTTGTGCACTTCAGATTTAGCTGATCTCATCTCTGGTTCGGCTCTAAAACACTCTCTGATCCCAATCCAAAATCAAAAGTGTTCTTCAACTCCAGAGAAATGGCAAGCAGCACAGATGAACATTCTCCTCTTGGCTTCCGATACCGATACTTTATTATATAAAGCTCATTTGGAAGATTTTGTACTAATAATCATTCTCCAAATGGATTAAATTCTGACTGAGCCTTAAAAAAAAAAAACTCCCTGATTTTGAAGGTTTAAGCTCAGCTTACAGAGCAACATTGATGCTCTTTCTTCTTTGCTCTGAACTGTAAGTGTTCAGTTTCAGTTAAGACGTGTTCACATTTACACCTCAAAACACACAAAGGTTGTAAGCTTCATAAAAAAAAAGAAGCAAGCAGGATCGATTCTCCTCCTCCCTCATTAGAATTCTCCAGTGCGATAGGCTTCAAACACTAGCAGCATTGACATCCCCTCTTCATCTTGGGTCTATTCACCAGGTCTTTTCTTCAGAGAGTTCACAAAATCTTTCAGTGTGGTCTCAATGTTGGGCACTGAATAGTTCTGAGCGGCAAAAATCCCTGTAAGTGTTCCCAAGGCCACACCTAGAATGGCTGACGAGCGCAGTCTTGACACCACATAGCCTGCTAGGAATCCTTTCAGGAACGGAGATGCTAATATTGAGCTTCCCTGAAAAACACACAAGATCCTAAGGTTGTAACATTATAAGAGAAATGTGTAACTTTCAACTTTAAACATATTAGACTGCATTTATTTTTATTTTCTTCACTATTTTTTTGTTTTACATTCCCTTCAAGGGATATTTTGGCAATGTTTCCACCATTCCAAACAAATGAGTAGTTGACAAGACATGATGCAAATTCTAAACTTTGGTTAAAATTTGACAAAAAAAAACAACATTTTTTGGGCATGTATTTTATCATCTAAACATTTTCTCGCAAAGTTTTTCTGACACCTATTTTGATCATTTGATCAAAACTCACAGTTAGCTCAACACCAATATTCCCCTCAAATTGAGTACAAAGGATGAATGGCACCGCTTCAGATGCCTCTTCCTGGATGAAGAACTAGATCAAAGCATTACAAACACATACTCCTGAGCCACAGTGTGTTTCCAGTGCTACTGCGACTTTGGCTCATTCTGAATTGTAGCAGATGAGCAGTTAAAGTTTTTATGACTGATACCAGGAAAGAAATCATCCGATTTAATGTTACCTGTGGAACTCCAGCTTGAACCTCCGTTTCCACCTTCCTCTGGATCTCCTCCAGCTGATCTCTGAGCTGAGCCAGATCCTTCAGGCGGGTAACTGGGTCCTGAAACACAACGCCAACTTATTTATTCAAAAACGTAGCAAGAGCACAGTCTGGGTGAAAATAATTTCCTTTAAAAATGTCTTAGTAGTAATAAGTTAAAAAAGCAAAATGTTACAAGAAAACGTCATAATTAAAACATATTTTAATTATATGCACCTACGTTTTACAACAATTTGGTGGAATTGCTTTAATGCGTCGCATATTTGTTTGTATTTAGAAATGGAAATAAAAATGACAAGAGTTCATTAACGCCAATGACTTCACATGTCATACAATAAAATAAAGCTTAAATAAAACAACTTTGATAAATGTAAATTTACCCAGATACCTGCAGAATGAATGCGATGCGTAAGAACTATTAATTGGGTTATCAATTAGTTAGAAAACGGTTTATTTACAGTTCACCTCTCACCTTGTCCTCCGCCATAGTGCTGAAATGCCAAATAGTTCAATCTACGTTCGACTCACCAGGTCTGAGCGAGTAGCTCGGAGATTACAACTAATGTCTGGCGGTTTTACTATATTTTATTAGCACGGTTTTTTTTTTTCAAAAGCTGACTTATGTTTGATGTATGTATGTATTAAATTATCTTAAAACGTAAACATTTTGCGATTTTAAACTATAAGATCGGACATCTTCTTGCGTATCACGTGGCTTTTATTACTTTTTTTGTACCGCTGTTCTAAACATCCCCTATAACAATCACTCTTTATCCAATCAACATGTATTAAACCACCAACACATATTGTGCTGATTTCCTTTCGAGACCGATGAAAGACCTCCTTTTGGAAGTAAAAGGTACGTTCTAATATACAAAAATCCATGATGTGGCAAACACTTTTAAACGGATGCCACCATGCGTTCCCTTTGTGAATAGCAACTTTATGTTTTATTAGAAACAAATATTAAACACATAAAATTGGTGTTTGTTCTGGATCAAAAGACTCTATCGTTTGAATGAGTAAATACGAGTGAAAGCGAAAGCAAATTAAATGTTGTACTCCTCTGTAGTTCAAACTCTCATTGGGCCTCCAGTTATTCGTCTGATCTCTCCTCCGCCATTTTACCGCACTATGCTGCGGGGTACACCAGCTAAAACACCGCTTCAGCCCCCATAATCAAAAATTCCCAATCCAGTTGATTTATCACCTTTTATGCTGAGGAATCGGACTGGATTTGTGGATTTGGACAGATGCGGCATCTCTAAGGTAAGGCTTCAATAAGACAGGCGCTCATTGGACGCTAAGAGTCAGTATCCGAGCTCAACAACAACCGACATCACCCACTTTCACAAACGCGGGAGGGAATAAAACGCATTCCGACATACCATCAAACCCTCCAGCCCAGCAGTATGAGCTGATTCATGCATATAAACCGTTTTTAAAATTATATATGTATAATCTTGAACATAAAATTCGATTGATGATGTGTCACGTGATTAGCGCGAACGTTAACATTGTTTTTCTACGTGTTCTAGCTATATTCTAATAACAAAATGCATTATATAAATAAACGAAAACAAATAAGATGTACAGTAGCTGTTTAAATTGTATAATGATGCTCTATGGTAAACTTAAAGCCCATTTGTGTACCAGTTAAGGGGACCCACATACCAACATTTAGATGCGCTATATTACATAGTAACTAACTTACATTTAAGTAAGAAGACATTGATCTTTTGCTCACATCTGTTCATTTCTCAACATAATTCCCCATTAGCTTCCATCAATAAAATTAGTTTATTTTGCCTTTGGGTTTATTTAATAACTTTTTCATTCACACATTTTCGCTTTCGGAGTCACGGGGTCTGCTGGTGCCTATCTCCCGGGCACATTGGTCGAGAAGCTGGGGTTAATCCGGGACAGGTCGCCAGTCCATTGCAGGGCAACAATCACTCATGTTTTTGGGATTGTGGGGGAAACAGAGAGTACCCGTTGGAAGCCCACACAAATGCTACCCATTGCGCCACCGTGCCGCCTATTTTAATAACTTGTTTAAAGAAAATTACCTCAAGTATGTGAAATCTGCAACAAACACACAATACCATTCACATTACCCTACTTAGTCGTAACTTTCAACGTTTTGAAACAATTCTGAAGAATCATTAGTTTAGAGTTGCTTATTTGCCTTTTGCATTTCATGATTACATAGAAGTTGATTTAATCTTTTCTGTTTTATAACGTTTTTCTGTAGATGGATCCTTCTGTATTATAGTTGTATCACTTATTGTTGTGAGGTGTATTTAGGAGCCTTGAAAGGTGCCCTGAAATTAAATGTACTGTTAAACATCCTGAACAGCGCTGAATATCTCAATATATTGACCCAATTCACCAAGTATTTACTGTTTGAGTCTGGTGGTAATGTCGAGTATCTCATTTTGATTCTGGGTTTTGTTCTAAATCACTAATATTTCTAATTTCAGCACACCAAAATGAATACAATTTAAAATAAAATATAATAATCCTACAAATGTAATGTCCAAACGTTACCCTTCTTATTGCTAGTACATAATGTAAAGGTCTCTTGCCTCCTTCTCCCCTTCTCTTTGTTGATTAGGTTCAGAGATGGAGACCATCTGTGGAGAGATGGAGGTGGAGAGCTACACTATTCTGGAACTTCCTTCACCTAAGAAGAAACGCAAGAGGAAATGCAGTGTTGAGAGCTCAGACAAGCCCAAGAAACCCAGGTAGAGCTTCACCAAGACACCTGAAAGCATGTACAGCCTAAATATTGCTTAGAAGGTAAAGCATTCCCCCTATAAGCTGACAGGTGGAAAGAGTACAACCATTATGGTAAAACATTCTCTGGTACAAGTACCTTTACTGCATGAAAATGTAGCCAAGTAAAAAGTAGAGGCAAAACGTTGTTCATCACTCTTGACTGCTGAGATGAAGGTTAGAGAAGATAAAATAGACAATGGATATAAATCTAAGTAAATCAAGTGTATCTAGTTATTTACTTAAAAAAGAAGTGAGCTCAGAATTGCTGAAAGGGATTGCTGTTCAAACACGTTGTTATCTGTTCCTTGACTAAATAAATATGGTAGACCCCCTAAAAAACCTGTTTCAACCTGTTGTTGGGGACTGCTGAAACCACATTATGAGCTGATGGAATGCCATAATAAGGGCACTAAAAGTAATTGTCCTTTTCTGCTTTACTTTTATCAGCCAAGTATTTTTCTTGAAGGTCTGTCAAATGTGTTTTGTGGATGAATCATAATGAATCGCAATCAATTTTATTATTCATATTATTTTTAAAAAATTGCTCTTGTTATTGTTACAAAGTATATTACTGTGCCTAAGACAAACAATTGTCAGTTAAAAAGACTATTGTTTACTGTAATTGAAACATGTTCTTTTTGCATAACTTCCATCAAAATTATAAGCAGCAATTAAAGTAAGTTTCAGCCGAACACTAACATAAAGATCCCTTCACCCCTCATGCTGAGCCCCTGTAGTATTGTGACTGGCGGTGTCTGTCTCATCTAGATCTGCTTACCTGCTGTACTACTACGATGTGCACCAGAGCGTCCAGCAGGAGCATCCACAAATGCCCCAGTCTGAGATCAACAAGTGCATCAGTGATAGCTGGAAAAGGCTGAACGTGGCCGATCGGGGCTTTTACCTGGAGAGAGCGCGCATGGAGCGGGATGGTCTCGATCCGGTGAGTGAGAGGATCCTGAGTTGCTACCTCCTGGTTCCTGTTCAGGCTCACATGTCAAGGGGAAAACACCTCCTGAACTGAATACCACAGACACTTTCTTTCACTCTTCAGAGTGTGAGGAAAAATGTAGATCCTCAGAACAAGTGGGATGGGGTTTAAAACATAATGCTGAGAGGAAACAGCCAACTGCTTAGCCTTGGCTTTAGGTAAACATAGTCGAATTGTTTCTCAACGACTCTCAAACGTCTCAAAATAACATTTCTGGAGCTCTCCGTACATCAGTAGAGAGTGTAAGCAGCCACTGATGACAGGAGGGCTATAATGATTACAATTAAATGAACAGTGGGCGAAAATATGTATTACATAAAATTTAAATCTGCAAAACATAAATTAACAAATAACAACCAGTTTTGCCAATTCTTGTATTGTAATTGCATTAAATAATTTTGATCCTAAAATGGCATCTACAGCCTCCTCCTACTTGTCATTTTCTCCTCAAGTGTTCTAGTGACACTTCGTCCACCCACTTTACTGATTTGGCTTAATCTGAGGCATTTGTTGAATAATCAAGTACCGTATTTTTCGGCTCATAAGACGCACCCAATTTTAAAAGAGGAAGATCTAGAAAAAAAAGATTCTGAACCAAATACTTTTGTAAAATATTTTATATCAACTGTGTAAAAGTTAACAGCCAAACATGAAACATGAACAGACAGTAAACAGTAAAAGTAACAAAAAAAAGGCTGTAATGTTTTTCTTTGCCCCCACTCATCACTCTAAAGTCCACCATTCGTTATCACCATCACTGTTCCAGTGCAACATTGCCCCCACATTAGTAATACCGTAATAGCCAGTAACATTGTCCCCAAATTACTAATAATAGCTAGTAAGATTGCCCCCACATTAGTAATAATACAGTGGTTCTCAAACTTTTTTAGTCAAGCCCCCCTTTAAACCTTGAAAAGAATGTAAAATAATAATTATTTAATAATTAATTAATAACTATTTTAATGTAAAATAAATGTAACTACTCCTTAATGTTAAATAAGTCATTATTTATAGCTTATTTAAGTGGCAATTCGCTTGCATGGTGTTAAGATATGATCCTTATGCGCTCTTACCTGGTTAGGAACACTACCCAATTGCAGAGCACGTTACGTTTGTTATCTCGTATGTTCATGTGTGAGATGTACCGTTGAGAGATGATTTGAGTTTGAGTTTATTAAAGGAGAGTTTCAGTCATTGAGAGCGTTTTGTTTTCCTCACGCGAGCGCGAGAGAGCGCATGGCAGCAGTTCCGCTCGTGAGTATGGATGCGGAAGCACCGCTTGCGGCTACCGTAGTCAAGGCATTGTGGGAAATGTAGTTTTTTTTTCTCGTTTTCATTACGACCGCGTTATGGCAGAGATGGGCGATGACGTCAGCGCGCAGCGCTGGGTAAGCAAATATGGCCGCGGCTTCGGCCTAGCTCCGGAGCTCCGGAGCTCTTACGCCTCTCATACGGCCGTGACCGGACTTCGCGACGCTCTGCATTCGCTCGATAAGACGCACCAACTTTTCCCCTCAGTTTTGGGGAAGAAAAAGTGCGTCTTATGAGCCGAAAAATACGGTATATATTATTTTGTTCCTCTAGTTTGTCAGCTCTAATACAAGTGGCTGTATCAAACGAATCATGTTTAATTCTGACATAAATAACCAATATTTCTTAGCAGGCTTAAGTTTCTGCATCACAAACTCTTAAATTCTGCCTCTTCGCACCTCTTCCACAGAGCAGCCAATCAGCAGCCTCCACGTCTTCCTCTTCTCAGGACATCCCAGGTTTCCGGAAGATTCTTCCGAGGGCCAATTACGTGCTGCAGCCTAAGAGTTCATCAGGAAGTGAACGGGTCCAGGTTAATCAAGAAGATGGAGGAGCAAGAAAGGTGGAGCTTTCGGAGCAGTGCATAGCCATTGAAGCGCTCACAAAAGACTCAAATCTGACTCCCAGCGGAAGTGAGGGAGTGACCAGTCTCTTCCTGGATGCTCACAGCACAACTGCTGCTCTCCTGGAGAAGAAGGCAGAGCCTCAAGCTTCGTATGGAGAGGTTACAATGGTGATAGAAAACGGAATGGAGAGCGGAGCTTTGATGAACCAGATTAAAGTAGATGCCACTCATTTAGTCGCAATACTTCCTCAGTCGCAGGTGAGCTGTCAGTCATTGTTCAAAAGCTACAAGAAGAGAATGAGAATCAGAGTTTCAAACCTTTGTAAGATAAAACATGGTTTGGTGCTAAAATCAGGCCACAG
Source organism: Danionella cerebrum (assembly GCA_007224835.1). Classification (NCBI taxonomy): domain Eukaryota; kingdom Metazoa; phylum Chordata; class Actinopteri; order Cypriniformes; family Danionidae; genus Danionella; species Danionella cerebrum. Next base: position 561,493 of record SRMA01025756.1, read on the forward strand.
TTAACAATAGGAGGAAAATAGATTACCGAAGCTGATACAGTTTGTATATGTACCTAATAATATGGCACACGGATAAACAAGTGACTGATATCAACTCTGTTTTCTCCAGGGGATCATTGAGAGTAAAGTGACTAAGCCACCAAACCCTATCATGATGTTTCCAGTGATGAGCAACGTGAATCCAGAACCCAAACCTTGTCTTAAACTGGTCAGTGATGATTGTCTGATAATGCAATCAAAACTGTTTTAAAGATTGTTTATTAAACATGTTTCAAGAGATAGAAATTATTTATCCTATTAACCTATGCCGTATAATCAGGTTCAATCCTGACTCGGTCTGAACCTGCATTGCCCCAGCTTCCACCCAATTCTCCGAACGGGGGTTAAAGTCGGTCACATCCGAGCCGACAGCTAACACGATTCTGTATACAGTGCTCAGCATTAATGAGAACACCCCCTTTTAAAAGTATTAATTTAATCAGTATCTCAATGAAAAAAGAACAATTTCCAAACTTTTCAATTTTATTTAACACTTATTTAATAAGTTGAATCTAACTTCAAAATCAAGATCAACCATAATTAAAAAAAAATAATAATACAAAAATTATTTAAATTACCATTAAAATGTGAGTAAAAAGAATTTCAATAAACTTAGATGATTCAGCATAATGTGATCAAAACTGAATAAAGCTGAATAAAAATCTGGTAATTATTTCAGAAAGCAATTGAAGACTTTACCTCTGGTTCTATTTCAGCCCATCAAATACACCAGAAGAGGGCGGGGCAACTGCAACACACCCGGCTGTGTGTTCTCTTATGTGACCCGACACAAACCCCCTAAGTGCCCTGACTGCGGCCAGCACCTTGGGGGCAAGTGGGTGCCACCTGTAAGTCCTCCCACCTGAGACACCCAGCTGCCTCCATAATTCACTATTTCGTACCAGAACAGCATCCACACTCTTTCATGTGTGCATCAATGTTCGCGTGTGGCTTTGCCGGGACTTTATATGGTTAAATTAGGCAGATTCATGTACGGATGCTTTATAACTGTACTTTGTCGTGGTGCAGTCATAGTTCACCTTTTGACATTCACCATCATACACATACAAGAAACCAGATTCATGCTTTGGTACTCCTTGTTGATTTTGAAAATCTTGTCATTAACACATTATTCAAAAAGAAAAATGCAACTTACGTCTGTGTTTCAGCCAAAGAGAAGTTCAGCGAAAGACTCAGATTCAACATCAGGAGAACACACTGAGAAACCCAAACCTCCGGATGAGCCCTTGGACCCTAAACATACAGAACACACAGCAAACTCTGAAATGATCCAGACAAACTCTTCAGATCAAGCTCAGGATGGTGGGGTGGCGCCAGTCCGCAGAGCTGCTTATAAGAAGAAGGAGCCTGTCCAGAAGACCCCAGAGGACCATGATGTTAGTAAATCTGTGGAAAACACAGCTGCTCTGTAAGTAAACCTGATGTATTACCAGTAATTAACTAGTAAACACTAGCGATGACTACTACTAATATTCAAATTAATAGAATACACCTTGTATCTGAGGGACAAGGTGTGATGACGGTTAGACAAACACTAATTCCACATAAGGTGTAATCATTTTTACTGATTAACAATGCTTATGTTGTTTATTTGGGTTACTTAGAAAGTTGTATTGTTTAGATAGCCGTGATGACATCATTTCCTGTACGGCCTTCCATTGGTCAGGATTAGACAATCACAATATTGAGAGAAGGGGTGTAAAATGCTCTGTATTTATTCAGGGATTGTTTACTGTGTTTATAGAATCTAGATTTGTTAAATGTGTATTTTAATCCGTTCAAATATGAGTGTACAGAGACCCACTTGGTTGGCCCCAAATTTTTTTCCACAAAAGGACTGTGGTTTAAAGGAGGGGAAAGCTGGGTTCAGGAGTTTAGTTTGTTGGCTCAAAGGATGCGTGAATTATTGGAAACCTTTTTTGTGCGTGATTGCTTTCTTTGGAAGGTTCTGCACCACTGGACTGTTGTGAGTTTAGATATTTAGTTTGGGAAGAAGTTTAATTAATTACTTTTTTGGTGTTTAGCACATTTTTCTTTTGTTTTTTAGCTGAGTATTTAACGTGCTTTTGTTACTTTGTGCTTTTTTTACTTTGTTCCTTTGGTTTTAAGGTTTTGTTAGTTCTTGTATCACATGGTGCAAAATAAAACCTTCAAAATCTGCATTCTCCTTTTTCCCGGACATTCATTTCTCCTCCCTTAGCTCTCGGAAACCCCATTACGACATCAGGGATAAGGGGAAGCATTTCTTGGACAGACCAAAATCCATTTTTTTAAACTCTAATACAAACATCAATCGTTTGGCTTACAGAGTGTTCAATATCTCTCAAATATTGCACCTCTCACATAATCTCTGGACATATATTAGAATTTTTGGGTCTCATGGAAAATCTATACTTCTTTTTTAAAAGAAACTATTTAGATTCTCATCTCTGTCGATATCTCACAGTCCAATAATGAGGAAACAAGCAAAAACAAAAAACGATTACCGGTAAGTCTAATGTAAAAAAAGACAAACGACATTGCTCTGAATGAAGCTGTGCGTCTCAGTATTTGGCAGGAAGTTTGCATACATTCAAATAGATTATAAATGTATGTATTTTTCAGATCAGTGGCTGGTGCTCAGATTCAGTTTATGGTTCAAGAGAAACAGAGACGGAGAATCCGAACAATCCTCCCGGCACCCTCCCAGAACCGTGAGTCAAACTGCTCAATGATATAAAATAAATGTCTATATGCCACACAGTGCTAACATAAGTCTTGGAAAAACACAATAGGAACCTGGTACTCTACACCTTCATAAGTCAAATAGTGCTATCTAATAAAAAAATGATTTAACGTTTATATAGAGCTTCAATCTAATGATGTTTAGGAGCTTATTATGGATCAATCACTGTCCTCAAAGATATTTTGGTGTTTTTTTTTTCTCCAAGAAGCGTTTTCCCAATGTCCTTGTGAAGCCAAAACTACAATTCCTCGACTGGCCACTAGAGACTGGTCCTAAAAGAGAAAGATCCCATAGACTCCCCATGTTACAGTGACAAACTTTGTAACAGAAAAAAACATTACAAGTCTGGCATTCACAGGTTTTTATTTGCGTAGCTAGTTTTGACATTCATAACAACTGCGAGGAAATAAAAATGACATTAAAGTAACACTCCACTATTTTGGCACAGGCTCAATTTCCATTTCCAAATGAGATAAATAGTATTTTGCCTTTTCTGAATCTTATTGAGCCATCTTCTTAGGCTTCATCTCGTTAGGGTTGGGGTTAGGGATTACAATCAATGAGACGACACATAGGTGGGGCTGCATGTTTTTGGGTGGGGCCTAATCTTGCTGCAGTTTCTTTCGCTGATATTGTGTAACCAGGTTCAGAACACCACCCCAATTGAGCATTTTAATACCAGTTTTATGTCCTCCAGGCTTTTTTCCCACTCGACTGAGCCTCCTTATCCACAGTTTTAATGGGACGTGTTTCGTCAGCCATTCTTTTTAATGGGACCGCGTTGAATTTTTATGTTATTTATTGTCAGGGTTTTAAATTGTTTTATTCCAAATTGTCTCTTTTCATTTACATTTTGTTGTACAATATTCTTGAGTTCTGAGAAAGGTACCTTAAATAAAATGAATGATATTTATTAAGTATAAATCCTCACAAGTGTCCGTCTGTGTTTAGATTCCTCTGCGATGCAGTGGATCACACTTTCACCTGACAAGTTCAGACCAGCAGACACTAACATCATCAGAAATGGTGAGAAAGAGGCAGTCGGCACTCTGTTATTGGTTTAATTATTAATTATTAATGTGTAAAGCCAATTATCAACTTCCTAACAAGATTTTTTTTATAACAGTGAAACCCATAGAACATGTGTCAGCTCTGAAAGCAAGCACCATCAAACAGCTGGGTCACATGATCTCACCCAGTGCCTCAGACCAGGTGAGATACACTGAGCATATTTTACTATTACTCTGACCCTAATTCCGGAATTTTATTGTTGCGTTGAAAAAGAAATTGTGTACCAAGAAAAGTGAGGCAAACTGCTGGGAAACTCCACTCCTAGACTTCCTCAATCACAATGTGCTTCACTTAGTAACACACTCTAGAATTACACCGTTTTTAAATCTACAATGAGCTTCTTCTGATTGTAAGTTCCGATTCCCAGATAACCTATAAACGTTGGTTGAATAGTGCAAACAAACTGTCTGAAAAAAACTGACTGGTTTGTTTGAATGTAAAAGCTCTTTCTGTGTGTTTGAAGAAGCCGGTGCCAGTCAGCAGTAACCAGTACATCATCACAGACAACGGTGTCAAAATTCTCTCCTCGCTGCCTCTCAAGAACACCATGGGATCCTCACTAGTTCGTACTAACCCTGTGGCACATAGAATCACATTTATCTGATTTTAATGTGACATCAGTTCATTTCTATGAAGTTGGTAAATAAGCAGCTTTTATTAATGCTTTGTAATGTTACACCTTTAGCAATGGTATGTGGTCCGTTAAAAATCCTGTTTCAATGGATTGATTACGTTGATAATGAAGTCAAATCATTCAGAATCGTTCATGATGCTTACCAGAAGTCTGTTCTTCAGGCTCTGGGTCTGTCCACAGCGAGAGGTCGAGGACGATGTAAAAACCCTGCATGTGATTACGTTTACAAGAACCGACACAAACCTCAGCGATGTCCCATATGTGACTGGGAGCTCTCCACCAAACCCGTGAAGAGAAAGCAGCTCACGGTCAGTCTCCACCAGCACATCATTTTAGTTTGATAATAAAAATTAACGTCATGAAGATTCTGAATAAAATGGAAGACGCTAAAGAAATTGCATGTGAGTAACAAGTACACGTTTGTGTGTTTAGTACATTGTACATGTTGTATTTTGTGTCATTCTTGTTCTTCTTTTGCATTTTTGAGTGCTTAAACATCGAAATGTCACCGAATTTCATTTTAGACCTTTAAGAGTTAAATATAGGAGAACAAAATGTACTCCATGGATGGAATTAAAAAGTACATAAAAATTTAATATAGACTCTGTTTCTGAAACCAAGAGGAAGTCAGTTTCAAATTTTGTGCCAAAAATAAGCAAAAGTTTATACATTGTACTCTCCAACAAACTTTATGTGATCACCATAGGGGTCAGTCCCCTCTTAGGGTATGTAGGAAATTAAATTGTGAAACTTTTCCTTTTAAACAGTGCACAAATGACCGAGTTAAAGGGAAACCAGCTTATAACTAGCTTTCATAACTAGCAAATGTGTGAGCTCCCATTGGCGCCCATAGTTTTTGATTGAGGCGCGTTCTTACACAAAAGTTCAATAGAAAATATGGATGAGTGTGTCGAGGCCTTAAGACCTGCGGTTTGAACAAAGCATAAGTATGGCCCACATTACTGTATTTCATGTTTTGATTTTCTTTATGTTAAAATTTTATATACTTGGATTTTAAGGAAAAAAAAGAGTTGCTCTCAATGTTTCACCATCACTCTCTGGATCATTTTCACCATAATGAACAGTGCACTTCACAGGGGAAAAATCAAGGCTGGGGACATTCTGGACAGATCCGTCACAAGCTCATGGTTACATCTCTGTCACCAATGCACACCATTTTTTACACTGTAGGGTTGTATCGAGAAAGTAAATTGAAACCAAGTCATTCATCTACGTTGTCTTCTGTTCATCTGTGTTCTCCAGTCGTCAGCAGAGGAGGATGTGTCCACACTTCTTCCAGAGTCGCTGAGTCCCTCTCTGAAGGAGCAGCAGCGTCTATCCACCATCAGCTTGATCCGCTCCAGTCTGCAGTTCCCTGAGAGCCAGAATGAGCTCCAGAATGTCTTCGACAGCATCCAACACCTCAACCGCATGGAGACAGGGGACAATGAGGAGACAAACAAATGGCCGAGCATCTTTGAGTCATCAGCCACGCACTGCGGCCTCTGCCAGTCCCCACTCTCTAAGGGAGACTTAAGGTGACTCCTTGTATTTAAAGTTATTTCATGATTTTAAGCGGAGGAAATTGAGCAAAACAACACGACATTTCATTTTAAACAACTTAAAAGGAACACCCCTTTTTAGTTATTACATTGAATTATTCCTTTGTGCTTTTGAGCAGAGCTTACATTAAATATGACCTATATTTAAAATCTGGAGGAGAATGAGTATATATTTTTTTAATTTCTCTTTAATGGTATATGGTAAAAGAAAAGAGTTTCTCGAACATGGGTTGTCAACTATGCAGCCAGACTCCCAAAACTCTTGCCCCAAGGGGCATGCCCAAAAGTAAAACACTCAGCAATAAATTATCACAAAAACAAGTTTGCCATGTCCTGTTTCTCCAACCTACTCTGACTAACCAGTCAAGTTAGGCATTGCCCCACCCAGCTCCATGCAAAGCTAACGCACAGACCCGGAGGTGTCATTAGCGTAACAGCATGGCATCACATTGCTAATACATGGGCCTTTTTATTTATATTCCATCAGGTTTTGTACCGTTCACTGTTGATAGATGCCCTGTTCTGGTGCTATTCTGAGTGTTTGCAGAGGAACAAATTAAGTTATTGGAGGAGAAGTATTGATATAAGAAGTATTGCATTCTATGATTTAGAAAAAAAAGTGCAGGGCTGGTTTAGAGGGGCCAAACATTTACTCCAAATACTTGAGTAATGTAGGATGAAGGATGAATAGAAGGTGCAAGGCAGTGAATAGGAGCTGATGTCTGTGTTTCTTTGCCCTGTTCAGTTCACTTTCAGGTCTGCAGGAGTGCTGGCTACTGACGGAGCGATCGCTTCATCTCGTTAATCTCCTGATGAAAGTCTGCTCTAACCTTCAGTGTTTGGCCATGCACACTTTCACCGATCTGCACACTGGTAAACACACGCACACACACGCACACGCACACACACATGATTATACAGGAATCCCACTATTTCTACTCAAGAGCTGCCCTTTTGAGTGTATCTTACAATTGTCATTTTCGGAAACAGATTTCTGACTTCTTATGTCACTTTTATTTACCAAAAAGTGCAAAAGTACAAAGTACCTTAAAAGATTTAACAACCGCAAAGAAAAGAAAAACACTATATTAAAAAATGTATGCAACTTCAATCACCCTACTTACTCAATATTTACAATGTCAGAGCCAGAATGAGTCAAAGTTAAATCAAAGTACCAAAGCTAAGGCACAGAAGCTGCATAAAACAGACGTAAATGTAGAACAAACAATTAGGGACATATTTGGGACAAACAGACCAATGGGAAAGTTAAAATGAACCCAATGTGATGTGGCAGGAAACTTGAATGTGATCATGACCGAAACCCATTCTATACAAAATACGACCACTAGGTGCCTTTTCAAAAGCACTAAAACAATTGACAAATAAACCTGTCTCTGATATAAAATAAACCCTTTTCTAAATATATACCGGTATATGCTTGATGTTTTACGGCTTATTGAGCTTCTAGAGTTTTGTTCTGCTCAGGTTTGTTCAATGTGGGAAATCAGCTGCTGGTGACGGTGGATTTGTTCTTTAAGATGAGGAATCGCATCCGGCTCGGAGATGAACCTGCGCAAGCTGCTCTCAGCATAATTTCTCACTCGCAGAGACTCACAGGTACATCATAGACACCCTCATCATCCAATTACCTCATGGATCCGGTTTAACAGAAGCTGGACTAGCATTTTATTTAACCTCTTTCTTCATCTTATATTTAGTGTTTTAAATTGAGCAGATTTTATGCTACTTAGCTTTTGTGTTCATGAACAAATCTCTTAAACAAGTCATTTGTGGGAGTAAATTGTTCATTAGTGTGGGTGTGTTTGATGTTCCTATCCTCTCAACACCAGGAATTTCAACGCAGTCTGTTGTGTTTCTAATACACAGCAGGAGAAAGAAATATTTTGAACAAATGCCACTGTTGAAATAAACTTTTCCTACCATTGATGGACTGATAATGTATTTTTGACAAAATCAAGAGGTCAAATACATATTTTCCATACAGCCAAAGCATGCTGTTACTTGACCCAAATGTAAGCAGTGTAACAAATTAGTGTATCTCTAGAGCTTCCGTGCTAAAAACTAAAAAGAGGTGAACCAATCAATCCTTTTTCTGGATCAAACTGAAGGGGTTTGCAATGTCGAGCAATTTATGTTTTGAATGAGCTTATGGATTAGTCATGAGACCTGTGCTCTGAAACTTGGCAGATAAGAGTTAATCACCCAGAACTTAATTTAAAAAACCATTATGTTAAATGATCACCAAAAATAAATGAATGACCCAAAAATGTTTTGTTCTTTTTTTTTAAAAAAAAAAAAACAAGATTCAATAACAAGTTACCAAAATGATCAACCTTCATCGTTATCTTTTGTGTGTTTGTTTCAGACCCTGTGCTCAACTCTGAGGATGAATCTCGACTTCAGGATCTCCTCTGCAGCGGCTACTGGGCGTTTGAGTGTCTGACTGTTCGAGACTACAATGATATGATCTGCGGGGTGTGTGGTGTTGCTCCCAAACTAGAGTTTGCACAGAGAGACACCAGCAGTGTTCTAATGCTCAAAAACTTGGAGGTATAGGAATTTTGTTAATGAAAGATAAAATAAAATATGTCATTGAACGCTGGTTCACATTGTTACACTTTCTCTCTGTTGCAGTTCACCTGGCCTGATTTTTCAGCAGGAGATGCAGCAGATGAGGTTCAGGTGGATGAATTTTGGATGATGATGGAGAATGAGGCTCTAGAGCAGGGGGCGTTCCCCTCCTGCGTTCCCATCACACGCTTCGATGCCTCAATCATTGCTCCGTTCATTCCTCCACTCATGAGAAACACAAGCGTCATCAACACTGAGAAGGACAAAATCACAAAGGCCTCACAGCTCTCTGGTAATCATCTCTTGTGCTAATAATGTTTGGTTCAAATGGTCAATGGTGTTGTTGTTATCCGAATGGCCATTGTCGGATATTTTCTTAATACCAGAACAAAAATATTAGCCAAAATAAGTTGATCGTGATTGCACGAAGACTTTTTTTTTAAACCAGAAACTACAAATCAGTTTGTAGAAATCACTAAGAAATGCACAGTACTCTTTAAAGCATAGAAAACTCTTAAATCTAGCTGTATCTATCAGGGGATCCATCAGTGCTGGTGCGTCTAATCCATGAGGAACCACTGGTCCCAGATCAACTGGAGCAGTGCAGTGATGAAAAGTTGCAGGATGTCCTGGAGAAGTGTGGGGTTCCTGCTCAAGCACATATGGACAGAGTATGTGACTGAATACACAGCGAGCCATTGACTTACTGCATGCTAGCAAACATGCTAATATGTATTAAGTAAAAAAATGTATGTAAAAAAATACTAATGATGTATTAAGTTTGTTCACAACACTCCTGTTACATGCTAAATAATATTAACTTCTTTATATCATTGTCATTCTAGCTATCATTGCTAATCACGTTTTAGCAACATGACTAGCTTATTTGACCCAATCTGTTAAAAAGGGGCAAAGCTTACTATAGTTAACTTGCTTTTTTCGTGTTAATTGATGCTAAACTGTAAATAACTTGTTAATTATTAGTTCCAACATCTTAATATCATTTTATGTTATGCTAGCTATTGATGCTAATCACATGTTTTAGGTACATGTTTATAACTAGCTTATTTAACTTTTAATCTGTTAAAAATGTAAACCATACTAAAGGCAACATGCTTGTTTCATGTTAATTTAGGCTAAACTTTATACAAATAACATGTTATATGTATACATTTTAGTTCCAACATGGTCGTGACATGCTAAATCATGCTAACGTCTTTATAGCATTATATGTCATACTAGCTTTAATTGCTGATCATAAGTTTTAGCAACCGAATTATGACTAGCTTATTCAACCTAATCTGTAAGGCATGCTAAAGTTAACGTTCTTGTTGCATATTAATTCATGCTAATCTTTTAATAGCACAGTAAATAATGCTTTCAATATGGTCATGACATGTGACATGCTAATTCATGTCAACCTGTTAGTAGTGGGATAAGTCTTGTTAGCAAAATGTTAACGTCATATTATTGCAACCTTTATATGAACTGTATTTGTTTTTTTTACTGTATTTGGTTTCGTCTCAAGTTTAATTGAAGATGATCATTTCTTTTTCAGGACAGTTTGCTGGCTAGTGTGTCCTCTTTATATTCAAACACTCAGAACAGTCTGTGGACGGGAGCTCAGCCCAAAGCGTTAATGACTGCTGGAAAAATCAGCAAAGTCTGTCCTCATCAGGTATGGGTCATGTGACTGATCATGTGGTCAGACAGGCTGATGCACAAATGAATTTGTTTAATCTGTATAAACGTTTTAACCATATAACATGTAAAAGATTGTAGCTAAACCCATCTAATGACATTTAAAAGAACTGCCCCTTTAAGTGGACTGAATAGTTTGTCTATGCTCAGGTGGTGTGTGGCTCCAAGTACCTGGTGCGTCGAGAGAGTGCCCGCGATCACCTGGACCTGCTGCTCTCTTCCCGGCTCTGGCCACTGGTGTATGTGTCAGACTGTGCTCAGCAGGTGGCGCTCTGTACAGAACTCTCCTGCCCTCAGCTGGCATCACTCATGTGGGGGAAGAACCAGGGATGCATTTCTGATCCTACAGCTGAAGAGTCATTACAGGTGAGAGACAATACTGTCATAAAAAATAAAAAAATAATTGTGATTAAAACAACTACAACTACCATAATTATTCTGTTTATTTAAAATGTATTTAGATTTTTAATACAACATTAGTACTAAATATTTGTATGTATATTAATAATTTTTATTAATAGTAAACATTTTATTTAAAAAATTTGTGTATTCTTTATTTTATATTTCTGTTACAATATGCTATACATATATTTTGTCTGTTTTATTTATTAATAAAATGGATATTAGTATTAAAGGATAGCAGTTATAATATCACACTTCACCAAAATAACTGGAAATTAAAATATTGTTCATTTCTATGAAATCTGTCGATATGGTTTTAAAAATACTGGACAAATGAACTTTATATTAATTTCTATTTTTAGATAGAAATGGAGTTCCTGACCTCTTTCAACATTTCCATTGCGCTCAGCTTTTGTCTGATTGCCTGCTGAAACCAACTTCTCCTCCCCCTCCAGGTTGTCTCCTGCTCAGAGCTCCAGGATCAGCCGGTCTCCCTTGACCCCACTGCCACAGATTCAAACCCCAACCTCCACCCTCTCACCAAATCCCCATCCCGCTGGCTGGTGTGCCCCAGTTCCCGCCCGGATGCCCAGCATTATTCCATAAGCCACTGTAAAGAACTCCAGCCCTATGCGAGCCTGGCCAAAAAGATATGTGAGGACAAACCCCTAAAAAAACCCCTGGTGTTCCACAATGCAGCATATTACTATCTCTACAACCGACTGATGGATTTCCAGCGCAGCCGGGAGGTGGTGAACCAGCAGATGGTGGAGGTGCTGAACATGTGCCAGCCGGGCGAGGTGCTGATGATCAGAGACAGCTTGTACAGGCTTGGGGTGGCACAGATCGACTCATCCCCTCAGGGGCCGGAGGAAGAGGAGGTGGTGATTGAGGAGGTGCTGCTGTTGTGAAGCGCTGGATTGTATTGAGAAGAACCCAATGGTCGTGGATCTACATGTTTCTGTAAAGATTAGTATTCTTAGAGAGTCCTCCTGTGGGATTGTACAGGACCATGAAAGCACTTCTGATGAATGTAATAAACTCTGACTGCTTTGCCTTGTCGTTGTGTGAATCTCACGGTCTGTTTATACATGAATGACTAGCAGGTCATACATTGTATCCCATGACTTGTGCTTGGATTTCTGTGGGGGTTGAATGGGGTAAGTTTATAAAAAAAAAAGATGACTTCAAAATGATTTTTTAGGTACTCTCTTCATGATTGTTGCTGGTATCCTTATTTAGCAATATTTTAAAAACAATAACAATAGTGGCAGAATTTTTAAAATAAAGCTAAATTTAGGCTTTGAATGAGTGCTCAATTTTGATAGATAAATGAAAGCATTTGTGCATAAAATAAAAACTAGAACAACGCACAAATAGAAATGAAAAGAATCATACTTGGGGTCTACATCATTATTTACAATTTACGTAAAGCTGCACTTTTGCTGACTTAAAAGGTTTACAATAATATTCATGATTCAATATTATCAAGCTTCACTGATCAAACTAACACATTTTTACGTTTGTTTGTATAATACATACAAGTACATTAATGAAACAAGTATTAAAAATATTGAATGAAGCAATAGTATTTACTAAATAGATATTTTCAAAAAAAAAACAAGTAATAATATTCACGTAATAAGAACTTTTATCTCTTCTAGTAGTGCATCACCTGGAACTTTGGTTCAGTGGAGAGAGTTGAACCCTACAGTAGATTTGAATAGCCTTTGGTCTATTCATTAAAAAAAAATGTTATGTCTAACAAAGCCAAAGAAATGCATTTACAACTTTAATATTAATACAAAATATCAGTAAATTAAAGCAATAAACTTACCTGTTATTTTATGAATCTGAAAAATACACATCATTGTACAATTATTCATAAAAGAAAATTAACATAACATGAATTAAATAATTTCTTATAATAAACAGTTGATTGGACTAGAGGTCAGTCCTGGGGCTTTGTTCAATATCTAGCCTCACTCTAAGCTTTATATTTGAATCAAAACATGACTATTTCCACCCAAAATTCATGAACCATTAAAAGTCTTGAGTAAAAATGTAATTTAAATGAGGAAATGTTTCGTGCCGACCTCTGAATTTTTCAAATAAATTCCACAAGTAAAACTTATATTATAAGGATGATTTAGATGTGTTTTATTATGCTCTCAAACCACTGATTCCAGCTGATCCATTGCCAAAAGGATCATGTGACTTTTATTAGTAGCGAAATCATCAGTTCAATATAAAATATACGGATGAGTAAATACACACATTGCAGAATTCCTTCATAGAAAGACATTGACATTTAAAACAAAACGATTCCCAATTGATGAAATGGGAAAATATTTAAAACAATTTCAAAAAAGTATACAACCATGGCAGTGAGGGCTTTGAGGAACTCTCCGTCATACTTACAATTGCTCTTCAAGTAAACAAAACTAATCTAAATAATACTTGAACAAACAAAGTGGTGCGTATTTCATCAGATTAACATGAAATTACACTGGTTGAGTTTCAGCTTAGTTTAGTTTCCTAAAACGTTTTCTTGCTGAGTGGATTAATGAGAACTATGTTAACCTTTGACCTGGAGTAAAAAGGAAGGTTAATGTACCAGCCCACATCAATGTTTACCATCCATAGACACAAATCTGACCTCGAGCTAATCAGTCAAGCAACCAAACTCTGTCCTGAGCAATAAAACACACCTCAAAGCTGCATTCATTATATTCAGACACAAAATCAATGACTCTCTGGTTAACAAAGTGGACAATGAAACTGAAACACAGAATACAGCTTTCAAACTCCAATTTCACTAATATGATTTTTTTTAGAGTTGATTTTTAATCAAAGACTTCACAAATGTTACATATTTTCCAAACGGCTTGAATTTGAACTTTGGACATTGAATCACTTAAGTGAAGGGTTTCATGAAGTCGAGGTCTACTTAGATGTGCATGGCGGCTTTGAAGTAAAAGTACAGAGAGCACAAACTTTGCTGAGCACAGATTCATATCAAAGAGTTAGGGTGTGCATGACACAGATGAAGGCTAGTTAGCTGGTTAGTTAGCAGAACTGATAGTTGTTGGGTGTTATGAGTGGCTGATCCTCCTCACGTTCACACAAAGTCTCCTGCAACTGCTCATCCTGCTTAATAGGGTCACGTGACTCTGGCTGTTCATCCCGAGGTTCACTCTGGACGTTTTGGTACTCAGTCTCCTGTGAATATTAGAGAATTCAAGTCCTTCTTTACTCAGAACAACTGCTCTGTTCATCTTCAGATCAAAATCAAACAGTGTCTTCAACTCAGTGTTTTTACCTGAATCTCGATGCCATCTCCCAGCATCCTCTGCACCATGGGATCATCTCCCAGCATCCTCTGCAGCATCTGGCTGATCTTACTGAACGTGGGACGCTCTGCCGCATCCAGCCTCCAGCACATCTGCATCAGTTCATATCTGCACCACATCGATGAGACATAGAACACCTGTTTGTTATCTAAACCAGCTCTAGACCACATTAAAGCACCTGAACGTCTAGCCATCACATATTTCAGGAGGTAGCAGAGGTGGTTGGAGAAACAGTTTAAATAAAGAGTAAAATATTTACTCAAATTAATATATAGCTAATAGCTTATTTCAAGTTTTACTACAATGACTTTTTTAACTTTACATTGATAAACATATTTACAATACATTTAATTTACATTCAAATGTACAACAAAAAATATCAATATTTGGATTAATGCCTAGTGAATGTAACAGAGAACACAACAGAAGATGTGTGTTTGCTTGGTGCTTGTGGCTATTATTTGCATTCATCACATTTTACTCAATAAATAATGCTACTGTTACTTTTACATGTCCCTTAGAAGTCCAAACCTTTTGACTGTTTTTGTGGTACAACTTTGAAAAACAAAAGCCATATAACAGGTATTGTACTTCCAAGGGTTATCCCTTCTTTTTATCACTAGATGGCACTTATGGAACCAATTTGTGGTCTGTAAATTTGTGGTTTCACATTTAAATTACAGTTACCTTGCAAATCTGTGTCATAACTGTAGTGTTTGCTTAAAACCACAAAAATATGTAAACTAATATTTTTGAAACCTACACATTATATTTGAAATCAAAATTATAGGTGGGTCGCATCAATTCTTTCTAATTCAAAACAGCTGTGATTGGCACACACCTGTGTGTGCAGAGACTTCAAAGGGTCAAGTTAGTATTTTACCTCTTGGAGGTAAAATAATCAGCAGAAATCAGCTCTTTTGTTGTGGTGAAGCATGAATTCAGCAGAGATTTTTTTTTTCTCAATCTCAAATCCACAATCATGAGTCAAAATCATACTCTTGTATGATTTCTCTCCACACGGCTCAACAGGGGATCTTCATATTGGACAAGATCCGTCAGACTTGCTTGGTGTAGCTCAGCAGAATTTATAAGTATAAAAACCTCCACTCTGAGGACCTCACTGAAGATCCCTTCCACCTAATCAAGACTCCACTCTGGGGATGCATTCACAAAGGATGGACAAGGAGTTCTGCTTCATTCTGGTCGAGAGCAGATTTTGCTCACAGCTGGAAGTACAAATCCACCACAGCCTGAATGCGAATTCTTTTCTTTACCTGGATGGCTTGTTTGTATAAAATGTTTGGTGAATCTAGGTCTTGCAGTCTGACTATGTGATTAACACAAGGAAATAAATAAAGATGAAGATGCCAGGTATGAGTCAGAGCCGGACAGGGAAATCCTTTAATATGAGCCACTCTTCATCGAAACCAGAAGCATTTGTTCCTGATCATGTTTTCTATTCCTACATCCTCTAAAAGGTCAATTTGCAGATTTCTCAGGAATCCATTTCCCTAAAATGTTTTTCAGATTCAGATTTAAACACCTGTTTAATTATAAAATGGTGTAATGCCCATGAAAACAAAACCGTGTTTCAGACCACACTCACATTTCTGGAGGAGCATAGTCCGGTCTGCACATCTTATAGCCTGACTTGATCATCTTATAAAACTTGGAGTCCACCAGAATATTTGGGTATGGACTCTTACCTGAAGGAAACAAGAGGAAACTAGTTAGAAGTTTTGTTGATAGTGTCTTTTATGGTAATACTTTGGTTATAGTGTTTTTTTAGGCGTCACAGTTCTGGTTCTGTGCAACACTCTTGTACTTTCTGTACATGAGTCATGTGCTTTTTTTTTCTTTACATGTGGCCAATTAACATCACAGAAAGGTTACTCCAATCCACAATGGTTTAGTGTGTCTAATCCATCTCCAAACACACTTGCAAGACATCGAAAGAGGAAGAAGAAGCATTTTTTTACTGTGGAAATTCACGTTTGAAGCAAAAACAACTTCCTATTGCACTTTTATGTGCAGCTCAGCAGATAGAAAATGCTGCAATCTACAATTTGTTCATGAACGTTCTAAAACTCTAAGCATTATTATTTATCAGCGCACAACTTTTGAGCTACACGACTTTCCACAGACCACCTCCGAGATGGTCTGGGTTAAATTCCTGTGAGTGGAAGGATTATTTTTACACTTTCAAATGTCAGTTCGGTGCTCTGAAATAGCCTGCAGACTTCAGTGTGTCTTGTGAGCAAATTATATTAGGTGTCAATGTACAGTTGCCTTCCCTCGCCCAGTTGTTATCCCGTCCGTAGTTTAGTGTGTGCACCAGTCCCTCATTATCTCCCTCGTCATGCTCCCCTTATGTTCTCTTCTGTTTGTTCAGTGCCCTGCTGGATTATCGCATGGTCAACTGGTTATGTTGTTTGGATAACCACAGAGGCACTTCTCAATCAAAAACATTAAGAATAAGAATTTTTTCTTCGTAGTTTCTGCCATCGTGTAGTCCACATTTTAAAGTAATAAAGGGGATTGTTTCAATGAAGCTTGAAGTGAAGCAAACATGGTCATGTGACAATGTCTGAAGCCTCTGTGTCATCTTCCAATTGCAAATTTTAAGTTTCCTGGTTCATGTTCTCAGATTAGTGAGGTAATCTCTACAAGGGTGCTGTTTATTTCTTATTTGTTTTCTTCATTTAGATAAAATCTTATTTACTTTACTGACTCAATCTGTGTTTGGCAGTAATCTCTGCAGCCAACAACCCATTACCCTACAGTCAAGTCTGTAATTTTAGAAAAGCAAACTTTTTCAAGTATAAGACGATTTTTTGTGATTTTGATTTTGATCTACGGGGCTTTATCAGTTCACAACACAATTAAACTTTGCGCACAACACTACTCCAAAACAAAAACAACTGCAAATTAAAAAACTTTTATATATATATTGTGTTGTGCACTAATGGGCCACCACTGGGATTGTTGGCCCATTAGTGCAATATGTTATCCCAAATGAAAAGCAAAAATTTTCTAAAAGTTTGTTTTATTTCTGATTTGCAGTTGTTTTTGTTTTGCTTCTGCTGTTTTTTATTTGCAGTAATATTGCACTTCAGTAGTTGATTTGCATTGTGTCGTGCACTATTGAGTCTCATTGATCTCCTTAAAATTTACTATGACCCTCTTGTATATTTTACTTAAGAAATTCAATCAGTGCTTACTTTGCTTAGCATATTATTTTCTACAAACTATAAACTATAGAGCAGAGTTGATTATATACATTAATGGCAAGTGTAATATTTCCACTGTCAACTAAAAAGCGTTTCCATCTTACCCAGAGAGAAAATCTCCCAGAGCAGGATGCCGTAAGACCAGACATCACTCTGAACTGTATAAACGCACTCAAAAATACTCTCCGGAGCCATCCACTTCACCGGGAGACGCGCCTGTAAACAGAAAAAAACACATGTAAATGTTATAAACCTCATTATCCCTCAGCTTCTGCCGAGTGTTTCCTCACATTTCCTTTGACCACGTAGTTGGAGTCGTTCATGATGTCTCGAGCCAGGCCGAAGTCACAGATCTTAGCCACTTTGCTGTTGGTCAGGAGAACGTTTCTGGCCGCAACGTCTCTGTGGATGCACTGCAGAGCCACACACAACAGAAGATCAGGCTCTCTCTGGTAACTAACTATCGCTCCCAGATTTTACATTCGATGAAATAGGTATGAGTTCAAATTATGCCACATGCCTGTATTCCTGATAAAACTCTGTTGTGTTTACAGAACCTTTAAAAGATCATCTACAGGCTTCAAAGCTTTAGATAAGCTTCACAATTTAAATTATGCCGAACTATGTGCAGTAATACTAACATAAAGGAATAGTTTGTAAAATTGAAAAAAGAAGTGTGTGTTACATTGTTTGCAGACAGGAATTCGAGCCCCTGTGCCACTTGACAAGCAAATCGCACCAAATCGTCCAAGTCGAGTGACCAGAAATTCTCCTCCTGACACTCTGATGAGGAATCTGGAGAACCACAACAAGAAATTGATGAATTGATCCTTTAAACGTAGTCTTACAATGATGACTACTCTTGTGCATTTCATTTTATATGATTTATATGATTTATATTATATTTGGTCCCTGAGTTAAAAGCACATTGGGTTTAAAGATAGATAATAGACCATTTTAAATGTAGCAACCAAATTAATTCTGTAGTAAAGATAGCATTTGCCATCTCAGGTAGCTAGGAAATCTCAAGCCTTTTTTATCACAACACTTTGAGATTTTGGCATACTTACACTCGCTTAGTTATTATAAAATACTTTTATTTAGAAATAACCCATTATCCCAAGACATGACAAAAAGGCATCAAACTGAAGCAATGTTCTGAAATAAACCTGAATGTATCTGGGAATTCTAGCATCTCTGACGACAAACTCTCAGAATTCAACTCTGTTGTACAAAGTGTTGTGCAAGGTCACTAAAATCATCTCTGTTCTCTGTTTAAAGATACAATTTTCCTTTCTGCAAAGTTTACACAATGTATTCGAAATATGCTGTGTGCAAAGTCTGAACACTTGAAGAATGTGTGCACCATAAACATCACAGAAATAGAATGGGGTACTGTTTTGGTACCTTTGATATGCTTTGTGGATTTTCGAAAGTTACATACAATAACATTGCTCTAAGTTAATCAAAACACGTTTAAATTTTACAGTGTTCTGTATTATTGTTAAGTTAACTTGGAGATGAAATATCCATATCAATATCAAGGAAAAAGGAAATAAAACATAAGTGTCCTTTATGAAGACGCTAAATTGATGACAGGTACTGATGCTGTACTTGCCAAGAGTCATTGAAGCCATGTGGACGTTTCATTCAGATTAAAACATCAAGCTGGGCCACACTACAAAATGCAGCATTTTTTGTCATGGAAAGGAGTTTGAAAAAAAAAAAACCCAACTCTTGACAAATAGTTAGAGGATTAGAGAATTATTAGAGAATTATTTGAAAATAAGGTCAAAAAAATTAATAAACAACAACAAACCTGTGTTTGGCCTTTCAAGCATTTTAACTCGTTGCTGGAGACTTCTGAGGTGACCATGTGAGCGTATATAAGGGCACTTTAGCATTTATTTACTGCATTTTTTTTCTCTTTTTTTAGGATAGAGAAATAGGACTGGAAGTGAAATATAAGAGAGAGAGAGAGAGAGAGAGAGAGAGAGAGAGAGAGAGAGAGACAGAGAGAGAGAGATACTCGAAGGTAGAATACTGGGAAATACTTTAGCTTTGGCTAAAAGAAGTTGCCTTTTCTTGTATGACAGGAAACAACATTCTCATCTAAACACTACAAGAGTAGTGAACATATGAGACAGAATGGAATCACACACATGCATTTCTGTGGTGTGGCTTCTGTGGACACAACCAGTGCTTCAGAGACTCACCCAGATCTGAATGCATCACTCTCTCAGTGGTTGATCTCATATCCAGATAGCTCTCAGAACAGTTGCTGGAAATCCCACTGTCACTACCATCAGGAAAACGAGAAGAAAAAAAAATTATTTCATTTACAGATTCCTTTTCTGAAGAGTCAATTTCTATGGATCTTAACTTCACGTCAGATTTACAGATTTACATTTATAATTTTAGCAGATGATTTTATTCAAAGTGACTCACAGATAAGGAGAAAAACACAAGCTAATTGTAAAAAAGTCATAGAAGACATACTAGCTAATTTCTGAATAAATTAGGAGGTGCTTTGATGGAAGGTTTTTAAGCATAAACAGAGTCTAATAGCATCCTGGAATGTGTTTCATGGCTAAACAGCTGTCTTCAAGACATACATCCTCAAGTGTCTGATGTTTTGGTGTAAAAAACACTTCTATTGGACTGTAGTCTGGGTTTGATTTGGAAGATAATAATTCTAATCAGACTGAATTATATTGACCAGTTTTTTGTAAGGGAGTCAGGGTATTGGGTATTTCAGGAGCAGTGAAAAGAATTATGAAAGCCAACAATGACATAAGTCTTTCAGATTCCGCCATGACCGAAGGCCCTGTAAAACATCTAAAGGTATTTGAGTGAAAACTTTTAGTGAAACACTGTTGTCAACCACACCCATTCCTCTTAACTGACTGACTCTTGACTGAAGTTAAAATATATGTTTGTTTATTTATGTTTATAGCTGTGTATCATTGGTTTTCAAGACAAAAAACAAAAATCCTCCATTTTCTTGTTGAAAGAATTAGATTGATTGGTCCAGTTAGATTGGAACGGATTCGCCAATTTTTCACAGCCTGCTCAATGATGTCCATTCCCAGTTTATAAAACTGGCAAGATGCAAGTGAGTGTGGCAGGTCTTTTGCAATTGATTGTGCTGTTTTCTCTTTGGTAATAATCTGGCACTGTGTAAGAGGCTACCAGCGATTTGGCATATGCAGAAGAGGGTTTGGCAGATCTAGAGAGGGTTGTGGCTGCTGCGAGGAATGAATATAAGAGTTTTTTGTCAGAAAGGCAACGTGACCCCGGTCCCAGACATGAGCTGCTTCATGGAAATTTTGGCTAATATCACCATGTGGGAAAAAGCATATTGGATATGGCGGGTAGCAGATAGTGGTAGTATTTCCCATCAGCATAACCTCCAGAACTTAAATGTTAGATGCACCAAAGATTTTACCACATTGTAAAGTTGTGGCAGAAATCCTGCAACTGTGAATGTTTCTTAAAACAAAGCTAACAACTTATGATCTACTCTCAGGCAAACTGAGACCACTCGGTACAGTATATAAATACCTATATTTAAATCAGTATGGACATCACGCTTCATGCTGTGGTTACAGAAGTGATGGACCACAAACCAAGATAAATAAATGTAGAAATGCATGTTTATTCCAGAAACTGACCTCCTGATGAACATCCGCTCAGAGTGGACATTCTTATAATCTGTAGCCAGCTCAAGAAAATCAGGAATGGGGATCACAACATTCAGGAAGTTTTCAGCTTTGCTACGCAGGAAGTTCAGAAGGTCACCATGGCAACAGTATTCTGTGATCACCAGCACCGGACCTAAAGTGAACAGTACACAGTTAATCTAGCAGTGTCGATCCAAGACTTGAAGTGCTAATATTAAAACCGCTCAGAACATATTTGGTCCCAATCTATCGGGTGTAAAAAGTACACTGGTTGAAGTGTTGAATTTAGAGTGCTAAACTGGCAGTTAAAAGTGGTAAAAAATAACACTTAGGGCATAGGGTTTTACACTTCTCCATCACCAGACAAAATGGCATCACCTCTCCTCGAGGCAGAAGTTCAATCAATCAATCAATCAATCAATCAATCAATCAATCAATCAATCAATCACACCTTTATTTGACACATACACTGTTACATGCAAGCCATTGCAAACAAGCACATATAGACATAATACAGGAAAAAACATTGCAGAATGGGGTAAGGTCAAGGAAAGTAGTGGGACCGCTGCAGTCAGCAGCCAACATTTTCCTGCTTCAGTTTTTTTAAAAACCAGTGTGTATATTTAATCCAACACATTGGGAGTTATTAACATTTTACACTGGTGATGTGATTTAAAGTGAGGAAATTGTGGTCCAGAATGAAATCCAGAACAAAAACGAAGCTTAAATAAAATAATGCAGAGAAAATAGCAATGACTTTCAGCTTTAATGCTGTCTCTTGTTTCTGGTGTGAATTCTCTTTCCATGTGTTTGTATCTGTATAAAGGTGTTGAACCTCACCTCCATGTGTGCAGGCTCCCAGCAGGTTGACAATGTTCTGGTGCTGCCCAAGGTGACTGAGGATCTTTAGCTCCGACATCAGAGCCTCGCGCTCATCAACATGAGCACAGGCTGCAACACAACACATATGACATTTACCACATCACCAGAATGTACAAGAATGAAATTTATTGTCTGACAGCTTGAATCAACACTGGTTTCGATGTTCTAACCTTTGAGCATTTTTACAGCAACACGTGTGATGTTGTCTTCTTTGCCCAGACCGTATGCTGTGGCTTCCACCACCTTCCCAAATGCACCAGCTCCTAAAGTCTTCCCTGAATCACATGTCAACTAGTGAGAAGATGAACTCTTAGCAGTTGAGCTGTTCGAGATTGGCTCAGGATTCCTCAGAAAACATTTTATCTTTATGGTGCTTATGATTTTAAACTTCAGCTTGCATGTGTGTATTGTCTCGAGTTACCTGGACAATTTTATCACTAGACAAACAAACTGGTTGACTTGATTCTCATCAGTGTTTCTCTTTCCTATTTCAAGATGTAGGGCTTTTTAAAGACCAGCAAACATCCTGTGTCAGTGTTTGAGTACAAAAGTTAACCTGTGACTTCTCAAAAGCGTTTTAGATCCAGCACGAACCCAGTATTAGTTTGTCTCGAGGAAACTCCCACTTTTCATTGTACGGCAGCTGCGTTGGGTCGATGAAGGTGTAGTTGTTTCCATCCGAGGCTTTGATGATTTTCCAGCGGATCTCATACCTGGGTTTCTAATGATAGACGGAACACTCAAGCTGCAGATGAACCTTTGCAAAGATTGGTTTCGGTGAAGGTTGAAAGTCCTTTAAGACGCAACAACTCTTTACCTGTTTGTACTTGTAGATCATAAAGATGAGCAGCAGAGCGAGCACCACGATGGCCACTGTTGAGCCATACATCGCACTGGTGAAGAATGTATCTGAAAATTTTCATCACGTTTGTTATAGTTTGTCAATTACATATAACATTTTAAAGTCAGATTAATAGAAATGTTTTTTTTTTTATGACACTGCATAATGAGAGGCTACCCTTGTCTAATTGAAGGGAATATTTGAAATGTTGGAATATTCTGTTTATGCATATGGTGGTCTGTTTATGTCCACCGCATTGGTCAGGTACCGGTAATTGCCACATTGTCAAAAAAATTCCATTGGAGCAATCGTCCATGAAAAAACATGGCGTAGCTGCATTTGCCACCAAACTAAAGCCTCGAATAAATCCTGAATATACTTCAGTTCAATTTATGAGAGTTTTCTCCTTTATGGTTGAAGGGTTGTCAAGTGCACAGATTTTTAATTCTGGGCTGTTTTCAAATGTATTGAGGTCTGTGGTTTTTGCTGAGTTGATTGTTTCCTCTTATAATGAGTCTTAATCCTCTTCTAGCAAGTCTTGTGGTCATGGGTAAGTTCATGTTATTTTTCAAGTTACTGCCTGTGAAGAATTTTTACTTTTGATCCTTTTGTAGAAACCTTTTCTTGAATTTTATATAAATATTCAGGTTTTCCCCTTCTAAGTGTGATTTGTTCTTTTTAATATAATATTACTTTGCTCATTATTAACCCTTGTGTGGTGTTCGTATTTTTGTTACTCAGCCAGTGTTTATGGGTCTGGTGGACCCGCTAGAGTTTTGGCTTCCCAAATTAACACTATCAAATAATTTTATGTTAAATAACTCAAAAAATGTTTACTTCATCTCAATTACAAGCCATATGAACAACAAACATGGTTAATTTTTCCCCTTTATCTTTTTTAGATCACATTGATGAAATAATGTGCTCTCGTTTTTTTTTTGTTTTTTTTTTATTAATGTTATGAATTTGATCAATTGATGTTATGAACTATTGATTTTTATTCATTTGAACTTCATTAGACATAGAACTCATGTAACATATAACATTTTCCATAGCACAAGTTGAACACACCCATTAAAAACATCAATGGTGACATAAGGAGGGGAGGCGGTGCACCCACTTATCCCACACTGTCCTGATGGCAGCTAGCTTGTCTCTCTGCCGTTAAGCTGATCTGTCATCTTGGTTATCAAAACGAATAACCCTGAAAATTTTGTGGAAGTTTTACAGGGACATTCTCTGCTGGTTTCTGCATACCACAGTGAATCCAAAAGTAGGCCTGTATATCAATTCGGTCCATGTCCTTCCACCTTTCTCCAAAAACACACCTTCCTTCTAGATTACTACAATCCAGAATAACTTCCTGAATGAAATCTGGATTGAAAAGCTCAAAATAAGACTTGACGTCCTGCACATGAGTAACTGCCAGTCATGTTGGTCCTGGTTGCATCTTTATCACATTAGCAGCTCTGCAGGGTGGCTCATTTCTTGGGCAAGAAGACCATTCAATTTCACCATTTTTCGACATCCATATTTCTTCACTTGCTGTCTGGTGGGCTTGCTCTTGTCCTGGAGCTGGTTGCTGATGGGGTACTCGTCTTCGTTTTGTTACTAAATGGTGCTCAACTTCATTCTCTTCTTCAAAGTCAATGTCAGATTCTGAATTTTCAGAAATGTGATCCTCATATTCTGAAACCTCTTCCTCGACATCATCATCATCATTAGAAGCTCCTTTCTCTTCCAAAATCAATTGCAAGGCTCTTGCAGCAGGAAATATTTTGGCCACCTTGGTCAGTTGTTATAATGAACCACAAGGGCAAAGTCTTATTTATAGTGTTATTTCCCTAATTTGCAGGTGGGACAGGGTATGAGAAAATAAAGCTTGGTTCCCGAAAGAGAGAGGGTAAATGTGCGGGAATGTAAGAGCAGACAGTGTTGATAGTTGAATTTTTTATAATGTTGCAACTTTGTGAGGGAGTGGGAGGTAGAGGGGAAGAAAACAGCAGCAGTAGAAAGGAGGAAGACAGAGTGTAGGAACACTGGACCTACACTTTCACCACTTTTATTAGACCTGGGTCCAGTGGACCTGAACACCTTGTATGTAATGTAAATGTGTGGGGGGACGTACAGTATGTTGTCATTAAAAATTTGTTCAGATTTATGTTCTTCACAGAAAATAAGCCAGAGGCAATGAATTTCAGGTTGAAAAAATAATTAATTGTTTAATTTTTCTTAAAAAAAACTGAAAGCGAACACCATACAAGGGTTAAAACATTGAGTAGTACTAAATACCGTACATTAAAATTAAACATAGCTGTTGAGGATAAAACGAGATAGAGTGTACGTACTGGACATTTTAATATGGAAGGTGATTGAGGCATTTCTCATCCTGCTCTGGAGATAGAGAGTATAGAACCCAGTCTCTTCATACTTCAACCTCTTAAGGAACAGCATCGCCTCATACCTGCAGACAAACAATACTTCACACCAAGCTCTGAACATCCCAGAAAAACCATCTTCTTACAACATATCCGAAATAATATGATTATTGTCATCTGTTTGCTTTTTTATCAAACCTCAAACTATTACATTATTTTAAGCAATTGCAATGTTGTCCTCAGCCTTTCTGGCCGATGTTTGGTCATTTTTGCATTTTTGTCCAGAAAATGCACAGCTTACTAAAGGGATCATGAGATGGTGTCTGCTTCGTCCAGGATGGCTCACAGTGGTAAAAAATTCAGTGTGGGAACATACCAGGAGACACCCCAGTGTACAAGGAGACATGTAGGTGGTTGAGGTTGAGCAGCTGCAGGAGCATTATCTGCTCTTTTGTGCAAGGGAAACACACAATGGCAGAAATGAACAGGTTACTGCTCAAAATGTCAGAAACTGGACCCATGACTGTAGAACCTGTATATGACATCCATAGATGAGGCTTGTTTGGCAAAGGGTTTGGTTTGGAGTTTAGCGTCACTCTACACATGATGTCATCAAGCATCTCTAAGAGTTATAAAAGGTGGTTAATGAAGTGTGAGAGCAAGTGAAAGGAGAAGAAACTGGAACTTCTCAGGGTTCCTCTGTGGGCTGTTGACACAATTACTATGCATTGCAGGTGGCAATCAAGCCCATGGATAACTATCACGAGAGCTGTGATGTCCACTTGTCAAGGGAATACCAGGCAAGGGGGAGAATTAATATCCTACTGACCTGTCGTTGTCGCTGTAGAAGCTGCTCTCTGGGAGCGATGCATTGTGAGATGTTGGTGTCTTCCAGTGGTGAAAAGTCAGCGGAGGATACGCTTCGATCAAAACACCCAGGTCCACATCGTCTCCTTCACTCACTGTGATGGACAGGCCTTGGTGTGAGAGTTTAGTGGAGAGCTTCGGCCACAGTCGAATGTACGGCTTGTCTGGCAAGAGAGAGATTGATTTCAGACGGGTTTAAGTGCTTTTACATTCTAGTGATGGTCTGAGGACTCTGCCTTTGTTCATTATTTTCTGTCCAAGCCCCTTGGGATACTTTCTCAGGGCCCTTAATGAAAGAAGGGTGCATGACCTATCAAAAAGTTATTCTTACCCACTACCAACAGCTGAGCGGTGGAGCTGTTGGCACCGGCCTCATTCTGCCCAGTGCAGGTTATGTTCCCCGAGTCAGAAAGCTGGAGAGAAGGGATGGTCAGAATGCTCTCGATGGCCATACGCTCTCCCTCAATTGTTGACCTCTCATTCCCGTGGAGCAGCTGTCAATCAGGTTGCAGAGAGACAGAAGTTAATTCAAAGTCAGACTTTCATGGACTGACTACATTCTCTAGCTTGCTTTTCATGCCATTGAATCAAAGCTGAATTGTTCTGTAACACTTTCATTTAACACAAATAAAAGCTTCATTTGTACAAATTCGTTGTTCTAAAGGGATGCCATCATGCCATTTGAAGGTAAGTGATATAAATCTTTGGCATTTATTTTTTTTTTACTTTTATCTCTTTCAGATTAGATTAGATTTTAGTTAAGATTAAGTTCTTTGGCATGTCTGAAAACATGTTTTGTTTTTGAGTTCACATTAAAGGAACTATTTTATTTTTAAATCATTTAGAAAAATAATTTTGTCACATGTGCAATGCATGAAATTGTAAAGGACTATATGAGAGAAATAATGATGTGAGATGGAAAAAAATAATTTTGTTAATATGTTAAATATCTATTCCTTGTAAAAATGCTTACCTACAAACTAATCATCTTATAAAACAGAGAAGTATTTCAGAATGCAAACTATGAAATATGCCTCAGGCGAAGTATGTGATCTACAGTGATATATGAAGTGAGTATACTATCCACCCCCTGATCACATGATGCAGATGCAGCTAATGAAGCATTCTAGTTTTAAAATCTTTTCAGAAGCTTAATAACTTAAGATTTTACTGCTTTGCTGAAATTCACTTTTTTTAACATACTAGAATATCTTACCGTTCTGGAGGAGTTTGTCCATGTGATGTTGTAGTCAAAGTTTGGGTTGTTAGTGCTGCAGCTGATCTGAAATCTCTCACCAACAAGTCTGACGTACTTGTTTTGCTTCAGGAATACGTATGGGGGAAACCGTAGCCCTGCAAAAGAGCACAAATATTTACCAAAACAGTGAGTTCTGCATTCTAAACTCTGAATTTTAACGTGATTTGCTTATCCTTTGATTAAGTAACTATATGTTTCTGTCATTAAATTGATTTCTTTGATTGAACTCTTTGGAACATTCTTTTGGGATCATGAGTTAAAACTCATGAGAAATTTGCAATAGTAATAGAGTTTTCTCAAATGAGTTTTTAAATCTGGCTTTTTTTTTATCTATTAAGGTCTTCTCAATCAATTTTTTACGTGAATTGTAAATGTATACGTTAGTGTTTAAATACAAACATCCAACTGTATATTTAGAATAAATATTCCCAATTCACCAAATATTTTTTAACAGTCTTTGTAGTTTTTTTACTACTTCTCTAGTAAATATTACTAAACATTTTAGGCATGCATTTGACTGGAAAATATTGATCTTTTTTAAATAATATATACAGCTATTGTGTCTGCAAGTTTGTCTTCTTTATGTTTAATCCAAATGATTTTTATTTAGAATATTAAAGATTTAAAACATTTACATCAGATGATGCATTTTCAAGCCCATACCCAAATTAATTATTTAAAAATCTATTAATTTTATTCAACCTTTAGTAAATAATTAAGATAAATTATTCATATGTATCCATATATTAAATATAAATAAGTGAAAATGTAATTAAATTTGGTAGGATGGTCTTTGTTTCTTTACTGTGAAAAATTAACTGCTAAACACTCCATTATTTTATAATAAACTTTATTCCTTCACTGAAAGTTCAAACCTAAATAAATCTAACGAACCTTAAATATTTAATTTCATTAAAACTTCTGTAGCTTGAAGCGTTTTAAAGGATACTCACTTTCAATGATGTTCAATGAGAAGATCTTTGACACTTTCTCTACTCCGCCGATCCTAGCGCTGCAAACATAGTCTGCATTGAACCCAGGCTGTACGTTGTGAATCAGGACACCCTTCCTGGGGTCAAAGGTCATGTTCATGCCATATGGCACTGCAGTGCCATTGTCCATGCGGAGGGTGAAGTCTGTGGCATTGGGGTCTGTCAGGAGACATGGCAGCACGAGATCTTTGCCTTCCTTAGATAACAAACGACGAAAATTTGGAGAAACAAAGAGAGCCCCAGGGTCTGAAAAACACAAAACACACATCAACAGTTATATGACAGCCTTCCAAGATCCCTACAACATTCCAGCACCACAAAACATCATCCCTGCAGCAAAATCCTGAAAATGTCCAGTGACATGTCAGTAAAATCCTTTGAAATTGTTTGTAGATCATCAATTTTCTCAGAAACATCTTGCCAGCAAATAAAAGTTGAAAGAAGGAGTTTCACTCACCCCTGACAAACACATGAACGGAAGCCATCGTGTTTGACGCATTCTTATTTATATAAACACACTTGTACGTTCCAGTGAATTCCACATCGACTTTATTTACGAGGAAAATTTTGGTGTTTCTGATCTTCTTTGAATTGTAGTTCTTGTGTTTGGCCAGACGAGGGACCCATGTGACCGGACAATCACCTTCACAGATCAGATGGAGAACAGAGCCTGAATTCAGAACCAGATCAGACCCAATGGGAGCTCCAGATCCCTGTGTGACCCGTGGAACAGAGCAACCTGAGGAAAGCAAAAACAACTTTAAGATTTAAGCGATTAGATATTTTTTATTTCGATATTTATGTTTTATGGAAATCAGCTAGATTTAAAAGAAATTCAAAGAAAAGAGCTTTTTTTAAATGATTTATGGCTTTTCTAAACAAAATTTCATTTACATTTAGGCATCTGATAGATACCTTTATACAAAGCAACTTACATTCCAAGAAATAAACACTTTTACTCACTTCTAAATCTGAATCTATAAACACTTCTAGATCTAAACAACTATAGAGGTCACCCACAGCCCATCACTATCTCTGGTTTTCACATTAAACCACAAAAATGAGCATTCATCTTTCCAGACATTCTAAAGAACAGTCTTAGAATGCTCATCGGAGGTAAAACATGTTTGTAGGTGGCAATTGATCGACCAGCTTCATGTAAATGTGCTAATCCGAGAGCTGGGAGAAAGAAAAGAGAAATGAAAGTTATCTGTTTATTTGTTTGAAGATGGAGTGATCTGTACTGCGCAATAAAACCATAAATCCCAGTCTTTCTCTCACTTCTGCTTTACATAATAAACCAATCATTTAGTCCGATAATAAAAAAACATTGAACATTTCATTTTGACTACTTGGTATACATTTATAAAATTTTATGACTTATGATTATGATTAATCTTCTAGCAGTTTCCAGGATTTAATATGGTAAATAATAAAACAAACTCTTAACATAGTTCAAGTTTGTGGATTCAGTCAGATGGCAATGTGAATAATCCCCCTAATCATGAAAAATGGATCACTGCATGTGGAAAGCACATGCACATTAAAGTTTCGTCACACACAGTTATTAACCTGTGACGAAACATATTGATGATTATTAAGAATTATTATTCAGTTATTTTATGAAATGTTTGAGGAGTATTTAAATCTTAACAAGCTTTGGATCTTAAAAAATCAACTAAAAAACAACAAACAACCCATTTGCTGAGATGACAAAAAATGTGTTTTTAACCCTCTTCTATCCTTCTAAAACTTTGAACCAAACTTTGAACTTTATATTTTTTGTTTATAAATATGCAGCATGCTTCAAAAACTTAGTCTCTCCATTTTAGTAACATTTACAGCTGAGTCAAATCCTGGCTGGGTCCACACAGATTTTGTAAATCCTTTCTTATGTCAAGTCAATAAAAATGCTCAGTATCACATTCTTGGGGATAAACAAGTAGACTTATCATAAAGTGAAAATTTATCTTAAAATAAAGTAATTGTGAGATTATTGAATTTTAGAACTGTGGGATAATTGAATATTGCATTATATAAAATGCTAATCTTACCCTGAACAACAGCATTCAGGATCCCAAAGAGGAAGAGAAGCCCAAACATCTCTTCGACTCATCAGTGTCTCAGAAGAAATAATGACAGATTCCTCAGTAGACACTTCTCATTTCTGTCTGGCAGGATGTGACCGAGTCAGAAATCAGCTGATGGAGTAAAAATCCTGGAATCAGAATTAAATATAGGTATTAACTGAATATAGTCAATTACAACGTGTATAAAAAGGAAGTTTAAATTAAAACGTATATTCATAACGGTTGCTGCTCAATTTGGGAGAATCTGAAGATTCGTATTTGTTTCTGAATATTACAAATCTTTACTTGATTAAAGTGGTTTAAATCCGCAACAAAACAACCGGAATGTCTTAGTACCGAAGATCTGCAAAGATATTGACAAAAGTGCAGCAAAATGAGAACAAGACACACTCATAGCTGAAAAACAATTAGACGCAAACATGGAAAAAGCAAAGGCAAAATTGAGACTGGTGCATGATACGACATGGCAGAGACCAGAGAGTATGAAGACTAAGTCATATCACAAAAGATTGGCCACGTTTTAGGCGAAAATATGGCAGATACTAGAGAGCATACAGCCATAGTCAATGGTTACTGAGACCACAACGCAACAGAGAAGAAAGTATCGAGACCAAGACACAGTCGACACCATATAGTATCAAGATAAAGACATGACTGAGACTAGAGAGTATCAAGACCAAAATGGCAGCGAGACTGGAGGGTATTGAGATCTAGACGTGTGAGAAGGTGGAGAACATTAGAACCAACACATGAGACTGGCCTAGCAGAGTTGGCTATCTATCTGTATCAACAAATCTGTGTTTTTTACCTCTGTATACATTACCAATTTTTGTACCCTCTCAGTGGAAAAACTGCAACTATGTTGCTAAGAGAAGAGAGAACTAAATGTATCTGTTTTTCCCTGAATTTTGTACAAATGGTGGTCCTGACAAATGAGAATCATTGATGGCAAAAGTGAAAAGAAAACTACTGGAATTGCTCAATTTTAAGGACTCCATCTAAAATTCACAGAGCAGAAAAAACCCACACAATATATAACATGAACAAGAACATTCTGAAATTATTCAAAGTTATTATTTTTTCTGGAAAAACTGTATACTTTTGGTAAATATAAAAAAAACTGAAAAGCATTATTTTAACAAAAGCATATTTTACAAACCTGTTTGTTCACTTGAGTTTATGTATAAATCCAGAGCAGCAAATCTTCATCAGACCTTCAGCGAGGTGCCTGAGGATCTCAAGTCTGAAACAGAACAGTCCTTGAACCCTCAACACTCCTATCCCATCATGCTCTGGGGTTTCAATCCTTACCTCGGTACTCAAGTGAAACAAACGCAATCCTGAACGCACAGAAGATTATGGAATTTCTGAACAAAACCCTACAGTGTTTAGACAGACTCATGATGAGAGCAATTTACATCTAAAAAACAGCTTTTTGTTATATCACACGTAGAAAAAAAGTGCTGTGTTTGCTGCTTTGGCGTAAACGATAATTGATTTTATCAACTTTGCCTTTGGGAGTAATTCCAATGAAATCCACATTATTAAGAATCAAGATCCATCCCTTTTGTAAACATATCATATCAATCTATAAAGAATCTAATATATCAGAACATTTGCTTTTTTATTTTTTACTGAACTGAGTTTGAGTGTTTTAGTGCCAAATATGTGCAGCCTGGTGGCCAGTTCATAAATATAATCTCACTAGGTTATAATATTATTTCTACTTTAATACATTAACTGTGATTTACACTGTAAAAAACACTGTTACAGTTTTCTATATTTATATATTATGGCTTTCTTTTGAAACATACAACACCCAGAAATTAAAATGAATCCCCTACTAACAGTGAACTGGCTTTTAACTTAAACAATGACACAGTTTTTGACTCTCAATAAAAAAAAATACTTCAAAGAGAATGTTCTGGACTCAATCCAAAAGTAATCAAAACTTAGATTATAGATACTAGTTTGTAATCCAAATGTAACATCTTCTACCTAATGCTTTTGTAATATTGTTAGAACTAACTGTTATTTGTGCAATAACCTGTCTCCACCAACCCAACAACCCAATAAATATATAAATATATATAATGTCGTCCCTTAATAGAAAATTTGCAGAAGAGGGTGTTTTCATGGTAGTCAACGCTGGATTAATGCAATGCTCTTCTCACTGGACTTCCTTCTTGTGCAGTCAGACCCCTCCAAAATGATACAGAACTCAGTGGCTTGACTGATCTTTACAGAACCTAGAAAAAACACGCCCTACTCGTCATCTCTCTCCACTGGCTTCCCATTCCAGCCCATTTAAATTGTTGATTGCATACTGGACAGTCAAAGCGTCATCCTACACAAACATTTGATTTACTACATCCCCTCCAGATGCCTGTATCTAGTGGTTCCATCTCTGAGCAGCAGAAAATCTTTCACCAGAACATTCTCTTTCACAGTTCCAGGCTGGTAGAATTCTCTTCCAGGCCCAATCTGAAAAGCAGGGTATCTCTCCACTTTTAAAAGCAAAGAGGAGTTACAAGAAACCTATTTGAAACATTTGACTAATTTGCTAAAGGTTACTTATTGAGAAATAGCAAATGACTTATTTCACTCACATATGTGCAAATCATTTCATTAATCGTTTTCACTCTTCTGACATAAGCCTATCGTTAAATTTATTAACTGATCAATTCTTTTATGAATCAGCAGGTGGTTAAATTCTCCTTTTCCTCACAATAGATCATCACTTGTTCATACAACAATATTGCTTTTTTTCGGCTTTTTTCGGCTCTAATTCTCAGAAATATGTGAAAAGTTTAACTGAAGTCTGGGACTAATCTGGAACAGTGAAGTGTTACTAATTTCTTCATTTAGCTTCTTGAGCCATGAAAGAACAACTTCCACGCTGCTCTCTGCCTTAAACAAAAACAACTGAAATCACAGCACACTTTACTTCAGCTCTTTATTGTACATATAATGTGTAAAAGTCAAATGTACAAAACATCCCTAGAAAAATATACTTGTAAACGTACATAAAGCTTTGGTACCTTGAAGTGAGTAATTTTACTTTGTGATTTATTTTACTGAAATGTGCAACTTAATAAGGCTTGTGCATATAAAAACAGGATAATCAAGATGCAATAAAGAATTAAGAAGAGGAACAGACAAGATGAAGACTTCGAACAGCTTTTTGAAGCAAAAGTAAGTGTTTGAGAAAGAACAAAAAAATGTTTTACGGTAAAATTGTCATCAGATGTCAATGTTTAGCATATTGCAGAACAGCTCCTCCAAGGTACAACATTTTGATTCAACATCGAAAACCCAGGTGGTTATGTTTTTACAATATTTCAATGTTTTTTCGACATCTCTATTATGCACATACAAATTCAAACTGTATAATGTGACATGTCATGTACATGCGATGCATCCCAGACAACTGATCAGGTCAAACAATGGTTCAAATGTTTTTTCCAACATGTCAATTTCTATCTGGCCCAATTTAGCTTTTGAACAAAAACTGTACTTAACATGAATGCACACTGAGATAAAAAAAAAATATGACCTTTTTGGAGTTCAACGTTTTACCAATTAATCATCATCTGATTTTACTTTACATTGAAAGATGTGCATCTTCATGATTACTACAAACCATTCATAAATTTGCAATGGTTTTACGACACTTTGGGGTTGTGAAATTAAGATCAGTCATACAAGGATCAATGCTTTTGGGGAAATGAGGTTCAAGACTGGATTACAGACAAGGGCCACGATTGTCCAAAGCTGCAGCCATGTGAATAACCGATGGAACACTGCACTAACTGTGCCCAAAAAAAAACCCCCAATAACACCTCTGCCATGTTTGGCCCACATATCCCTGTCCCAGATAAATGCCAAATGTGGGTCAAATGTGTTTCAGAGTTGGTAGAGGCCACATAATAAATAGGACACCTGCTACTTTAATATTTACTGATTATTCTCCTGATTAATCTGAGGAATCAAGGGGAATGTATCAACGAATCCAGAAATCGTTTGCACATAAAGATTTATCCAAACTTGACTCGCTGAACACTGAAATGCGATGTGTTTGTTGATGAACCATGAACATTGGCTCCAGTAAATCTGCTGGATTTTATCATCTCGATGTAATTTTGAGTTCATGTATCGCAGAGTCATTAGCATGTTTCAGTGGTTGGGCGTGTTCAGCAGAGTAAAACTAAACCTTACACTGCTCTAAACTGACTAAACCATCAGCCTTGCTTCAACTGCAGGCCGGCGCTCCCTTGCCCAGTCCGAACAGACACTGAGGCATTGTTCATAACACATGCAGTGTGAAACCATCCAAACATGTGTCTGTATTCGTTTCACCAGTTCACCACGGGTGCCTGCCCTGTCAAAGGAGCATGAAGTGGCGCTTACATGCGTACAAGGAAAACTGTCCAGACATGGATCATATCCGTGCTATACCCCCCAGTGAGGAGTTCTGGGGAGGAAAGAGGGTGAAGCTCAGACAATGTCAACTGGAGACCAAGTAATGTTGGGTTAAATGTTACACAGGTGCCATGCCCTGATTGCTTCTCCTGAAATTCATCATACAAATGTCACTTGGGAAGTTTCTTGTCAGTTCCAGGACCAGCGTGTCCATTTGGATGCTAGTTTTAGCAGCTTATCTCATACTTTCTACATTTTCCGCCCTTGGGACACCCAAGCAACCCCTGCAATGGACCAGGTTGATTGGAACACAGGTTAATGCAGGACTTGGCATCTGGAAAAAAATGGCATCTGTGATAGTACCGTGCTTTCCTTCATCACTGTACACTTCCTCTTTGTCTAAGATTATTATTCTAGTTGAGTTTAATTGATTACATCTGTGATTATTTAGACCATATTATTTTGTCCATTGTTTGCATTATTTCATTTTTCGGGATAACCATCAACATAAACCCCATGGCAGAGTCAGGACTGCTGTCAGTTATTTGTGTTAAGCCAGAGCTAATAAATGATCCATTTATCAGGACAGTTCAGTTCTCCCTGATCCACAAGCTGCTGGTAAAGAAGAAAAAGCCTTTAAAATGTAATATATTAATCAGCATCAGATATAAGAAGAAAGTAATTATCGGTATCATCAAAACATGTCGAAGATTCCTCTGAGCACCGGTATTTGTGCCTAACAAATCAAACAATGTTGTACCGAATGCAGAAACTGGTTAAATCTCATAGTAAATCTTTGTCTGAAATGCAGGAAGTCTTCTGCTAATTAAATTATTAATATGATTCTCTAAGCTGTACAAATAGCTGATAAACAAGATTGAAAAAAAACTGCTCAGTCCATAATCGATAAAAACACAATGTCCCTTTGCATAGCGAAAATAAAACGAAATGTAACTATAATCTATCTGCTAAAACATTAAAGTGCAAGTTTGCTACAATAACCTCTAGAAATCCTTCATGAAACAAGGGCGACTTGCTGCCTGAGCACAAAAAGAATCCAATTAAAATGTGCTGAATGATTTGATCAGAGTCTCATTGAAATCCTTGTTCCTGCGAGATAATGTCTACTTCACCTTTTCAATAGGTTGTACATTTTGGGCTTGGACAGTGAAAGTGGAACACTTAAATGAGGATTGTATTTGCTTAGCTGCAATTTAGTTTCATCGTCCAACTGCTGTATGATCCTGTACCATTATGCTTTGATAAAACTCTTTGTCCTTCACTTTAAGAAACCAGGCACGTTTTTTTTCCTTCTGTGTTTCTCAATCATCTCTGAATAAATCTGCTTTGTCATGTGTTAGGATGTGACTTCTACTCAGAAGAGGAAGAGCGAACACATCACAGAAAGCTCTCTTCCACTTCTGGACTCCCAGATTGTTCTGGCAGGAGTTCTTCGCGCTCAGGTTCAGTGCTCGGCGTTTCAATGGAGATTGTCTCTTCATCAGAACCGAAGGAGCTGCGAAGGACAGAAAAAAGTGCTAAAAACCTGAAAACAACCTTTTACATACATTATATAAGAAAAACTTTTAAATGGAGAATCTCTGAATCAAAAAAAATAACGTGTTCTCTGGCTCACATTACATTTCCATAAATGAAGAGATTATTCACACTTTTATTTTTAATTAAACAGAAGTGATCCTCTCTGAAGGGAAGGAAGAGGCTGAGCTGATGGCTCATCGTTCCTTCGTCTCCTGTGGTTTGTGTTTATTTTTGATGGCTGGAAGAGTGCGTTTGTACCTCATGGGGCTCTCACTTGTCCCCATCTCATCCTGGCCCTCCATATCCTCCTCAAGTTTGGGGGGGTCTGGTAGAGGGATGATATAATCATTTTGAGGGGCGTCTGGGTCGCCGATGGTGGGTGGACGTGGGTTTGGACTTGGGTTCAGAGTAAAGGACTCTGGGAATGGAGATGGGAGGTGAGGCTTGGCGCGGGACACCGCTGGGTGATTGCTTTTCAGGAAACTCTCGCTCACCTGGGAGTATCGCTGAGAGGGAGAGATATGCATGAGAAACAAGAGTTCCTATATTGTCTAGTAACCAAGGATATATTTTATATAGATTTAGTTTGCAAACTTTATTTATTTAATGATTGAACACCATCCTTCCACACCAATCACACACAACTTTCTGTATAATCTTTTTTTTTTGCAATGTGTAAAGCATTTCGACAGAAACATAGCAAGAATTATTTCAGGAGATTCTGAATTAGAAAGCCATTGACCATGAAAATTAAACAGGAAGCTAGAGTCAAACCTTTTTATATCCCTCTGAGAGCATGTTCTCCATGGTGTTCACCAGAATGGAGAACTCGGGACGCTTCTCGAACTTTTCATCCCAGCATTTCCTCATGACCTCATAACTGCAGGGGAACAGAGGCAAAACGCTAGCATCCTGTTTGCTTAGAAAGGGTACAGTTTGCTGGCTAGGACTCAAACAGACATGGACGGCTGCTACTGCACATAATCATTGAGTAAAAGAAGAATAAATCCAATAAAACCCACAAGAATGTTAGTGTAAGAGTCAGTGAGGCTTGTGAACATACATGTCCTCAGAGGCATGCGAGGGTTTGGCCATGCGGTAACCTCTCTTCAGAGCGCTGTAAAACAGCTCATTCATTGGGAGATCCGGATATGGCGTTCCTCCTAGAGAAACGACCAAAAACTATTTGAAATTTAATTCATTTTTACCACAACTTTAGAGAACAAATGCAGCTTTTAATTTCTATTAGACACCAACACAAAAGCAGTCTGCCACGTGACTATTGTCTGCTTACTTCTGATGAATCATTTCATGTTTTGTTGCTAAATAAGCACATAAAAATATAAAATGCCGATCAAGTAGGAACAATTTAAATGACTGACCCAGAGTGAAGATCTCCCAGAGCAAGATGCCATAAGACCAGACGTCACTCAAAGTGGTGTACAGGTTGTGAAAGATGCTCTCCGGGGCCATCCATTTCAGAGGGAGGAAGGTCTGTTCAAATACAGGCAGACTCTGAGTGAGTTTTGGCCAAAAATGCGTGACAGGTATGTGTCAAAAAGACTTTCATTTATTTAAATCATTCGTGTTCAAGAACTGAAACTGGTTCTTTGTTTTGTTTTTGTTTTTTTGCCTACAAGAAGACACCTGTAAAATGAAATACTGCCAGAAAACAAAATATAAAAGTAGATGAGCATCAGGCAACTGCTGAAGATGAGGTCATTCTCATTTAAAAACAAACCAATGTTGAGTTCTACATACGCTTCCTTTGGAGATGTAGTTGTTGTCGTGCATGATGTCTCGAGCCAGGCCGAAATCACAGATTTTGGTCAGTTTACCCTCGCAGATTAAAACGTTACGTGCAGCCAAATCTCGATGCACACACTGAGAGACAATCAGAGAGAAATGTGTTCAATGTGCAAAGAAAGTCAAAAAGTTGAGTCAAGCAAAATCTCTACATGCTTTTAAATGATACACTCTAATAAATTAGATGATATAACTCAAAACTTTGAGTTTACTGAAACTAACTCAAATGTACAAGATTTTAAAAAAGTGCCAACTAGCTAGTTTCACCAACGTCATGTTTACAGCTCAATGTTTGCTTTTCTACATTTTGTGAACTTTAGGAAAGCTAGTAACTTTGTTAAACTCAAAAATATATAGAGGTTGGTTGTCTTGTAAATGCAACAAAACCATTTCTTCTTGCTCAAATAAATCACTTTTCCAGATTTTCTCAAGAACAATAGAAACATATTACATATAGTATATTAAATGGAGCAGCAATTATATATAGTGGCCCTGTAGTGTAGTGACCCATTGTCATTACCTTTCCCCTCTCTCTGCTCAAAATAAAGCAAAAAGGCCTAAAAAACATCTTTATAAGAAATAAAGAATGACAGTTAAATTTTATAGTTTAACAAATAATATTGAAAAATTAAAAAATGTTGTGTTTTTAGTTTGGTTAACGACCAGAGACTCTAACATTAGCAAATGCTAATGTTTGCTTGTTTCAGCGATGAAATCAAATAAAAAATGAAAAACCTCAAAACTAATATAAGCTGTTTTTATTGAGACTTTACATTGACTGTGAAAAACCAGACAATGTCCAAAGCAGACAATGAGGAATAACATTGAAATAAAAACTCTTTTACAAAGCCTCTCTGGAGATCTGCATTTGACGAAAAAATACCCAAATTGTACAATTTTAGAACCAGCTCAATGCATCTCTGACATTGTAAAACACTAACTCTGCCTAACCCCATCCGCTGTAAAACTCTTGACTCTGATTGGTTGGTCTCTCCTCTAGGGCCGGGGTTTGGTAATCCATCAATTTATCTAAAGAGCTTTCACATTCCCTGTCCGATACTCACATTCTTAGAGGCCAGGAACTCCATTCCTTTAGCCACTTGATAACTGAACCCCACCAGATCAATGTAGCTGAGGTGCGGAGAATCACTGATGACCAGAGACAGGTCCAGACTGTGACCTGCCATTGACACACAACACACTGAGCAGTTGTTTTTTTTATGCAAGACACCAGAACAGACCTGTTTTGATGAATTATAAAGGTGTTAAGATTATTTCAAAGTAATTTCAATTATTTTTTTTACTGGTTTAGGACAGGAGTTGATTTCTAACATCTTAGATCTTAGTGTTTCACTGTCCCATAATTCTCATATTTCTACAAGGACATAAAAACATGGCCGCCGAAATAAACAGGATTACCAGTGAACAATTTAAACTCTGTGGGTCCCTGGAAGAATGTAAAAGTTTAAAAGAAATCAGCCACTAGTAGGCGCTTTTTTCATAAATCCACTTAAATATTTTTCATCTGAAAGTATACAATTTAACATTATTGTTCAAAGCTGCCAATCAAATAATTTTTTTCTTATTTTTAATTAAACCTGCCCTATTTAGCCCTACTTAGCAACAGTAACTAAACAAGGTGGCGGGAGGGGGATTCAAGTTCAAGTGCTTGAAGAGTGAAGCCTCTTTTGTAGCATTTTCTAAAGTCTAAGGTGAGTCAAGCGAATATCTGTCAGCAGAACTTAAACAAAATCCAACAGTAATATTGACCGTGTGCAGAAACACGCATGCATTCCATGCACTCATCAGAGGTCTTACTGATTGAGGAAGTGAGATGTTTACAAGCGAGCTCCACTGTGCAGGAGTTATGAAAGAGAGCTCTATGGTCACACAGACTGGGTTTGTGTTCAAACTCAAGAGCTTGCTAATCTCTGAGCCAAAGATCACATGATGAGGGCACCAGGACACATCACTTATATTTATCTGAGACACTCGCTCGTAGACATGCTGTGAACTTCCTCTTGTTTCATCAGCAAGATACCAATTCATTAAAGTCAACTGTAAATGGAGCGATTGAATAAATCTACACACGACATCTTATTTGATTAACTTTTTTTGTTATTTGCAAAATTCTGGCCACTGATTTTCAGGAATTAAATGTGGAAATTAATTGATTACTATTTACAGCACTATACAAAGTGTACTTGGAAAACATACTGAAGTTTTCTTCAAATATTTATATTAGCTTTATATTCATTTATCAAAACAATGTAACAATGGGTCGATTTTCCACTTTTCACAACAACTTTGCTGACTAGTGTTTTGGAGAAACAGACCTTGTTCCTGGTAGATGTCCTGCTGGTAAGGCGAGGGGGGCGCCTGGATTTCTGCATATTTGATGGTGTCTGTCAGCTCCTGCATGGGGACATACTCCATCTGTTCATCTTTGGTCATGTCAATGTATCCTCCGTCACTCTTGCTGCCAAATGATACATATCTGAACAGAAGAATGCGTTAGTTAAAAATCCACAGCAGCTCAAAGCGTTGTACTTGAGATCAGTGTAAATAATTGCTACCGCAATTTCAGCCTCTAAGGGATGTCTTTCGGGCATCAGTTTGAATTTATTTAAAAAAAAATGCAAAAAACTAAATTACTTGTATTGCACACAAAAAAAGTTTGGCACAATTTTTATATGTTTGACTTATGTTAAGCAGATTTCAGCTACTTATTTTTATAATAAAATTAATTCTAACTTTGAGTAAGAAGAAGCTACTTGTTCACTAAGGAATGTTTCCAAAGGGAAATCAAAGATTTGTCTGTGAAATAACATAAAGGTAAAGGTGTTAGGACTCAGATGACCTGGGTTCAATTCTGGTCAGCAGTCATGTGACTATCCATCACCTCATCTCTCTCTTCCTCACTTTCCTTTTAAAATCTTGACTGTTCTAGCAAATAAAGCCAAAAATGGCCAATAATTGCACTATTATCTGCAGTTTTGTTGTTCCTGTGTAGTCAAATCTATTTTTTTCTGTCAACATTATAATTATCGCAGCTTGCAAACTTAAAATGTATTTTCAGATTTTCAGAGACATTATGAAATTGATATCTCGGGTGCACCCTGGACAGTACATCGCAGGGTGACATTCACTCACACATTCACACCTAAGGGGAATACAGAGGAATTTGTTTTTGGGATTGTGGGGGGAACTGGAGTTCCTGGAGGAAACCCACGCAAGCATATGGAGGCTCAATTGGAAGAGGATTGTGCTAACAACGCACAGGTCGGTGGTTCAAATCCCAGGAAAGTAACAACTAACAAAAAAGGTGCTCATTATTTCAAATGTTAGTCGCTTTGGATAAATGTGTCTGCTAAATCTGTTAATGTAGATGTTAATGTAGATCACTAGGTTATATATCTGGATTGCTCCACACTATGTCAAACTGTCCCTCACTGAGTGTCGCCTGAAGCAAAGGGATGATGGTGACAAGTACATGAGGAGAAGGTGTTCTATCAGCAAACATTATTTCTAAGTTTCATATTATTTACTTGCTTTGTGGATTGCCAAGAGATGTCATTTCCATTGAGCAACATTTGAATTGTTCGTTAGGAAAGGCTTGTATATGATAAGGAAATATAATGCTCCTTAAATTCATACTCTTTTCCAATTGGCTCATCATTGCCGTTGCAGAACTGGTTGCCATTGATGATGTTGTTCTTGTCTGTGTAATACTGCAGGAAGCTCTGCTTGTTCCTGTGTAGGTAGTCCACCAGATCACCATAGCGACAGTATTCGGTCACCAAATATAAAGGCCCTAGAAAAAAAAGCCAAATACTCTCAAACAAAACCATGTCACAAAAGGCGGAGCATCTGCATGCATCAGTGAAGAATGTGGCGCTGTCCATAAAATAGTGAGTGAATGCTAACCTTGTTTGGTGCAGGCTCCCAACAGGTTGACAATGTTTAGGTGGGGGCCCAGATGACTCATGATCTTCAGTTCTGACATCAGTGCTTGAGTTTCACTTCTGCGAGCCGTTGCTAAAGTGAAGATGTGACATGAATAGCTGGTCTCTTTAAACTGTCTTTTAAAGTTTGTTTTAAAACATACATTTGAGCATCTTCACTGCTACTTTAGTAGCCGACTGGGAGAACCCGAGACCATACGCCGTTGCCTCGACTACACGTCCAAATGCACCAGAGCCCAATGTACGACCTGGAGAAATGAGAGTCCTCCATCAATCACTTCAGTAATATGCAAAAGTTTTGGCACCCCTGTAAATTTCCACAATTTTCGTTTATAAATCATTGGTTGTTTAGCTAATTCTCAGTTAAATATATCAATAAGGAGATAAACTGTGACATTTGATGAGTGAAATAAAAAAAAAATATGATTTACTATGTTTTCAAATGTGGTTTCTAAAAAAACTCTGTTATGATGTATCTAAAGTCATTGCTAAGAGATTATGCTAATAAGGTGAGTTTCTCAATGTTGTTACAAAAAAAGGTTATGACAAAGAAAATTACTCTTTGTGTTAATTCCTATGGGGGGCTGTTGGTTCTTTCTAGGATGACACAAGTGGTTTCTAAAAGAGGTGATGGTTTCTAGATGTGAGACTTTGTGGTAGTTCCTATGGTCTGATGATTGCCAAGAAAGTACATGGTGCTTTTTAAGGGGACACAAGTGGTTTCTGAGATATGCAGTGCTTTCTAGGGTGATTCAGGTGTTAGCTAATAGACTTTATGGTGGTTTCAACCGTGATCTTAGTGGTTGCTAAGAGATATTGGTTACCATGATGATTCTTTGAGACTTATGTTAGCTACTATTGTGGTTGCTTGTAAACTTTATGTCACGTATTTGTGGTTATGTTGCTAAATGTTACTAGAGGTATTCTGGTTGTTTCTACAAGACTTTGTAGGGGTGATTTCTAGGGTTGATAATGGTTGTTGCTAGGAGACTTTATGGTAGTTCCTAATGTGATCCTGAATGTTGGGTTGTTTGCTGATAAACTGTGTGGTATTTTCTGTGGTGGTCTAAATGGTGACTAAAGGTAGTGTGGTGGTTTCCAAGGTGATCCTGATTGTTGCTAAGAGATTATACACGAAGTTATGTGGTACTAGCATTTACTAAAAGGAGAGGCCAGGAGGTTGTTTCGGGGATCCTGTTTTGAAATAACAAAATGGATTCTAATGCAGCTCATTTCTTTGTTTTATAAAAGCCTCACCTAGCACCAGACTGTCGCGCGGCATCTCCCAGGCAAGGTCATAAGGCAGGTGAATGGGGTCGACGTAGATGTACTCATGCCCGTCCAAACTGACTGATTCTATTACCTTCCACCTGGTTTCATAGCGCGGCTTCTACAAGACAAGAAGAACACTGACACATTAACAAGTTTAGGGTAGAAAAAAGTAATCAAACAGGAAGTGAGATAACCAACCTTCCTACAAACAGCAATGAGGATGATGATGAAAATGATGGAAATGATCACCATAGCTAAAACAGCAGCCAGAACGCCTCCCTGAGAGGACAGTGCTAGAAAAAAAAAAATCATTGATCACATCATTCACTTATCTGCTCTAGATATCGAATGCATAAGTACTTTTGTCTTTTAAAAAGTCAGCCAAAAATAAGAAGGGGGGTTTGGGGACCTGTGAATTCATACTCTGTAATATTTGTCACATAGAATGTTGTGCAGGTGAAAAATGCAATAAACGACAAATGCTTTCAGAAACATACCGTAAATAATGTTTGTTTATTTTTGTAAATGTTCAAA
Source organism: Danionella cerebrum (assembly GCA_007224835.1). NCBI lineage: Eukaryota > Metazoa > Chordata > Actinopteri > Cypriniformes > Danionidae > Danionella > Danionella cerebrum. Next base: position 605,355 of record SRMA01025756.1, read on the forward strand.
ATGCAAGGAAAATTAACAAAAGAAAACACTGACTTCCTCTTGCCCCAATACTCAAAGGTATTACTGCACATTGACATGGATTTTTGTAGGATTAAGGCCTCTACACACCGATCCGAAATGAGATTTGCACAAATGAAGTAAATACTGATGCAATGACGCTCCATGCCTGAAGATGCCGTTTGCAGTACAACAGATGCACTCCGCACCACAAGTGTATCTGATTGCAGCATGTAGAAAAAGGAGCAGGTGTGGATCGAGCAGCGCACACACAGATCGTCTGCAAACCCCTTTGAGGTCAGATCCCACTTCCGCGTACAGTACAATGAATCTGACCGATCCATCCTTGTGTAACTTGAAGCTCTCAAAACCGCATGGAATCACACAAGGACTCAAAATAAACAAATTTAAGACAATGTAACTAATGCTTTAGGATTATGTTTAGGGTTAGGTTTATGGTTCAATGCTATGGTCTCATTTGGGTTGACTTAGTAGCAGTGAAACAACCAACAGTAGCGAGGAATTATTTAGGGTGCGTGGACAGTCTGGGCGTGCATGGCGCAATCCTACATTCTCTAAAATGCTTGGAACAAACTACCAGCCGAGTAGAAAGTGTGAGAATGGGTACCAAACGGTGCTCTCATCAAATAATTATTTTGTTCATTCACTGCACTTGATTCATTAAATAAAATAAATGATTAACATATCCATTTTGAAAGCATTCTTTGTTTACAATATTTTTACATCTGCCTAAAACTTGTGTACAGTACTTATGTCTGTCATCAACCAATTACTGGCTGTCGTTAGATTCTATTTAATTACATCACAGATCACCATGAGTGAAAGCAGGAGTTGGTGTGACTTTAACTCAGTTATTTTTTTATTTATTTTTTTTTTGTAATAATATTTGAAAATATTTTAACAGTGTTGCAGGAGATCGGTGATGAAAGTGGGTTTCAGGTGTAGAATTAAACAATATCGAACTTTAAATGAAAGAAGCAGGGCTTGAGCGCAATACAGAAGATGTATTTACGTATTTCCCACAGCTAAGCCAATGTCTGGCAGTGATCTCAGCAGCTTTTGAAAGCAGCCTCAGAGGATCCTGGGATTAAACTCTCTCTATCTCTCTCTCCCTCTCTCTCTCACTTACTGCCATTGATCAGTTTGATGTCTCTCGCCTTGGCTCCTCTTTCATTTCGGGCTTCGCAGCGAATACTGAGCAGCTCGGGGCGCACTATTGTGACCTGACTCATGACAGTGTTAATTCGTCTCGTGCTGTTGTAGGTGACACTGGTTTGGATGGAGATGCTCTCAGGGTCCTCCAGCAGAGGGCTCCATACAGCACTTCTGTTGCTGCACCTAGAGTCAAGTAGAATACACAGGAGTGCTATTGGAAGCAAAAGAAAATGAATCCAGCTGATGCTGAGGCTGCTGCAACATGTGCACATGCTAAAGAGGATTCTGCTGCTCACCAGCTGCTACTGCAGCTGAACCACTGGATGCTGGGCGCCGGCACACCCTCAGCCACACAGGTAACAGCATGCTTCTTTTCAGGCAGGTGATGATCCGATAGCTCCGTTATCTGGGGAGGAACTTCACAAACACAGGAAATGACATCACAGTTTATATCCAACAATTTATTTAAATACATAACATTTATAATAATTAGATTTGAAATAAATTGTTAATAGAAGAAAAAGATGTCCTTCATTACTTTTAGTATTGAATGAAATTGCATTTATTTGTGCATTATACTTTATATGTTTGTTTTAACAATTACATTTAATAAAAATTCTATAAAAAGTATATATAGTTAAATTTAAGTTAAGCTTCCTGAAGCTTTCTGGCAGCTGGAATTTCTCTTGTTCACTTTAAACTGAAAGAACAACACGGATGACTACTTTCAGGAAATGGATTGGTGTCAAACTATCTTACCTTTCACCTCCAGGTCAAAGGTCATCTCTTTGAGGTCATCTTCATTGTCGATGGTGACTTTGTAGAGGCCCATCTGCTCCAGCCGGATTCTGACCAGCATCAAAGTGGTGACAAATCTACAACAGACGCAAAAACAACACAGTCCACTACTCACTTCCATATCTCCAGTTTGAGACTCAGAACTCAGTAAAATTTGTGTATTAATGTAAAGAAAATGATGATTTTGAGTTTGGAGTTCCGAGTGGAGTCATCACCTGGTCTCATGCTCCTGTTTGAGGGTGTGTCCCTTAAGAAGAACCCCATCTTTCTTCCAGCTCACAGTGGGTTTGGGGTATGCTTCTATCTCCACCTTCAGCTCCACGTTCTCCCCGAGCTGAGCAGAGACGTTCCTTTTCAGAGTGGATGACACCCGCACAAACCCTCTCTCTGCAAACACACTCTGAGTTAAATATGTTTTATAAGTGAACATGATTTTCTGTGTGTGTTTAGGTCCGGTGTTTAAACATTTGAAAACAGAAGAATATTTTTTGCTTATTCAAAATACTCTGCTCCTAAAAGCATATTTGTTCATATTTATTTACTTATATCAACATTGTAAAAAATTATAATTAAGTAATTTTATTTATTAATCATTTTTCAATAAATTCAAATGTTTTCTGACTTTATATATATTTATTTATACATATATTTCATCTATTTATGTAGATGAAGTCTCAGATTCTGAATCTTTATTATAAATCATTCACCCTACTAAGGTTCATATTGTTAATTTCCTTTAAAACTATGGTGTTTTACTTCATTTTACAAGAAAATCTTACTGAACAGTACAACGAATCAGAAGTGGTTCATGACCAACATTCTTATGGGCACACACTTTAAAGACAGAGAGTTGTTATTCACCCAGGACAGTGATGTTGATGCTGGCTGAGGCGCTCTGCTCTTTGACGCCCTCATCAATATGGCATACATACTCTCCAGATCGTGCCAGAGTCACGTCTGTGATGTTCAGGAAAGAGCGAATGCTATTGGATGACAGAATGTCCGTCAGGGGCTCCACGTCTCCCACCTACAGAGACAACAACAGGTTTGTGAATGTCTGTAAACTAGTTATTATCACTTGAAACAACTCTTAATCGTAAACACAGTGGAAGACCAATACTAAAACTAAGCACTAACCTAGTGAGCTCTCCAAATCTAAATGTAAAAAATCACCATTTTTTAGAGAAAAGCACTTATCTCTTTCATTACATGTTTAAGATCTTCTCCGAACGGCCTCATTAGCATGCTTTCCTTGCTAAAAACACATGTTTCTCATAAAACCGAGGTGTGTCTGCACATCTTGATCTTGTTTCTCTATATGTCTCTTCTCACAGGGCTTCCGAGCCCTAGAGCAGGAAATGAGCCCACAGAAAGAATCGTAATCGCTGCCCACTCACGTCTTTGTCAGGAAAGTCCCAGGAGAAGTAGACGAGCTCCACGCCATGAACCGTGCAGTTGATGTGTAGGGTCTCGCCCTGTTTCAGCACCGTTCTGGAGGCGTTGATGTAGGGATCCAGAACCTCAGGAGCTGCAGAACAAACCCACATTGTTTCTCAGGAGTCAAACCATCCGAGGCATTTGTAATGACACAGATAACACACAGCAGAGCAGATGTGTAACACATGGACTAAACGTTCTTTATTATGCTGAGAAGGAAACCGTGAGCTCATGAACTCAAAATAAACCATTTCCTGGATTTGAGATTGAAGATGCATGTTATTAAGTTAAGGATCAATTCAAGGTTTGTTAACTTTAAAGAACACTGACACTTCTGAAGAACTGATCAATGGCTTCTGGTTCCAGGTTGAGTTGGGTTTTAGAACGTTTCTTGATGCCTCCTTTTAATTGTTTAATAACATTTTCTTCCTACAGGCAAAGAATCAAGAATTTACCCCAAATTTGTGTTTTGTAAGAAACAGAGTTTATAATTGCACTAACCAATTAAAATTAAGCAAACAAAATGTATTTTTAAAGCACCTATCGCAACGTGCTTCATAAAAAACCTGCAAATCTGAAAAACTGTAGAACATAGAATTCTAAATCTTGAGAGTTAGAAAACAACATAAATTAAGGACAAATCAATATACAAACCACATGTTCAGGAGAAGAACAACAGGAAGTGAGGGAATTCATCTACTGGACACTTGAGGATGGTGTCAGCAGAATACTATTGACACTCACGGTAAAAATGTTTTTTTTTTCTTTTTTTTTTATTCATATTATTAATTCTGACCTTTAGGACCCTTTATCAGAAGCTTATGTGTGCACTTCCTGACACATAGTTTGAAACAGCCTATGGTCAACCATAAAACATTGTTACTAGAGGATCTGCACAGTTTAGGTTCAACCATCATGAAACAAAAAACTGTTAAGTTGCTTTTTGCTTGTTTGAAATTAGACTAGTGCATGTATTAGAAACAAACCATGCAGGGTTTTGGCCCCCCAGGAATGACTTGTCAAAACAAGTGTTTTTTTTTATCATCTGTTGTAGCAGCAGCCCTCTGCTTCTGTGGAAGAACCTTGCTCTACCCCCGAAGCTACTGAGGCAAATGCCTGCAGTGTTTAATCTCAGGTATCAAATATTAGCAGATCTAAGTATTATTCTAGGAATGTGGATGTGGAGCACATCAAACTGATACTTTCGACACAGAAAATGAAATGTCTGTTCAAGTTTGATTAAACAAGGGTTCAGTGTGTTTAAAGTGCAACAGAAACCAGTTTAGTCCATTTTAGATCCATTCAAAGAATCCTAAAACTGTTGATTGTTTGTCAGTGACAGCAAAGTTCCATTTAGCTAATTTCCATTGTTTCTGTGAAAATGTTCACTGACGTGCTATTCTTTTTAAAATAATACTAAATTGTGCATTAAATTTTCATCTAGCCTTTAAAGTTCTTGAATGTTATCCCCAGAGCTTTTTATCTATATATATACGGTATTAGACATTCACCCAGAATGCTGAAGACGTAGAAGGGGATGGACTCCTTGTACTCCCCGTTCTTCTCTCCTCTGCACTTGTATGTCCGGTCCTCAAGGGCGGCACTATAGCCTACAGTGGGGTTGTAGGAGCCCTGCACCGCTGTTTCCATGTCCTTCTCATACAGTGACACCGTGATGGATGGATCAGTCACCAGACAAGGGATGGTGCCTTCCTCTCTTGTCTTTGTCACCATTATGTGATCGTTCTGCAAGAACCACACATCTGGATCTAAGGGGACCAGAAGATCGAAGTGAATGGATGAAACAATAATTGAAGAAGCAAAAGCAAACTGAAAACCAGAAACCAGAATGCCCTGCTCAGTTTAGCTCCAACCCTAACTAACACATCTGATGCAGCTTGTTATGTACTTCAGGCTGTTTGCAAGCTACGGTTCTCTGAGCAGCATTGGAAGTAAACTGTACGGGGCTCCGACACTCAGAAGTTTGACACTTCAGGTTTTGGTGTTTCTTTTAAGAGGTGTTGGTGGTATAAAATCTTGCTCCATTTATTGGATGCCTTAACAAGAATGTTTTTAGGTGTGGAATGTGTTTTTGCACTAGTTAAAGAAGTTTAGGTTCTGAATTTTTTTGTTGAATTTAAAGTAGAATTCTATAGCCGTACCAGTTTAAGGTTTCTACACAGCAATCCAAATTGAGATTTGTGGCTTCTGAAGATGCCATTTGCGATACAACAGACTCTTTACCACTCTACATTTAACAAATCTGTATGACGTTAGTCAAACAGCTATGTGTGATGAGCCACCAACAGTATATGACATCCATGAGTTTTGCCTACTCACATAACCAAAGGACATGGCTTTCAATGGTCATTCTCTCAGCGAAAAACCAATTTGAAATGGCAATCTGAAACTCTTTTCGTTTAGTCAGATGTGATAGCTCCCGTTGGCACCCATGGTTTTCGATCGAGCCGAATGGTTTTCATGGAATCTAGTAGAGCCCACATCACTCCTCTTTTCATCTTTCATATGATTCCATATCAGAGATGCGGTCCATCTCTCATCAGAAGCTTCTCATTCTTTTTCCTGGCTGGTCAAATGCTTTTCCACTCCGAACTTAAAAACAAAAAAACGAAAAGCTTTTCTTTTCAAGAGCCTTTACATGCTTAAAGACTCCTCTTTAAAGACTTTAATTCTTGATTTAGATTCGATTTATAGAACCTCTTCGATAAACTTTTCTCTTGATTACCTGACCTTTTTCTCTGTAAGTTGCTTTGGATAAAAGCTTCTGCTATATTCAGAAATATAAATGAAAGTCACAGCTTTCTGTTGATATCCGATTGTGATGTAAATATTTGTCTGGACCACACAATGTTCTGAGTGGCTAAATACCACAACAGGACATGACCAGGTTGCAGCAAAGTTTCTAACCTACAAAATCCCACTTATGATGTCTGTGTGCCACATTAAATATTCAAACACCTTTACCAGACTCAGACCATGCCAAACTTGGCCCAGATTTCATTGCTGAATGGGCTTTAGATGGAATATCAGACAGAGCTCACCTGGCACAAACACAGCCACTTCTCGGCTCTGGTTACTGAGCTTCTCGATGCAAACATAGACCCCCGTATGTCTCCAGCTAACTTTCTCCAGTCTCAACATGCTTGAGGTGTTGCTGATCTCCTCTGTGCCAAATCTAGGGATGTTCTCATCCCGTCTGAAGTGCCAGCTGACCGGAGACCAGCCTGAGCAGGTAATATTCAGGGAGGAGTCTCTTGAGAGGACATGCTGGGGAACACTGGGAAGAAGCTCCAGAGAACTGCTCAAATTTGGCATCAGCAGTAGAAGGAGGCCTGCACACAGACAAACCTGAGACTCAAGGTGTGAACAAGAAAGCAATAAGTTCTTGAGCACAATACTGGAGAAACCGAAGATGGAAAGGAAATAAAAAGGATAAGCTAAACTTCTCAGACTCAGTATGAAAAACTTTGGAACATTTTAATGTTAGCATCAGTCTCTGAAGAAGCAGATGAAGCGTCCTATGAAACACGCTGGGTGAAAAATGTTTAAGCCTTTTTTTTCTTTTAAACTATTCTGATTTAAACTTTCATCATGCATTGATTGAAAATGCATAATGTTACATTTTTTTCAAGATACATAAAAATTATCAAAAAAATAATAAAAAAACAGACACATTTTTACATATTTCACACATTTCATATGTGTTATTATTCTTTTGTTTTAATGTGCTGTTAAGTCCTGATTCTGATGTGTGTTTGTCAGAGTGGGTTACCTGCTGTGATGGCAGCATTGTGGACGTGGCAGAAGGCCAAGCTCTTCATACTTTTCTTTAGGAGCAGGATTCGATCCGATTCTGTAGAGAGGGAGAACAGAGCTTTTACCTCATCATCTCAAGTATTCCATGGTTTCCACCTCAACATTGATGCAGACTGAGAAACTTCTGAACGTGGAAACCCCATGAGAAGCTCTCTCCATGAGCTCTTCTGCTGTAGCTGGGATTACATACAGCCCGCTTCGCTCAGGCTTCAAGGGAATACGCACATGCCTGAGCGCACACGAACAGAGGCATGTTTCACAAACCCTGCTATTGTTGCTTTTCTCACTGGGTGCAGAAATGAGCTCAGGGTGAGGACGAGCAGAAATAAACAAAAGAATACAAACAAACTCAAAAAAACTTTCAACAACAAACTGAAATAATCCCTTTTTATAGAAATTACTGTTAGTAGCTGGAAGAGGGGCAACAGGAAGAGGTGCAAATATATATATATATATATAATAAATAAACCTAAACAAATAAGTCCAACCCAATATTCTAAACGGTAATCAATCTTTAAAAATGTAAACAGAGAACTGCTACATAGAATAAACCAAAGATATTGTTATACTAAATATAACAATAAAATCAGTAGTAAAATATTTTAATTAAATAAACATCTAAAATAAAATACATACAAATTTTAATAATAAAAAGTATTAATAAAAAAAAACATCAAACACAATTTAATTAAATGTAGAATGAAAACAAAACCTACAAAATACAGTAAAAGAAAGAAAAAACTTAAAGTAAGAATAGTAAATTAAGTAAAATAAATAGACAAATAATATAAATGATAAAATGACCAACTAATCAAATAAAAACTAACAAAGAAACAAAATAAAATGAAAATCATTAAAAATTATTAAAAATAAAAGGTAAAGTATTTATTTAATTTAACAAAAACAGAATATGCGAAATTCTAAATAAATCTAAATATCTAGTTTTAAATAAATGAAACATTGGAGTGTCATTTCATTGTAATGTAATTTAGTTAAACATCATGCTGGATTAAAGAAATCATTCTGGTCGAATTAGAAACTGAAAGTAATACAAAGTACTTCTTCAAAGCTCAGTTTAAAGTTCTTGATGTTTATTAAAATAAGCTTTGAATCACAAGGACAGCAGAGTGAATCACAAATTTTGAAACCTCTGATGAAGCGCTTCAGAGGATCTGTTCAATTAGGAGTCATGCTCTTTCAGCGGGGTTTAGAGGCAGTCCTGGAGGTCAGAGGTCAGAGGAAGTGAGTGTGTTTGTTTGTGTGTGAGATAATGCATGCAGGTTTAACAGCTTTGAGTGAGCAGTGTGTGTTTTGGGGAACCACTGATTGATTGGAGGAGGGTTCTAGAGTGTTTGTGAACGTCTGGAAGCAGTTAAAGCTTGTCAGAGGGTGGGAAAAACACAGGAGGAGGAGGACGAGGAGGAAGAATTCTTCCAAGGAGTCACTGGAGATGCGTAACCAGTCAGAAATGCTCCTCATAAAAGATGATTAAACGAGATAAAGAACATTATTTTTAGCAACATTATTAAAACTTGAGAGAACTGAAAGAATTTATTTTATAACCATTTAACGGAAGACAATATGTGCTATTGAAGCATTCGATAAGTGAGAAATGTTCTTATATGAAGCAAAGTTGAAAAAAGGTGCAATTACACATCACAATTAAAAAGAGTTGAAATCCGAGTGCTGGTGCTGGTTTACGCCAACATTTCATCTGTTCCTAGTTAAATTTAACATACTTTGAGTGTGGTTAACACCAGAAGTGTTCAACCAAAAGCTTGCTCTCATACATCTGAAACATTTTTTGCTGTTTATTATATAAAATAAGTTTATATAAGTTTATGGGGTACATTTTATTTATATAAAAAGTTAATTCATAGAAGTAGACACATGCCATGATGTGTTCTTATAATCAAACGTCTCACTCAAACCCCTCCAGATTCTCTCCTTAATTCACTTCCGGAGTTCATAAAGCTCTGCAAGTCCCTCTGGAGAGTCTTCTGGAGCCCTGAGGGCCTTCATAGAAACTCCTGCAGGAGTTCATCCCAAACACGGCTAAAACTTTCCCATGATCCCTAGCCCACAGGGGGTTTATCTTTATACACACACCACGCAAGGGTTTAGTACAGATGAAGTGATGTGGAGAGGGATAACTCACTACAAAATTACTATTCGGTCCTTTTTTATGTTCCACCTCTGTCTGAAACAATTTCTTCTGATGTTCTGAGGAACCAACATCAGTGATAAATTACTTTTAGATTTTTAATATGATTAGTAATATATCTTACCCTAATCTAACTCTTTCAGACATCAACTTACAATAGTAAGTTATTACAAGATAAGTGTACATTATTGAAATAAAAATACATTTTAAATGTTTTTAATCATTACTTTTTTTTTTCTTGGTGCAAATATATAGAATTAAAATCTGAATTTATAATAAAATCAACTTAATGCTAAAAGTGCAACATTTAAAAAAAAACTTGTGTACTATAATGGGTTTAATGATTCTTACTGTAAATAATGTATGTAATGCATACTACTACTACTACCAATACTACTACTACAACAAAATAATAATAATAATAATAAATAAATAAATAAATAAATAAATAAATAAATAAATAAATAAATAAATAAATAAAAATTCAACAAAAAAAAAAAAGAAAACGAATGAAAGAAACATCAGGTTCATTTATTGTCTTGAGTTTGTATAGTTAGAGTGCATTAAGTGGGAAAAAAGTTGAAATTTTTCATTGCCAGGGATCCGGCAATGAAAAGAGCCCTGTATCCAAGCCTCTCACAGAAGGAGATGGAGCAAAAAAGAGAGAAAGAAGAAGTTGAAGAAGAATATGAAAGGCTGATAGTGGCTCTGTGGGGCAGAGCTAGGCTGGTGAAAAGCTTGGCTGCGTCAGAGTCACCCAGACTCATGCAGGAGCTGTCCCGGCATGAACTAACTAGTAAAAATGACAATACAGCTACACAACCCAATCAGCAGGTTTGAGGGAAAAGCCTCATAGATCATCACAGGATGACAGAAATCATTTCAGTTTCAAATAAGCTCTCGAAGCGTTGCCAAGGTTTCCATTAGGTGCACTCTGGGAACTTTTAACTGTTGCTTGCACACTTCTATAAGTGATGTGAATGGAGGCCAAGGCCTTTCAATGGTTACAAGCGTGCTGTGAAATCACCAAGATGATCAGTATTACTCTTGAGAATCTAAGTATTCTTACATAAGCATTTATTTTAAAGGTTCTTTAAAGGCTAGTGCATGAATGCAGTATTTGAAAGAATTATTGACCCAAAACTTAACTACACAAACACAAAATCTGGAGACTAGAGATATTTCTCAAAAACTTATGTACTCTGATATTAAAAGCATACTTAGATTCAACACTTAATCTACTAGGACATTCCCGATGCTTTTCCACTGCACGACATGGTACAGCTCGGCACAGTTCAGTTCAGTTCGACCTGCTTGCTTTTCCATAGGCTTTACTGTCGTATTTGTCGAGGGGTGTGTTGTAATAGCCATCGTCAGAGTATTTTTGAGACACCCCTTCCATGACGTAATAAAGAGTGCGACATGAGATTAGGAAAAATCCAGGAAACAAAAATGGATTGCGAATGCGCTTTTTGGATGAATGTTTTACATGGCTTTCCATGAAGAGTTTTTGATGAGAAGTTGTGAGCGGCTAAGAATAAGTCTGGACAATTTGCTCAGTTCAATGACACAAGCAATGAGGACTCTCTTGGACCAATCAGTGCTGTTTTCCGTCATGCTTGCTTGACCAATCAAGAGAATAGTGTCAGTTCAGAGCGATGGTGTCGCTTCTAGAACCTCCTTGAAGCTAGTTCCAGAAATGCCGTCAGTTCCGCGGCCAAAACACTGTGGAAAAGCTGTTAAAACCACACTTAACAGGATTGAATAGAGTTGCGTACTCTGATTTTAAATACTTACTTGCACACTCCACATCTCATACCTTTATATACCGGTACTTTATTTTTTGCAAGCGAGATACATTTTTATAAAGAATCATAAAAGTCATTTCTCACAGATTCGTCATGACGTCCCCAGTATCACGGTCAGCAGTTGTGGCCCTGTGTGTTTTGGTGATGATTAAATTGAACAGCTTTGTCTTATCACAACATGATACACTGCTCTACTTAATGTAAACAGATGTGTGTCTCCTGAGTGTGTAAGTGTGTGTTGAGCTGGGAACAATGTGCCCGCCTGACCCTTCCCAGCTCCCCGGTCTCCTGCTAACACTCTCAAACGTGTCATGACATGACAGAATTCCCAGCAGATGTCACACTGTCGATCTTCATGCACATAATGCATAATCAACCCCACTCCTTTGGGATTGTCTTTAAACAGGGCAGTGTTTTCTTAGAAACATCTGGCAACATTGCATTGATGAATAGGGAGCCCGTATTTTGGGAGGAAAAACTGCTGTCTGTTCTTGTGCACAGGCTCCTGGGAAACATACACAGGCTTGAAAGAAATGTGAAAAAAAGGAAAACAGAAAAAAGAAACAATTTTTCAGCTGCAGGGCCTCCTGTTTCCTGTGTGTAGATTCTGAGTGGGTGTGTGAGAGACAGGCAGACCTCCATGGCCAGGAATAATGCTCTAACACACACAAATTATTAATAAAACCAGCTGAAAATCCCCGGCGACAGCTGGAGATGCTTAAATGTTGCGAAATCCGAGTTTAGTGCTTTCTTGCTCTGTGCGGATTCAACATTACATTCAGAGCATTACATACTTGGCTCATCTAATTTAGACACCCAGCAGCTTTTTTTGATAAGGATATTTAGTATTTTTATGAAAAGTCTGTGATAAAGTCTCGATTATTTTGTTCTCATCAAACTCTCCCTGAAATTTCTTGCTGTTGAAATTTTCCATTTTTCACTCTGTGCCTCACATTTGAACCACAGTGAAAGTGCCTCTCATGTACGATGATCCAAACAATATTCATAAAGCAGGCTCCAATGAGTTTTGGTTGGGTGGCATCAGGTGACATTGTACAGTATTTGCTTCATGAATAAAATGTGTCTATTGTACCCTCAACAGTACAGTTGATGTAGGTCCTTTGTAGTTCTTTAGACCCAAGGACTTGATTTGGCTTGGCCATTTGTTTAAAGGATAATCATAAGATCGCAAGATAATGTTTGCAAAATAGATTTTATCCCTAACTTTACAGTAGAAAAAAAACATTTTAAAGCTTATATTACTAAACTGTTTTTAAAATTGAAATTGAATTCATGATTATCTGGAGGCCCATTTGAAATGGAATGCTTCCATACAATTCCACAGGCAAAACACTTGTCAATGTCGGAAAACAAATCTCAATGAAAGGAGATTGTTGTCAAAGACGTTGAAATGTTGATGTTAAAGATGTTGAATTGATATATAATAGATCTAGATGTGTTTGGCTTCAGAGCAGTGACGAGATGCTGCTTTGAGTGGCATCTTCCTATCCAACAGGAGACCAGCACAGACTGAGCTTCCTGTGATACAACTAAAAAGAAAGAACCAAAACAATAAAAAAGTTTTACAAGAAAAAAATGTAAATCACCAACACACAAAAAACTCTCATGTCAACTTCCTGTTCTCCATTAGCATTTATTAACAGTGGGCGCTGCTGTAGGATCACCCCCTCCTCCACAAACACGCACTCCCAGTCAAAGCTCTGGCAGAGGCTGTGGGAAACTGATCCACTGTGTCCCTGTTAAAATAAACGCTTGCCTTTTTGTCTCACTGTTTTCCCTCAGGGACGATGAAACTGATATGCGGTTCCCCAAAACCCAGCGGACAATGTATTTAGGTATAACCTACAGAAATATTGTAGGAACATATGTTTTCAAGTGAAATAAGCAACTGTGTTATATTCCGCTCATTGCGCACATAAAGGACAACATTTGCACTAAGCTGATTTTTTTTTACATATTTCATTTGGAAATAATTTAGATTGTGCTCTAGCCAAACTTTGATTAGATCTGATCCATCAAATCCAATCAGACCAGTAATTTTTGGGTTCAAAGTGTTTTTTTTTTTTATTATTATTTAATTCCTGACTGTTTTACAGTTATACGCCGTTGTAATACCAGTGAAAAATGACATGACACTAAGTGGAAAAAAGCTGAATGTTCCGGTGAATGGCAGATAAGCAACTGTTAACTGCTAAGAGTCAAAACATAAGGGCATATATCATTCAATAAAAATAAGGCGCAATATAAGAATTATGACTATATAAGAATTATACAGAATGTTAACCCTTGGGAGGACTTTAATTCTGACAAGGCTGCAAGGGCTTGTCTCTAAATTCAAAATCAAGACACTGCTAACTCAGTTTGCTTACTTAAAAAAAAAAAAGACTTTTCTACCGAAATTCCTAATTGGTTCGAAACTACCAGAACTCGTCCCCGAGCTTATCAACATTTAAAATGAGAGGTAAGGGGAGACGTACTTGGTATTACAGTGGAATCAGTTGTGTCAGCGAGGTGTAGTCATGTGGGCAAGGTGTTGGTGGTGTTTTTCTGTGTTGGTGTTGCTTGTCACCTATACATGAGAAAATGAGCCATGCTAACTTTCAACCTTTGATACAACAAGCCACTAGTAAACAATAAGTTACAGAATTAATGCTAGTGCTAATGGTCTAACATAACTTTAGAATGACTGCTTGCTTTTCCATAGGCTTTACTGTCGTATTTGTCGAGGGGTGTGTTGTAATAGCCATCGTCAGAGTATTTTTGAGACACCCCTTCCATGACGTAATAAAGAGTGCGACATGAGATTAGGCAAAATCCGGGAAACAACAATGGATTGCGAATGCGCTTTTTGGATGAATGTTTTACATGGCTTTCCATGAAGAGTTTTTGATGAGAAGTTGTGAGCGGCTAAGAATAAGTCTGGACAATTTGCTCAGTTCAATGACACAAGCAATGAGGACTCTCTTGGACCAATCAGTGCTGTTTTCCGTCATGCTGTTTTCCAAATTCTTTTTTTTCTTCTGCTACATTTACCACCTTAAGGCTAATAACAATATTGTCATAGTAATGTTTTACTGTTGAAATAGTTGCAAATGCGCATTTATCTGATTACAGTCAGTGTAAGTTGCTTCCCTGCAACTTGTTACCTTTCCCCCTTTTAAATCAAGTCTTCTGTTAAATTTTATTTTTACATTATACAAGATCCCATTTAAAGGCTGTGTACCATGTGAAATGAACAGCTCTTTTATTTCCCCCAGTTTTCCACTGCATAAGCTTGTGTGGTATACAGTCACAGATTAATCAATTTGAACATAAATTTATGATATTAAAATGATTGATGCAGCCCTATTTCATAATACCATCAACTGTAAATATAACTTTTTTGAGCAACTTTCTGACGATTATAAACTTCCTAAATGTAACTTTCTTTTTCAAAGGCCCATGAAACACTTTTTTATTCTGATCACCAAAATAATGTTAACACCTGTTTATTTTTATATGACATGAAAGGACTTTTTACAGGTATACAAATCTCCTTTGCAAATGGTCATTCAATAATTCATGATGCTATGCATAGTGTTGCTATAATGGGCACCTAAAACCATGAGACCCCATGCAGTGAGAGATAATCACCTTCATAGACCATAAAGGAGTGTTTGGTTTTGCTTAGTAAGTGATTCACATCTTCCTGTTGACAGTGAGCACTGACATCTGACAGGCTTCAGCTTGAAGGTTAAAGCATCCACAAGGATGCATCTAAAAACCCTGGAAAGTGTTTGAGAGGCTGTAGGAAGCAGCACCACTTGCATTCGCTCTTTCCTCAGCTCATTAAGCATAAATGCTATGGAAAACCCATTCCGAGTCAGCCAACATCAGACAGACGTGTTGAAGTTCAGCTCCCAGTTTTGAGTTTATTGAGGTGTTTATAAGTTTTGAGCAGAATAAGAGCAATTGAGAGATGTCTGAAAGCCAGAAGGTTCTGCTTCAGGCCACATCTGGATTTGAGGCCCTCCATAAAGACCATGGATGAGATTAAGGGTGCGATTGGTTCAATAGCACATGACGAGTTTTTATTGTTTTGTAAGGTTTTAAACATTTTACAGTCGCACAGTTACTCGTTTCAACTGTAAAACTGAATGGGATTCCCTTCCTAGGTTTCGGAGATTTTTAGATCTCCATGAAGAGCAACAAAACCCCCTCTCTGAACTTTTATTCTGTTTTATGGATCAGATCCTGCATTCGATTTCTCTGTACTTTAAAGACCATAAAAACACAAGGAACTTGTCTCTGTAAATACGACTAACAAACAATGACTGAAAGCCAAGAGCAAAATGACTGATTTAAAAGCCACAATAACAGTCAACATCATGAACTAATCAAACCGAGTTGCCTTAAAGCCCACATCAGAAGCACTCGAAGAGAGGCAGACAGCTTTAAACCATTAGAGCTGTCCAGTTCAGCTTTTCTGTTAGCAGAGCGACAGCAAAGAAAGGGAAATGAAGAG
Organism: Danionella cerebrum; assembly: GCA_007224835.1. NCBI lineage: Eukaryota > Metazoa > Chordata > Actinopteri > Cypriniformes > Danionidae > Danionella > Danionella cerebrum. Next base: position 621,097 of record SRMA01025756.1, read on the forward strand.
GAGGAAGTGGCATTCCTACAGTACTGTTTTTTGTTTTGTTGGTATTTTCATTCCATCTGAAGTACCCCAACATTTGATTCTTCTGTCACACTCCATGCAATCCATCTCACCAGAAACAGCTTTTCAATTCATGCCACGCCTTCCCATTTGATCCATCCCAAACAATCACAACCACTCCATGATACCAACTCCAGTCATAAAATGCATCCCAGTCCACCTTCAATCCATCTAATCAACCAATGAACATTAATCCAACAAATCACCAATAATTAATCTGGTTCCACTAGGGCTGCCCTCTTTTGGTCAAATTTTTTGACTGACGTTTTTATTAGCCGATTAGTTGAAAAATTCACCCAGCAGACTAGGCAAACGGCATCATATCGAAAAAGAAAATATAAAGTGTGGGATCATTTTGAAAATTGAAAAGGCGAAACAGCCTGAAATAGCAAACATTTCTAGTCCATTCGTGTACAGTGAACCCTCGCTATATCACGGTTTCTCCTTTCTCCTCCTGCCACATATCACCTTAAAAAACCGCACTATTCAAGTGAAGTGAACAGATTTGCGACAGAGCAAAAGAGAGGAGACCTCACGACACAAAACTGCAAAAGCAGAGAAAAAAAATCAAGCAACTATAACCTCTAGAAAAGAAACAGCCGGGAGGAATCCTTTTACTGAGAAAGAACTCCCCAACATTTAGATTAATGTCTACTCATCAGAGCAGCTTAAAAATGCAGATAATCTGAAAATTACTAGATGCTGGAGAAAGAGAGAAAGACACCAAAACATAGACTGTGAAATTTTACATTACATTTCAAATTATAAGCCCCTTTTTCCAACACTTTTGTTTCGAAATGCTCATTGTCTGTGTCCATATTAGTTTGTGTCATATTAATTTAGTTTACTGCAAATAAAACTAAATATATTTGTTTTCCATTTCTCTTTATTGATATGAAAAAGAGAACCGACTGAAACAATTAAAAGTGCAGGTCCATCTGTGCCCAAGAACATCCATTTCACTTTTGAAGGAGAACCGGGCAATATGCTTGACAACTTTGTTATTTATAATACATTTTTGTTAATGAAAAGTAATCAACTGTTCAGTATTTATTTGCATATTTTTACGTAATCTATTTACAGTCACTTAATAATAGTCATTGGTAGCAGGGGACACATGGAGAAGGCTGAGGGTCTCAAAGGGTAACTTACATACATGGGTGGAAAAAGCCCCTCATCTCTGTACAGCCGCCAAATAGCTCTCATCCATCCAACCATGCATACCAATCAACTCCTTTACATCCATCTCCATCCAATCAATCATATACCTTCCATAATATCCATCAATCAAACCCCATCCATTCATCCATCCATCTTTCACCACACCTCATTTAATCAATCCAACCCTATCAATCAATCAATCCATCCACCACACCCAATTTAATCAATCCAACCCTATCCATCCACCCACTCACTCACTCATTAACTCACCCATCCATCCACCCACCCACCCACCAACTCCCCCACTCACTCACCCATCAATCCAGCTATCCAGCCATCCACAAACACACTCAACCATCCATCCAGCCATCCATCCATCCAGCCATCCATCCATCCATCCATTCATAACCCTCTCACCCTTCTATGCCTCACTCTCCACAAAATCCCCAAAATCCGTATCCAAACAATACACACTAATCTGAGCAGTTACTCCAGGGTAAAATTGAATCCCAAAAATAAGACAAGTTCAATCACAAGGATTTGAATTTTAAACCTATTATTTGAGAAAATGAAAATGATAAGCACTGTGACACTGTTTATCAGGGTCCATTAGTTTGACCAAAGAGAACAAAAATGAACAAATCTCTTGTCGACTTAAATTTCAAGGAGATTAGCTCTTACTTTCCTTAAATTCTAATTTTAGGAAATTCACACCTCTCTGTGGTAATTTGAATTATAAAAACATAATAATCAAATCAAATAAGGTTCATATTTTCAACATACCCCAAACTGTATACTTGAGTTTTTGTGTTCGAGAGGCTTTTCAAGAGACTCCTCACAAGTGGTTTGACATCCAGTGCTAGTGACCACCACAGTACTCACATGCTGGTATGCGCCCAGATGTGAGTCTGTGTTTGGGGGAAGGGATCAGATTGTTGGGGATCAGTGAACATCTGGTGACTCAGCAGTGAAACAGCGCCCCTCTCTCCGTTTTGCTCAGGTTTTGCCAATATCAAACCAACACTCATGATTTCCTCACACATCTGATGAGTAACAGCATGCTCTCATCGTAGACTGCTCGTGACTAAACAATGGGTTGTAGGAGAGTAAAGTGTTTTCAGAGCTTTAGCCCCAGAGACAGCAAGCGATAGAGAGAGAGAGAGAGAGAGAGAGAGAGAGAGAGAGTTTCTAGCAGAGGTTGTGCAGATGCCCCGTCACAGCTGAATAATCTCTTAACTATCTGACTTCCACGGTGTTTGTGTTGGAATGAAAAGTACTGAATACCTTGTTTTAGAGCCAATACATCACTATTTAATTAATTTCGAGTCAAGTACACAGTAATGATTACTATGAGGACTATTTTAAACCATCATATTTGAATATTGACACAAATGAGACATTTATTGAAATAAAAAAAAAACCATGAAATAATAATACAAATTAATTTACTGAAATGTATTCTTTAAAATTGAAGGGGTTTATTATTTTGCAGACCATAGCAGATCCTAATGTTTAATCAGTGGATCCACAGTAAAAAAAATGCCGTTTAGTTTAAACAGAAAGCTTTAAGAAAAATTCTCCCTATTCTTAAACATCAGACACATTCATGTTTTCCAGTTGAGGCATACGTTCACGTTTAGCTCTATAGATGTCCTTTAAGAGTTGTTTTATGTGCATCTAGAAACACTAGCGTCTGAGGTTCCACATTTTAGACTTTATTCACCTAAAAATTGAAATTATTATTGAGCTAATTTCAGTGTGACAAAGGCAAAGCCATAAAAAACAAGCTTGGAAAGCTTTCGTTTTTAGGGGCCTATTGTAGACACAAACAATGATACAGCTTGAGAAAAGACAGTGAGGGTCTCAGCGAGAGCAGAAGCACTCAAATAAACCATTCATCACCTCTAACAAAGACAAGTCCACGTATGTAAAGTCTCAGGGATGCTTACGACCACCTGTGTTCAAACACGCTGTGAAGCACAGATTTGTTTGTTCTTGGTGCATTCTCGCTCAGATGCAAAGAGTTTACCATGCAAACAACAATAAGCAAGTCTCCTCAGAAACAAGGGGAACAAGCCCTTTTAGTCTTTAAAGATGGTGAGAAACTTCAAGAAGATTTACTGAAAATGAAATGGAGTCAATGGAGAAATGGAGTCAAATATTTTCCTAAAAACTTATTGTTGAGCTATGAAATTATTTGAACAGAATGAACAGAATTGAATGTTACTTTATAATGTAGCTCACATCTGGGTTATTTTTAAAACCTAATTAAAAATATTTTTAAGCACTTAACTTAATATGATTATGATTGTATATTATATACAAAATCAATTAATAGCTTTGTATATGTCTTTTCTGAAAGTAATCCCATTAACGTTTACCCAGTTTCACCGTAAAAGTGACATTTAGGCTCTCAATATTCCATTGACATCTATTTGGTCATTCGATTTGATGGAGATTGCTTCTATAAACTCTGAAAAAAAGAAACACGGAGCAGGTCTCTTTTCTATCTCTCACTCTTGAAATGAACATATAATTATTATTAAGAACTGATCATTTTTATTTAGTAATGATCTCAATAGTCTCTTCGGGCAGCATCTTAAAGAGCAAAATTCTAAGAGTTTTTCTAATAATACAACTTTATTCAAGACAGAAATGCTCTTTTTGGCAAAAGTAGGACAAAAGGCCTTAAAAGTCAAATTTAAGCCCAAACTGAGATCTATTCTTCATTCAAGACCCAGAGGAAAAGCTAGTATGAGGTGTTTTCAAAAGTCTCTAGAACTCTACTCTAAGAAATGAACGTAAATAAGAAGAGTATCATGGAGTAAACTCTTCATTCAGCACACAACTTAAAACAATGAACACATTCAAGATAGCTTCCATAAACTCTAAATCCTTCGAGAAAGAACAGAAGCACAGGACGGATGCTGACAAAACCCAGTCTCTTACCTAAACGTCAGATCTCAAGCATGTCTAGAAGCCTGCTTCTTGCTTTCTTCTGCTTCTCCTCCTCTCCCATCTGTGTTTTGTAGTGCTACTCATACATCTCCGAGAGGGAGGGACGGATAGAGGGAGGGAGAGTAGGAGCGCCGGCCTCCAGGGTCTCAAACCTAGAGGACGGTTGGCCGGCAGACCAGTGTATTTAGTCAAATGACCACCGCAGGAGCGCATGAGTTGCTGTGTAGATAACATGCCTGCAAAGCTAGCAAAACTACATGGGTAACATAACACGGCACAGCCACAAAAGAAGACTCTCCCACTGATAACTCTAGCTTTGACATTTTAGCATGTTTTCAGCTCAGGAAATCCCTAAAATGTGAGAGTTGCTTTAGAGTTTACCCCTTTAAAGTCAAACTGGGTATATTTCAATGTATTTCCATGATGTGGTGCTTGTGTTTGGAACATTTCCAGCTGCACTGCATGAATTCATCACAACATTTTACACCACCAACTATAATCAAAATTATAGTTACAGTCATGACTCTAGTTCATCATGTAGTTTTTGATATTTATCTGTTACATCATAAGGGCCGATCTTCTGATGAATTTTTCTGCTACTTGTGAGATTTCACTGTCCTCACTAACTTTGTAATGGATCTGCCAAAACAAAAACGAAAACTCTGCATTTTGAATCAATTTATTAACTTTAAATTTGAAAAAATACAACATTTACAAATACAATTTTCTCAACTTACCTACAATAAATGGCATGCTGCAAAGATTTGTCAAAGAAAATGTTATATTTATGCTGTAAACTTTGTCTAAAGTTTGATGGTCCACAGTTAAATGTGAGAGTTTAATCTCAATTGATCATAAAATTATTCCTGAAATCTTCATAATAGAGCTCTTAAAAGACTAACAAATGACAATGAAAATAAAAAAAAGGCATGATGATGCAGCATCTAGATTTCTGAAAGCAAATTCAGTTCCATTTTCATGTTCCTTGGTTAATTTCAAGAAAGGGTGGGGTCCAAGGGGCTCAATTTATAAAGCTAATAAAACACAATCATACACAGTGTGATTTAACCAGCCACCCGTGTTATATTTCATGTGAATAATGTTACACAACTGCAGCTTATTAACAGGTCTTTAATTCTTGACATTAAATAATTCTCTTCAGTTTGAATTTGACCTTCATCTGGAGAAACCTTTAAGTGCACAAGATTTCAGCGTCCACTCATCAGGGGGAGAAAGGGACCTCACCATGACGTGTGGCATTAAGTTCATACATTCATATTCATTCATTCATTTTCCAACCCGCTTATTCCCTTTCTGTGCTTTCTGATCTGCTGGTACTCCCTGGTGTACACAGGTCACCAGTCCAACACACATTCACACCTAAGGGGAATTTGGGTTATTTAATTAACCTGTCGCATGTTTTTTTTTTAGCTACCCACACTGCCCTGCATTACGTTCTTAGTCATGAACTGTGTATTTGTAGTAAATGTGCTGAGATTGTAAAATAATCTAATAGGCAATAAAACTGCATTGCTTTTAAACTGGGCATAGCTCCAGTTACAGAACCATTAGGCCAACTGCATCACTGTATGTTATTGCTTGTTTTGGTCACATTGGGCAAGCAAAATTGATTTGAGATTTCTCTACGCTCGGGAAAAAAAAATTCACTGCTTGTAAAAATTACTTAATATTTATGATACATTGCTAAGTTTTTATTTGTTAAAGAAAAAAACAAGTTGTGAATTAGTTAATGTTTGTTAACAAGATATTCAGCCATTTTTCTGTACAAGCTTTGTATGCGTTTTCCCAACCAAATATTACTAGGTGAAGGTCCTCAGGAACCTCAGATAATAAGTTATAGAACCTCAGGTAATCTTAATAAATCTTTCACTCATTCATCTTCTTACCCGCTTTGTTCACAGGGTCTGCAGCTCAGGCCCAGAGGGGGTACACCATGGACAGGTTGCCACAGTGCAACCTGCTGCACTCCCGGGTTGTCCCCTTAATACATTTCAATTCGTCTATGCAAGAAAGAAACATCAGTTCTCTTGATCCAGTAACTATTGTGAGCTATTGTTCTCAATTCTTTGCAAGTCTTTTCTATAGACTTTAGCACTGAGTGTCAGCAAACTACACACTATGCAAAACAAGTGAACTACACTGATTATATCATGGTTCCAGATAAAAATACAAATTACCGGTAATTCATATTCAACAAAACAATAACATTTAAATATTACACTGTATAGATTGTTTAAATACGTATGTATGTATTATTATGTGTATCATTTTATGCATATTTCCATCTTGTATATTTTGTACTTTCATGTTGTATATTGAAAATATATACAATATTATATACAATATATTTAATGTATTTACACTTTCCGAATTGTCTATACTCACACCCGTACTTAACTTGTTTGAGCTATACATAAACAAAATACAATAAAAATCATTGCATTTTTTGAGTAAATAGAGCGGAGATTGTTTTCAGTGTCTGATTCAGTCTCAGGTCATCTTGTGAAAATTGGGCAAACGTCCCCTTTAAACGTCCCCTTTAAGAAAAGAGAAAGGGAAAAAAGTCCTGAAAACAAAAAGAGTTGTATCTAGTGCCAAGCTCTGCGAGATCTGTCAGTCTTATAGAGGTTTGCTAGAGCAGAGTAACCAGAGCTCTTTGACGAACGCTGCTGAAAACAGAAAGGAGATTCTGGCAGCCCCCGCGACCCGGCACCCAGCTGAACAGGGCAAAAGAGGGAGCACTAACAAAAGAGAAAGGAGAGAAAGCTCCTTCTTTCAGCTGTAAACAACCTCTCTGTGCGCAGACTCCAGTGCTAGAGCCAAGGGGAAAGGGAATAAAGTGTGGTTTGGAAGACGGGAAGGTGGGTGAATAGAGAGGCACATGGTGACGGGAGAAAACAGAGTGAGAGCGCCTGTTTTCCATCTCCCTCTCTCAGTCTGGCAGAAAGCAGCCTAAGAATTCATAACAACACTAACAGCTGAGTAAGGCGTTTCTCTTTATTACAGTGAGAAGGGGGGGGGGCAGAGTCGCAGAAAGAGAAGATTGAACTCGAAAAAATGTTGTGTTAATGCATTTTAGGGCAATTCGTCTCTGTTTAGTTCAACTTTACAGCTATATTAACCAGATTCTAAGTCAATCCCAGTGAGCCCAAACACAGTCATCTCAGGCCCCTTTGGGAGTTCCATTGATTTTTGAAAAATATCTTCAAAGGCAAAACTATTGACAACCATGATGTGTCTTAAAATAATAAATAAATGTTTTCAATGAGAACAACCACATAGTGTTTGAGGAAAAGTAAATGAACCATTGAGTCAATGACCTTGAAAAGCTAATAAACCTTTTCACACTTCCTTGTTTTTTGATAAGCAACCAACATGAAACTCTCGTCATCAATGCATCCGGTATCATACTGTCTTGAGCTGTCACACTGTCATTGTCATCAGAAGTTTGTCATTTCAAAGAGTAGCTCACACAACTGCAGCAGGGGATATGCTTTACTCACCTGAAAACTGATGCTATTCGAAGTTATTTCAGCCAGAACTTTTTATCACTGTCACCAGATAAAGATAGGGTGTTAAAATATTACATAAAGTAAAAACAAACACTTTTTACAAGGCATGAATATGCTATATATTAGGGGTGAACTGGGTCCTGGAAATGTATTCAATCCCAGCCACCTCGACTGGATGTGGACTACCATCAAATCAGTCATTGAGAAATAATGGATCCACAAACATTTAACAAGAATCTACAAACCACTCCACAAAAAGCAACTATTAAATTGGCTTAAACAAGCACTTTTTGTTCCATTTTTTGTGACAAAACTTTGAAAAACACAAGCCATATCACATGTATTGTGCTACCAAACATCAACCTTTTCACCACTTGATGGCACTGAAACTAGCAATTAGGGGTCTTTAAAATGAAACTGAAAGACGATTGTGCATTTTCAAATTTACATTTTACATACCTTACAAATTATGTGTAAAAAAAATTATCTTTTTGAAAATCAAATACCTTTTTGAAACCTACACATTACATTTGTGCTTAAACAAGCAATAATAACAGATAAATATGAGAGAGAGACTGTGACTAGACTAAGAGACAGCAATGGTCATCCAGTACTGACTGGCTCTTTGGGTGGTTTGAAGTAGGTGATGCTTGTAAAATGAGTCCAAATGCGTGAACTGAATGTGACCCCCCCTCTCTCTCTCTCTCCCTCCCCCACCCTCTCTCCCTCTCTCACTTACACACATGCACACACAATGCAAAACTACTTGCTCTGCAATTTGACAAATATTCACAAATTTAGTTTGCCTAAAAATGTACCTGAAAGCTCCTGCTCGCGCTCAGATTTTCACCAACCTGCTCAACGTTCCGCCACTTCTTGCAGCATCTTCTAGTTCCTTACTCATCTTCCAAAAAGACTGTAAATAAATAAATAGAAATAACGATAGACAAGTCTGCTAAAATTGACCATACTAAATACTCATTGTAAAAAAATTTGAATTTCGTACTTAGTTACAACAACAATCATTTATATATTTTTTCTATTTCTTATTTATTACATTTTTCTATAAATTTGATCAGTTTTCTACACCTTTGGTACATGCAATACTGTTTATGCCCAGGCCACTGACAGGACATCCTCGCTGGAGATATTTCTGTAAAAAACCAAATCCAAAAGCTTTTAAACCAGAAAATGGTCAATCTAATATTCAATCTAAAACACTATTATAACTCATTTCTGCTCATATATCACACTTTCCCTGCTGGTCCTACCTTTCCATTCACAGAATTACAGTTTCAGTCACTTGCTGTGATGTTACCCTGTCACACAAGAACAGTGCAGCATCATTTGTGAAGCAAGGTATCTTGGATGACAACAAACTTCATGTCATCAGAAGAAAGCAATACATAGTTAATAATAATATGCATTACAATTGAATCTCTTTATGATTAGAGAAAAATCTCCTTAACAAACACAAAACCAGATGGGAACATTTGTGTAAGTGAACACAAAACGTCCAGATCAACGAGACTCATTAGAGGCCTCAAGCCGCACACAGGAGCTGCACATTCATAGAAGGTTCAGTGCCAGGCAATCACAATACTGGCTTGTCACGGGCAGTTGGTTATTGTGCATTCCTCAGTGCAGTTTGTTCCACTTCAAATGCAATCTGCAATTCTTCTGTCAAAACTTTATTAAAGGCAGAAACTCGGAATGAACCATTTGCTAAGAACTGCTACATGGTAACGGTTATTGATTCAGACAACCAGAGGTACTTTGTTTTTGAAAATGCATAAATTAGATCTAAAGGGACCAGATTTAAAAATGTGTTTATTAAAATCATGTATAATCTGAAAATAGTGCTGTAACTAGGAGCCCAACTTTAACATACTTCTCTCAGATATGAGTCACAAGAGATGTCCTTCCGTGAAATGGAAACAGAGAGATGGTCAGAGATGTGTTTACAGCTTCTCCTGTAGGTTTGTTCAGAAAAATGACATAAAAAGAAGCCACACAAGAGCTTGGAACAGCATTTGTGCCCAGTCACTCAGTGATGAAACGTCCTCCTCTGCATGTGCACATCTTGCCAGGGTTACATTTGGTTTATAATATTAATTATCGCTTCACCATGAGTATATTCTCTGTCTATAGACACACGGGTATATCAGCATGAGAAGTGGGCATTTTTATGATGGCACACAACTGGACCACAATTTATGCTGTTGTTGAGCATCTATAACATTTAAAACAAAGGTCTGGGTCATTGCCCTGACTTGAACACACCCCACACTTATATTTTATTTTACAGCCTTAATTAACAGAAATCTGTTTCCTCAAATTTCTAGCTGCATTATCGCACAATAATGACATTAATTATTTAAATTGTTTTTTCTAGTTTCATGAAAAAAAAAAACTATGAAACTATTGCAGTCTGTTGCCAAGTTGCTTGATTTTATAATCTGTGAAATGGACTTTATTGGAACATCTTAGTTCAATAATTTGGATTGGTGAGTAAACAGTTTTTGGTTAATAAAGTGTATTTGGAGTTTAATGATGAGGGCTATGATTGATGGGTTTCATAATTTACATTTTTTACAGAAAAAAGAAAATGGTTTCCGGAACCACAGAATGAAGTTTACAATTAAACGGGAACTTTTCGATTACTGAAAAAGCTTAGAAACCTCTGGGTAGCCAGGACGAGATAGATAGCCAATCAAAGGGGTGTGTTGAAGGTTCAGACTGAGAGCAGAGCATGTATGTGGGAGGTGGGACTATCAAAAAAGTGTCTGTTTACCTGATTTCAAACCTCAACTTAGACTCCCAAAGATCGCAAACCCCACCTTTAATAATCAATGTCAATAGTAAAAATTGTGTTTCCTGCTGAATATTTTAATAAAATGTTTTAAAATGTGATTGATATTTTTGTGAATTGTACACTAGTTTTAAATCTTTGAAGAGAAAACAAGTATTGCATAACTGTCTGGATCTCAAAGTTTGAAGTCTGAACATCTGGTTTTCCTTTCATCTCAGTTCCTGTGTCATCCTCACATCTGGATTTAAAATATTCTGTCTTCTTTCTTGCGTCTGAATCTCTCTGTTAATTACGATTTATCCTCAGCTGCTCATTCCTGGCGATACTGGCCTAATGGTTTTCCATTACAATAAATCAAAACTAGCAGCATGCTTCTATCAGATTATTTGTTACATTTAATAAACTACGAACATTGGAATAATTTGAAAGTTCTATGCCCAGTTTTATGAGGAAAAAATAAAATAAAATGTTCTATTATTTTAAGGATTAAAATACCCAGTTCTGTATGTCTTTAAACGTTAAGATTACGAGCAATTATTGATGCTGTATCAAACTTAAATTATATAAAATGTGGATATTCAATGGTAAATATAAACAAATGAAACATACTTTTTAGCATTTGTATACGAAATAAACATCTTTGCCAATTCCTTTGAGGGCATGTTTAGTAAAACAGCTCCATATTTAACAAAGCATATGCAAAATAAGAGACCTGTTTTGGACGTTATATTTGCATGAACTCTAGATATTGGTGAAGGGAATGTGTGCGCAGGACGTTTCACGATGCCAGACAAGGTGGCAGCATGATGGAGTCCTTTACTACTCAAAACAAACGCTTTCAAGCCACAAAATTGCTGGATACTTTGCTTCCAATCTCCCTTGTTAGTTTAACTTGTTCAAGTTCTTTTCCCCCAGAGGTATTCTGTGTTCAAGCATTCTTTTATAGCCTGAATGTTTAAACAAGCAGCGATTTTATGTTAAAGTAGGAATTTTTTTCATGATCATAGCGTAACCAAGGGTTGTATTGTTTCTATAAGTCATTTTCTTCAATTATAATGTATCTTACATTGATTGTTTATATTTAAGCCAGAGTTTAATTTAAGTGTTTAGGTTTATAACAAAAATGCCTAATTGTACACATAAATTGGAAGACAGAGACAAAATGGAAAACATTGATGGCAAAAAAATACAAATCTTTGACAGGGTATGTATGCTTATGAGCACAACAGTGGCTTAATTATATCTTGCATTTTTTTCCAGTGTAAATTATGTTAGTCAAGTGAGTGCTGTCACACATTAAAATAATTCACATTTTCATTAACAAACTTTAGTTCTCTCCTTTCTGTTATTTCTTTGTGATAAACAGCATTCAGGGGTGTCTTATTAAAGGATTTCATTAATCTGAAATCACATGGTGGTACATCTGCTTTAAGTTTGCATTCATTTTAAAATGTGCTCCATAAACATCCTTTATTTACAAACAATACAAGCGAGACGTTTGATTAAAATCCAGAGACCACATACGATTTAGGAAAACGGACACATCAACACTTTAGACATTTATCTTGAAACGTTTGACAGAGCAGGCCACACACAAACATATTCACTTGCAACAGACATGAGGCAGCATTCAGCAGAAATAAAAACATGACCCCTGGTGGCTTGGGGCCATATCGACCCGCAGGGGTTAAAATGGCCCATTGGGTTGCTCTGTTTGTAGGGCCAGGTCTGAGTCAGATCTCACATCACACCTTGGTCACAGAAGAATAGAGATGATACATGGGACGTTGGGTTGGGTTTCCTGTTCTGGGCACTTCATACTACTTTCACTTATTTATTGAAGGTCTGTGTGTCTTCGTTCAGTGCAGATCAGGTCGATGTGTGGCTCGTATTTTTCTGTCCACTCACCATTTGTGATCTTTCATCTGTATTGTATATGCCCTCCCATGTAGCAGATTTGTATTATAAACTGTATAAACATCATTATTATCATGTGTGTAGGTATGTACAAACTGCAAAACTGGACAACACAAACTGTAACAAACTAACATTGTATGTTCAGGTAGGTATTCTTCCAATTCTACTCACTCCTGAACTTTTCCTCCTTACTTTCCTCAATCCCTTATTCACTCCCCCTTTAAGTCCAATACCGCCTTGTCCTGACGCAATTAATGTAAACTGGTCCGTGGAAAATACAACTAATAAATAACTACATACATTCAAAGCTCCAATCCAGAGGAGGAAACACCACACCAGGTGTTTTACTCCCCTGGAGAAAGCAAAACTGTCCAACTCAAGTGAAGCATCTACTCCCCCATGTGATGGCTTTTGATCAGGACAGGACACTGTTAAAAAACAAAAAACAAAAAAAACATAAAGAACAACAAAGACCAAAATAAAAAGAACAAAACTCAGAAGAGGGTGTCTAACAGTTTTCCACCAGTTGTCCTGGAGGAAGAGTTCAAGAAGATGGAAGTTACCGGGTATTGGATAACACAGATAAAAATGGATGGATGAATTATAATGAAAACTCTCTTAAAGTGTGCTACTGCTGTACAACCCAGCTGGTTAATACAGAAAACACAGTACGCTTGGTTAAAAGTAACTGGCAGAGTTCCAACTTTCCATCCTGTAGCAGTCTAAAGGTTCACTCATTATGTCGCCACCAAAAACTGTGCTGCAGTAATAACTTTTTGCTTTGTACCCTAAAATTACAGGGTATGTGTCGCGGATGTAGATATTGAAACATTTAAGCGAAACTGAACATTGTAGTCTCTGTGAAGGACACCTTTTGAATTTTTGGGAGAAAAACTTGGCATTACTTTTTTGTCTTTGTTTAAATTAGGAGATGAAAAGTAGCCCAGTCATACATACATCTTAAAAACACACCTAAAACCAACCACATTTTTTCAATGTGCTGTTTGTTTTGCTTTTTTTTTCCTTTTGTGTGTGCTTGTTGTTTTAGTTAGTTTAAGGTTTTTTGCTGTGCAAGTTGAGAAATTGCTCAGAGATGATGCATCATTCCTTCCGAAGCGCTGCATAGATTTGGACCACAATACCAGACCAAACCAGAGAGAGCCTAACAAACTGCTTTTCTCTTATTTTTGGAGATATTTTTAGCCTCACATCTGCTAAACTGTTGAGGGAACTTTACAGAGGGTGGGACAGTACGAGCGCAGACTGTTTATTTGTCTTTATGAGCATCAGTTCATACTGTGGATTTTTAAACATATAGTATGTTACGTGAATGTTTTGTACTTTTGCTGTGATTGCAGTCATGGGATTGGGTTGAAAAGCTGAAGCATCTCAAATAGACAGATTAATGGGGAAAATTCTGAGGTCAGAGCTCTGACAGGAAGTGGAGGAGGAGAGAGATCCAGAAACACTGCTCTCTCTCTCTCTCTCTCTCTCTCTCTCTCTCTCTCTCTAAACACTAGACTTGAGAAAGTTGATTTTATGAAGATGGAAGGGAAACATGTATGTTTAAGTTTACAAAACCACTCTAAAATCAGAGTCTGTTTATTTGGGAGAGATGTGATGAATGGTTTTCATTTTTATCTTACAACCAAAATATACCTACAACCAAAATATGATTAATATGACACCTTGAAAACTTTATGATGCTATTAAGTTATCGGGTAATGAAATAGAAAAATACAAAAAATGTCTATACATGAATACATAAATACATTTCTTTATTAACAAACACGAAATACACATGAGCACAATGGTAATTGTCTGTTAATCTAACAATAACAAGACAAGGAACCCAGGGAAAAATAGTTGGGGGACATATTCCACTTTGAGGGCTGGGTGAGACCAGGGAGCAGCCGTGGGTATTGTGGGTGACCAAGGCACTTGGCTAAAATGAAGTAAGAGAGGACACCACAAGCCACATTGTCAAGATAAGTGGCAGCAAAGGAGGGATTTTCAGTGTTGCCGGCATGAGGATTACCTCTTGAAGATGAGCTGACAGGTCGAAAAAGAGATACAGAGCAGAGATTCCGAGGTAGGAGGTGTTAAAGGGGCTAAAGGAGGTCATGAGGTAGCCCAGGACCAGCCAGCGGTAAGCATATTCATTTCCACCAACATGCTCACCTAGTGGTTTTGACACCGTGGACCTCGATTGACCCCCTACACTGGCATATTCTTAACCTGGGGAGCCCCTCCAGGCAGACCCTGCAGGTGCTGGAATTGTAACCTCCAGGATAGTTAAGGTATAGGTGCCTCAGGACACTATAGGGGTCACTGGAGCTGCAGGCATCTTTTACAGTGTAGAGACGACTTAGAGAACCTCCAGGCAATCCAGATTCAAGAACACATGCTCTGATTCTCGACCCTGGCTTCTGGTGATGCAAACCTAGGCGATAAGTCTTTCAGACTCTGCTATAATCGAGCCCAAGACTCTTTCTGCCTCACCAGTACAGGAAGAAAAAGGATGGCGCGTACAACTGAGGTAGTTCCCAGATTCCCAGACTTGTTTCCATCCATGGCTCCATTGGATAACAGTAAGAAGAGATTTTGGTTGCATTGGTCACATTTCCTTCTGGGATTATTTTCTATTTTATGTTGTGTATAATTTAAACCTGGATGACACTCTTCATTCTGTTTTCATAAGTTTTATAAACTCATTCGTCTGCTTCTTAAAAAATAATGACTTCCACTAATACTTAGTTAACATTTATTTGGCTGCAAGTGTTAATGTTTACAATAGTTTAAAAATAAATATATATGTTTTACAATTCGCCTATCACTACCGGCATTTAAATTTTGAATATGCTGTTTCTTTATAATAAAAAAACGTGTTACTTACATGTAAATACAAATTCAAGTGTGTTTTGTGTTGACTCTAATAAAAAAAAAAACCCTAAAGCATTGTGGGATATCTGAGGCCACGAAGAATGGTCGCAACTCGCAATGCATACTTTGAATTCAGGAGGAAGTAGGACGCAATTTAAGGGTTCATTTTAAGAACTCTTCGAGTGTTGCCGAAATGAAACGGTCTTGGCGTGACGTTGTGACGTAAGTGTGCTTCAAATACCTACTCGAGAGGATGCACACTTCTGGATTGGGACACAGTATTGTTTTGAAGCGTCCCTGGTCCATCGCTTCCACCTGCAGGGAGGAGCTGGAGAGCAGATGGCTCAGGTGAGAGAATAGTGACAACTATGCGATGTTTTCGTGGAATCTCGGAGAATAGAGGGGCGAAAAACAGCTTGACCATTACATGGTTGCTCACTACCCCCTAAAGGCCAAATTAAGACATGCATGAAGATTTCGCTGCACAGTTTGTAATCAGCCTGTGAGGACAAGCAGTTTAAATACTAGTTTAAAGTAAAATAATTTTTAATTAATATAGATAATTGTTTTAAGCAAATTTACAGTTGTGTAATAAGTGCACGGTGCAAGGTTTATGATAATTGAAGGGTATTATAGGCTGTAATATAACAAACAAAATGATAAAGCAATTAAATTATATTTTTAATTGTACATATTATTATGCAATTACAGTGCGACAAAAATGTATTAGTAAACACAATATATTAATCACTATTTTTAAATTTAATGGAGAAAGCAAAGAAAATAAATACTGTACTAGATAAAGCAAACTATTTTATTTTGCACAAATAAAATAATTCAAAGCAATAAATAAACATGAATTAAATAAATAAAAATAAAATTATGAATCAAAAAGTTCAGCTAAACAAAAATAAATAAAACTTTATATAAAGAAGGATACATTAAATGAAGAAAACAATGAATACATTTTGCCTCTATATGAAATTTCATAAATACCGGTAAAATGTAAGCAATGAAAATTACCTAAAACATGTTAATAAATACAAATATATTAATTACATTACTCACTTTAAATGGAGATGCAATTACAATAAATTCATAATTGTAATAAATAAACTTTTGCATTAATATACATTAAAATATAAAAATACTCAAATAAATAAATACTAAAACAAGCACAATTCTCAAATCATATTTTAGCTCATTAAAAGTTGCAGTTTTAAAGTTTTTTGTTTTTAAATAGTTAAGTTTTTCCAGTATATAAAACATAAAATTCGGTGTTTTTGCAGAAAAAATAAATATGTTAATTCAAGATTAAAATGCAGTATACTTATTATAATTAAAATAATAATAATAATAATAATAATAATAATAATCGTTATTATTATTATTATTATTATTATTATTATTATTATTATTATTATTATTATTATTATTATTACTATTATTATTATTATTATTATTATTAACAACGTCAACAACAACAACAACAATGATACCCCCTGCTTTATTCATTTTATTTTCTGGATGGTACCTGATCAATCCTGATGCTGCAGACGTGCCCTGGGCCAGTCCTGGCCGAGGAGGTGTGAATGGAGAGCGCCATGGAGGCCTCCAGAACCCCGCGCTTCTCACGCCTGGTGGAGGAAGCGTCGGCGCGCGTCATCATCATCTCAAAGGCTCTCTCCTCATTTACATATAGCTCGTTTGTCGCTTTTATTGCGGTGCTTTGAAGTTCGGCGCGCGGGAGCCTTTGAAGTGAACGAGCGCATTCTGATGTAAAGATGCACGAGCGCCATTCAGGCTCCTCAGAGAACCCGCCGACATACCAAGCCATCACCATCTTTATTACATGCGTTATCAAGGCAAGCAAGACACGTTTGTCTTGAATTAAATGAAAATGGGTAAGTGTTGGTTTAACATGATTTTATTGGGACAATTAATTTTAGTTAAGTTCCCAAATCTTGAAGTGAATGGGAGTCAAGTGGATTTTTATAAAAAAGTAAAATCAAATCCAGAAAAGCTTTTGAAAACTTTGCATGGATTGCTTGTCTTTAAGCATTGTATATAAAAACAATTGGGAAAATACAAAACATTGTAATAGATTTTGAGTTTGGTTTCAGATTTAAATATTAAACAAACAATACTTTAAATGAAAAAAAATGACATTGTGCATCTCCTTGAGGAAATAAATAAATGAAACGAATAATTACTATATAACACGAATTGATTAAGATAAATACAATTAATAGTAAAGGAATCTACGCGTGAATGAAACAAAAAATATACATAAAGAAAGAGCAGTGAATATTAACACTGTATAATAATAGGATTTTAGCTGTAAATGATAAATCAGAGATTGAATAATCCTCAAACATTTTTTTAGAATCGCAGCAATATTAAACGAATAGAAAACAGTAGAAGGTTTAGGTGAAGCATTAATTAGTGTATAACGTTACATATAGTTTCCTAATCCTTTTTTTAATCAATTCTTTTGATTGTAGTGGTGTTTGTTGTTAGGGTGACGGGTCTCTTCTTTACAAAGCTCCGACTTCACCTTTTGACCCCGAGAGTGTTTCATATCTGACCTCTGTGAGAAAGATCTGAAGCGCCAGTGCCCATTATTAGGCATCACGTCGCGTCGCCAGCGAGGCGTCAGAGATAACGTATCGATCATCTGTCCGGTCGCCGGCTACTCTCGGTGAATCCCCGCGCGCTTCCGGTCTAGCTCACCTCAGCGCAGGTGGGTGTCCCGACCCGGCCTGACGTCAGCACAGGGCAAACACACCGCGCCAGGCACGGTTAAGTTCAGTAACCGATTGAACCCGGAGAAGGAAACGTGGAAGATGTCAGTAAGCTTCATGCTGGACCCGGCCATGTACGGCAACCCCCCGAGACACTTGAGTCTCAGCGGCTACCCATCCGCGCCCTACCCGGACTACAGCGCCTACCACCCGGGGCCCGCGCTCGGGAACGAGGCGCACCATGCCGGAAGCTCCTGGAGTCCAGGGTTCGTTTCCCGTGAGGACTGGCCCCCACTTTACGGCCCCGGGTCAGAGGTACACACGATTCCTCCGGTGGATCCCGGGATGTTGAATGGAGCTCCAGGCGCGCTACTGGATAGAGAGGAGACGCAGGAGTGGATGAGACGCCCCGCGCCCCCCGCGCTCCCCGCGCCCCCCTCGAATCCAGGTGAGGGAAAATCACCTTCCCCTGACCCCTACACCCTTTACTGCGGACTGATGGTGCCCGATTCATGCCTTAAAGTGACATTAAATCATTTAAGACTGTTTTGAAATTGCTCTCAGGTGACCGAAAACAAAGTAGTGGAAACCTATGCAAGTTACCCATGTGTGCCAGCTTGACCATACTGTAAAGAAAAGCTATATACTGTACTTGAGTTATAAAGATATGTAATAACTTGACTAATTTGATTAATGGAGTTGATAATAGTGTGCAACTTACTTCTATTAAATGAAGAGTTACATCAGCCCAAACAAAATATTTAGTTTAGACAGTAAGCAACATCACTTTAGAGTAGACCATGAAAGTACATAAATACCAAAAAAAGAAAAAAAAAAACTATATATAGATTGCATTAGATTACTTTGCAATTTTGAGTTTTTTCAAACAGTGTAATCATGTTTTCATATAAAATAACGTCATATTCCATGCCACGCTATAAACCACAAACAGCAGAGTTTGCATGCAGTTTGGCACATTTAGAAATGACAAAACATGGTGACAGGAAATTGGTGTAAATGTGTCAAATATTCACAATTTAACAACAAGGGGTTATTTTTTGTAAACTGTGCACTCACTGTCAGATTATTATCAGTCTCATAGCATTACTTAAAAAGGTTAACGAATATAATATAATAACAAATGTGTTTAATTGCCCTGTAGATGCAGCTAACAGAGTTAAAATGGCACAGTCCTTCCTAGTTGTTTCTTCTTTGAAAAAAAAAACAGTTTATCACAAGTTCCTGACAAATGATTTTGGTTGCTCTCAAAAAGCACTTCCACCAAACAGTAGACTGTATTTAACCAAGAATTCTATTCATTTCAAGCAGAAAAAACTCTGTAAATACAGTAGACCACTTTTAACATGGACTGTAACAGCATTTCTATTGGCCAGACATCATGACATTGTTCCAAACCATTAAACTAAGTCTCAAAGCTAGTTACACAAACCTAAAATGCTAGGTTTAATCTTGTGCAATGCAAAAATGCACATACAGCTGCACAGAAACTCTTTGTCATGACTAATATATGATTTCTTTTCCGGCTCAAGCGTGAAAACAGAAGTTGTGCTAAGCTTTCACAAAGTAACTTTTCTAGAGTGACTCTGGTGTCCATGTTTGGTGTTTCTACATCTGAATGAGCTGAAGCTGACTTCCTAATGAGAGATGTTTTCAAGCTTATCAGAAATGCATTATGGCTAATAGTTTACCCAGTGATAAGCTAATCTCAAGAGGGAATATTTGTGTAAATGTGTCACCCTTGTGGAGCCAGGCTGGCACAGTTCACAGCTCCATGGTCTCTAATAATACAAAATATTCCTCTCCTCATCATCTGTAGAGGTATAGGCAAACCTGTTTAGTAAAGCTAAAGATAGCAGAAACCCTTCAGTATTTTCTACATTTTGATCCATCACTGGGAGAAAAGTAACACCCTGATCCATTAGGTCTCTGAAACAATGAGAGTTAGTGACAGAGACCAGGTCAGACATTGAGAAGAAGAAGTGGCAGGTCCAGGAAAATCAGTGAAAACGTTTAAGTATGAGACATCTTTAATTAAGACATTTTACAAGTAACTGTGGTTCCTGGAATCAATTTGAGAAACAGGATTAAGAATAGTTTCTGTTCTGAAGCGGATACCTTTAAAGCATCATTGTTGAAAATATTGTAACCAGAAACAGTGGAGGCAGTGAAGGAATGCTTGAACCTGTCACCACTTTACTATATCAACAGCTTGTTTATTATTGTGTTATATAAAAAAAAAGATACAATTAAATTAAAAGCCCAAAACTGCAGAGAAGAGAATGAGCAGATAGTGGGCAAAGAAATGGGGTATAGTCAAATTTGTAGCAAAAAACCTTTCATTTCTAGTGTTTGTTTGTAAAGTACGTTTTTTTAGAGTTTATTTCTGAAAATTATACTATATTTACATGAAAAAGTGACCCCCCCATTTTAAGCAGTGTCCCCCCAAATAAATAAAATACAGATATTACTTCCCTAATCTCCAATAAAGACAAGCTTCTTTTATTTGTATAAACTTGGATTTTCAGAAGCTTTTGTGAGATAGTAGACATTCATTCAAAAAGGCTCTGATGGAATAGTGGGTGATGAGTGTGAGCTCATTTGTGCTCAAATCTAATATATTTCCTCACCTTACTCCTCTCTTTTTATTCACTTCCTGTTAAAAAATACTGCCGTCCTATGAATTTGGGAATAAATTTTGAAATTATAGGTTTTGAGTTCATGTATTCTGAAGCTTTAAGCAAGTTTTTGTTTATATTCAATTGTTTTTGTGTCATATGAAGCAGTTTACAACTCTATGTTTTCAGAAATATTTTCAGAAGAATGTACAAAAATCCATTTTAGAGGCCAACTCAAATTTGTAAGTCTTGAAAAAGCATTGTTGTGAGTTGTGAAAGATCATCTTTTATCTTGTTTATTCTGTCCACAGACAAAAGCATTTTTGTTCATTTATTGATTTATTGCAAAATCTGTATACAAAATGTATTGCAGAATATTGCTGTAGAATTATATTTTATTTGCTATATGCTATGTTCATAGACTCCCTCAAATGCACATCTGAATATGTTCTCAGTCTCGGGTTCTGAAAGGGCCGTTGTGCAGCATGGCTGATGAAGATGCAAATGAACTTCTAGTGTTTGCCTGTTCAAACCTGATTCTATCATCATCTGAGCCGATCACAGAGCCAGAGCAGTGGTCACATGACTAAAATAAATGCAGATGTAAATATGCGTCACTGTGTCTGGTAATGTCAGAGATTGGATGAATCCATTATTCTTTAGAAAAAAAAATTACATGTTGAATAATCATGACGTTAAATGCAATTACCATTGATTGTTATACAGATAGTAGTAAACTTTATAAACTGTTAATCAGCATAAAATGTGAAGACTGAAAAGATGTTGGCATCTTAAGATGTGCTGGTGAGGTATTCTGTCTTTGGCTATAACCCAGTTTGAACTGGGATTGGCTAATCACATGCCAGCTAACATGCCAGCTTAATTTCATTAGCTGCTCTTCCATCAACTAAAAGAGAGAAGTGCATAGCTTTACTTAAAGGGTACATACACCAGATGCCTTTTTTCATACGTTTCAATTATACTTTTTATGACATTTCTGTAACAGACTTTGGTTGTATTTTTTCTCCCCATCTCTCTCTCTGCCGTGGGTATTTTTTAAAATGTTTTGAATCTTTGCAAACCTCTCATTTTACCTCTTAATGATTCCACACTGATAAAAATGTGGTATAAACGCTACTGAAAAAGACAAAAAATATGTGATAATGTAGAATTTACACTAGAGTAAAACCTAAACTCTGACAGTTAATATTTTATGAAAATATGATTTATTATTATAAAAGTAACAAACTACTGTGTTCTCTCTAACAGAAAAGACTATTATCTCTAAAAGAAAAAATGTGTTTTGGAGAATTTGCATGCATTTAGACAGCTATAAACCACAAAGACATGATTACATAATTTTTTATTATGAAAAATGCACAGTACAATCCCGTAAAAATAAAAACTACTGTATACTTGACGACAAAGTTTCAGAAACCATATCTTAAAATAACATTTCAAGTTAATTTTTTTAAATTAATGGTATTTTTTCAACACAAACCTTTAAAACAAACAGTTCTGAGCAGCAAAATGTTTTTTAATTAACAGTGATTATTCCAAATCAAACCAAAGATGGTGATGAAACGCAAATATTAAGAATTGATTCCTTGAATTGTACAGGTATAAACTGTTTTTGCTTTAAAATTTACAGTACAAAATGTTTTAATGTGTGGGTAACAAGCCACCAGAGAGCAATTTTTTTTTTTTTTTTTGTAAATAACAGTAAATATTCACTGAGTCCTCAATAGTTAAGTTGATGGGAAAGTATTACTTCTGTAAAGCCATGGTTGCTCACCTGCTGATTGATCACAGATTACTATTGACAATTAACTCTGGGAGCCGATGACACACAATGGATGGCCAGGGAACTTCTTTGACAAATTACAGATTTTGTAAATCGATTGATTTTAATTATTTTAGTATACTTTGTACACACACCTACAAGCCACATTTCTGTTCAAATGCCTTGGAAAGTATGGTTTTCATCTGAAAACAGATTTAAGATGTGCCTAGCATCTAAATAGCCTAAAGAGAATTCCTTAGGCCAACAATGTGTCAATCTATTAGTAAAATAATCAATGAAACCAGCTGTTTTGGTTCCATTATACAACCCCAAAACATGCTTTGTATTTGAATAGTAATTGATATCAATTCCATACATTTATAGTGTTTTTTTAGACACTTGTAGCAATTTTGAGGGGGTCTCCTAATCCCCCTGGATGATATATCTGTCAATCTGAACTAGAATTGAAACTTGGCTACATGTAAAACCCCTTAATGATGCCTAAAGATGGTTAAACAATTATGGCACTGATTACAAACCTGAAACTACTGCCAAGATATTTAATCATTGTTGCTAAAAATTGGCCTGAAAATATTGTTTAAATTATTTCATTATTGGTCAGATAACAACTCTGAGTCCAACAAATTCCTACAGAGTCGAGGTAGGAACATACCCAACACTAAGACATCCCTTTCTGCTTTTTCTTCATACTATTTCTGGAATTCTTTCTTCACACCGGAGCTTCTTGTTCTTAAAATGACAGCTGTGTGAAATAATGAAGAGATTCCAAAACAGGTATATACTTCTTGTAAATTTGGGGACATACAGAATGAAAAAAAAAGCTTTCTTGTTTTGTATCAAATGGCTTTAGTGTTTATGAGTTATAGGTGTCCAGAGGCTATTAAATATATGTATTTGGAGTATGATATATGCAGCTCATATATGTTATGATGGTGAACATTCAGCAAATATTGGGAAAAAAATGGTGTACATCCCAGACAGCATTGACTCTCACTCCATCATGTTCATTCCTGGCGTGAATTTAAAGTCTGAAGCCTTTGGGAAGAAAGCAGAGTCCAGATTAAACCCATGGAAGCTTGAGGAGAACATGTAAACTAAGGAAACTAGCTGGCCTCCAACAGATGATCCCTTCACTAGTGTTAAACTCAACACAGGGAAATATTTTTAACCAATGTACTGATAATGAAAAAGCTTTTTTCCTAATTAACTACATTCACTGGGCATTCCTAAGGCTCACTAGAGCATGGAGCTAACAAAACCAAGATGGTGGCTTTAAACTCACTGATCAAATGTATTAATTCCTAACAACGGAATTTACTTTTAAAAGCAAACAGATGAGACTGGATGTAGACATTGAATTAAAATAATCTGATATATTTTGCAAAAAATGAAGGCAGGTGTCTAAAAGTGACATATTCCATTCTCTTATCTCAGCATATCACATGACTGTGATGATGAGCATGTGCACTATAGTGAGGTTGAACCCCATAAACCTTGATTTACAAGCCATACGTCTTGTGATCGTTCAGAAGAAATGAACAAACCCCAGTAAAATCAGTGATCCATTTAAAGCCCATTTCCATCCCAGCTTTATCTCATACACACTCTTTAGGAAACCCAGAGTTTGCTCAAGAAGGTGTTCCTGTGATGGCTGAACAAATAATTAGTTTCCCTTGCAGCAGACTCATTACTACTTAACACCTAAAAGACGCTGTTGTGGTTTTGAGGCAGGAGATAAAGTGAGCTGCAAGGCGCCATCTTGTGTGAGTCAATGTTTGATGGCGGATGGCCTTGTGAATAAACTGAAACTCTGGATTAATCTTCAGGCGTCATGAGGGGTGAATGACCTGTTGTAGAAATGAAAAGCTCATAAGAGAGCGAGCCCATAGGCCGCTCCCTGCAGTGTGCACTGAAGGAGGAGCTGTGCACACTGATAAGAAGATGATATTCTGTGATGGGAAAAAAATGTGTTGAGAAACAGGGAAGGCTTAGAGGGTTTTAGTTTTATTTGTTTACTGACAGATGCATTCCTTCCCTGGAAATCTAACCCATACATTCTGATTGATGAGAAAGATCACAGTGACTGCTGAATAACTTGAACAATGATAAAGAAAAACCCGTGCACATGTCCATCACGTGAGCACTCCATGCGTTTGGTGGCAGTGGTGATTTCTCCAACACAACAAGGAAATCTGAGCTTCCTTTACATTTTCATAAAATAAATGTTAAATGTGCACTTTTTCAATTTAAGTAGAATAAAATTTAGGTCCAATATAAGTTCAGTTGTCATATGTGACTCCTCATACATGCTCTAGAAGCAGTGCTGTGTCGAAAGCTGGCCCATGAAGTCGACACTGAGCCTCTGTGAGCTGAAAGTTGGGGAATTCCACTGAACTGTGACATACTTAAGAGTTGCTGACCAAACTTGAAGATTGTAAAACTGGTGTTATTCTATGGTTTTGTTAGCTGGATCAGTGTCGACAATGTTGACTCCATTATAGAGAAAGCCTTAACAGTGTTTTTCTGTGGTGGTCCTATGTCATTGCTTTGACCAATCGTACTGCAGAGCTTCAGATTTTTAGGTCTACACGTACCTTCACCTATTTGAATCTTCTACTATCAGAAACACAGATGAAGAGGAGGAAGCGAAATGAGAGGAATCTGAAAGCGGTTCACCACAGTTATATTATTTGGTATTAGCATGCTAGCTGAGAAATAACAAAAAAGGAACTGAAATTCAGTTGCAACCATTTCTTTCTCTGGTAAACTTTTCAAACACTACTAATCTCTTCTGTCTTTCTAGTGCCTTTCATTTTGCTTGAATGCATTTGTGAATTATTTTCATAGCAGATCAACAATCACATATTTTACTTTAAAGTGATCACCACAATTGAAGAAGCAGTGTTTTTGTGATGCAGGAGGTAAAACACGAACAAAGGACAAATACCGGGTGGTGTACAGTGACCTGCAGCGTCTAGAATTAGAGAAAGAGTTCCACTTCAGCCGCTACATCACTATCAGGAGGAAAGCGGAGCTTGCAGTCAGCCTCAACCTATCAGAGCGACAGGTGAGTCTTGCAAAGGAAGTTAAAGATTCCAATTAAAGTTACATTCGATTCGCAGACAGGAAGTTAAAGACTCCTGTCAGAACCTCAAGTGAGTCTCAGATAGGAATTCAAAGAGTCCTGTTGGAATATCAAATAGTTCTCAGACAGGAAGTCAAAGAGTCCTGTCAGATTTAAAAGCGAGTCTCAGACAGAAAGTCAAACACTTCTATCAGAACGTCAAGTGAGTCTCAAACAGGAAGTAAAAGCATCCAGTTAAATCGTCAAGTGAGCTTCAGACCGGAAATCAAAGAGTCCTATCAAACTGCCATGTGCTTCTCAGACAACATGTCAAAAAGTACTGTCAGAACCTAAAGTGAGTCTCAGACAGGAAGTTAAAACTCCTATTGGAACTTCAAGTAAGTCTCCAACAGGAAGTCAGAGTCATACAAGAACTTCGAGTGAGTCTCAGACATAAAATTAAAGACTCCTATCAAAAAATTAAGTGAGTCTCAGATAGGAAGTCAAAAAGTCCTGTCAGAACATCAAACCAGTCTCAGACAGGGAGTCAAAGTGTCCTGTCAGAGCTTCACGTGAGTTTTAGAAAGGATGTTAAAGAGTCCTATCAGAACTCCAAGTGAGTCTCAGACAGGGAGTGAAAGAGTCCTGTCACAGCTTCAGGTGAGTCTCAGACAGGGAGACAAAGAGTCCTGTCAGAGCTTCAAGTGAGTCTCAGAAAGGGTGTTAAAGAGTCATATAAGAACTTTAAGTAAGTTTCCGACAGGGAGTCAAAGAGTCCTGACACAGCTTCAAGTGAGTCTCAGACAGAGTCAAAAAGTTTTACTTTCGAATGACAGAGGAAGAAGTGTAAATAATATACTTAATTATGAGGATAGAAACATTTAGCATTTTAAATGATTCATTCTATTTTTTCATTTCATCATACATTCTTTCGTTCTATCTCTCTCTTTCTACTGCTCTGATTGACAGGTGAAGATCTGGTTTCAGAACAGACGAGCGAAGGAGAGAAAGATCAGCAAGAAGCGTCTGCAACAAATCCAGCAGAGCACGGAGCACTCTCATACACCCACAGGAATGGTGAGCAGCAGTGAAAACGGCCCCATCAGCATCAAAGAAGAGTACTGAGTACTATGAACAGACTGGAGAGTGACCACTCAGAGATGGAAGTGGAGGACACTCACTACACAACTACTTTGTAAAAAAGTGCACAGTATTGCTATGTTTGCTAATAATGGCAAGAGACACATGGGTGGACAATGAAACATCAGTCGATATTGGATTCTTTACTGTATACGCTCAGGAGGTTTAATGTTCTGAAGGTCCAGAGGAAGCGCAAAACTGGAAACCTCGAAACCAACTTTAATTCAAAGAGTTCTTTCACTTTAAGAGTACTAAAGAGGTCAACTATTTTATTTTGAGTGTAGAACTGTCTCTATTAAGCTAATGAGAACCTCCTTACATTTATAAGCGCT
Source organism: Danionella cerebrum (assembly GCA_007224835.1). NCBI lineage: Eukaryota > Metazoa > Chordata > Actinopteri > Cypriniformes > Danionidae > Danionella > Danionella cerebrum. The sequence continues at coordinate 648,138 of SRMA01025756.1, forward strand.
TACATTTATCTGGTCAGTCTTTACATCTGATGTGGACTCTTAATCCACCACCAGTGTACAGAGTTCTTTTGCTATTTGTGCAGAAATTTCTGTAAACTTGTACCAAATGTATCTCAAAACCTTCTATGGAGGTTTGAACTGCACCCTAATTAATCGAGTGGCCAGATGTTACATTTGTGGACAATAATTTCACACTTTTTTCATTTTTTATTTGCATCATTTAATCCCTTTTGTAGATTTATATAACAACTTAACCAATTCTTCATAGCTTGATTTTTAATGGACTAAATAATAATTAAAAAAAAAAAAAAAAAAAAAAAAAAAAAAACAGCTACATTTCTAATAAATTTCAAAAGTGTACAGATCATATTTTGGATTCCGAACAGCACTTTCTCTGGATCATCAGAACCGACTGGGGTTGGACAATGAAATGGAAACTCTCAGTTAACAAACAAGTTTTCCTGGGCTCATGTTGAATCTCCTGACTACACCTTCTCCACATCTAAATACTATGGATCGCTGACACCATCCTAATATGTAGGTGTGATCTTAAACTACTGTTTTAGTTTCATTGACCAACTTCTGTGCACCTCAATGACTGATTTTACCTCCATCTGTTAACATGATTTCACTGTTTGATGAAGAATTTACCCTTCATCTCTTGTTTTCCTGTGTAAAATACTTTGTGACTGGATCTTGTTTTTAAGATTAAGATGTTTTTTTTTTCAAGTGTAAAATTGTAATAAAAAGATAATATTTGGATGCAAATGTGTATAGTTCTGAAGATTCCTTTCATCAATTTACAAAAGTCTGTTTTGTTCATCCATTTTTCACCAAATATTCTAAAAATTATAGTAAAAGTAACAGTTTCATATTCTGCACAGAAAGATATCTTTAACATTTAATGTCATTATACCCACGCTGAGCCGTGTTAATGATTGAACACACTCGCTTCTTTCCATATCTCTACGAGGACTTGTTTCCGTGTGTTATCACAGCTGATGATCCATGCGCTTCAGTGTGATCAGAAACACACTGTAAGTGTCCACCCGCTCAAAGTACACCATTTACTGCAGGGGAGATAAACATGATGAAACACCTCCCTAACAGGTCAAGGTCAGAGAGAGCAGAGGTCAAGAAAGTAAATCTGAAGCAAACCATCCGCCATTTCCAAGAATAAAGCTTTTTTTTTCAATATGAAAGCTTTTTTTTCTCCATCTTGCCTCACTGAGATACTAGTGAGGCCAACAGGGGGTGCTCTGCCTGTGGTCTGTGTGGGTTCTAGACCTCAGTGCCCTGATGAGGACACTATTGAAAGGCATTTCGTCCTTAGGAACTTATGAAAAAACTGAGCCCAACTCAAAATCCCAGGATCTAACCTGTGAGATGGCCAGATTGAGCCTCTGACCATGAAGATCTCATAATAACCTTCGGACTACCTATCCTTTATCATTCCCTCTGCAGGGATGGATGTTCAGGTGCAACAACAAACCTCACTTTATCTGCCCGAAAACTTAGGTCGCTTTTAGTCACTGATGAGTGTGCTAATCACACCAGCTGTTTTTAATTAAGTAGAAATTATGTTTAATTTTCATTTATACATTTCATGAAAAAAAAAAATATATATATTTTTTGTTTGTTTTAAACTAACATTACAAGAGTTATTGCACATAATTTGCTAAATAATTCACAATAAAATGTGATTAAATTTTACAGACCCCAAATCGGTGCCTTTAGTACCATCTAGTGGAGAAAAGAAACGAGAAGTATGAGACCTGTGAGACGGTTTATGTTTTTTTATATATATATAATCACATAGTTTAGAATTTTTAATTTGTCTCAACACTTTTGCTCAAAACTGTTTGTTCTAAATTTTTGTATATTTTTGAAGTGAAAAAATACAAAATGTAATACTTGAATTGTATTTTGTATAGAAAAAAAAATTGTTGAATTACTGTGTAATGTAATGAAAAAAAATGTGTGTAAAAGAAAAGAGCTTGGTGTTATATTAAACAATGTATCAAGCATTGCCACAAAAAAACTTTCAAAAGTAATTTGAAATTTGAATTTCAAGAGCAAATTGTAAATTAGTACAAAAGGGTTAACTCCTAAGGGTTAACACAAGGGAGAGATGGAGGGAGAAGTGATGTAATAAAACACATACGCTTATTTCCAAGCTGCACCCGTCATGCAAAATGACACAAATATACAGCCAATTAAATGTCAAGCGTTGATTTATTTCAGGAACTCCATTTAAAGAGTGTGTAATACATTCATTCCAGACAGACTGATATATTTCAAGCGTTTATTTATTTTCATCTTGATGATTATAACTGACAATTATTTTAGTTCAGCTATAGTATAAAACGGCCTTACTTCCACTGGATACCCTGCTTGAGTGTACTGGAAACTTTGTAGAAAACTAGATAAGTGTTTGACAAAATTTAAATGTGTGCGTTTATACAAATAGAAATAATTTATGTATATAATATAGTCTTTGAAATAATTTGGATCACTTTGAAAAATCTATTTGATCAAGTAGTGATCATTTTATTGATCACAAAAACTGTTATTAAGTATTGTCTGCTCAGGGCTGCATTGTGAAATTGTAAAAAAATCAAGATTTTACATTAAAATTAATTTTTTTATTGTGTCTCTATGATTGTCTGGTGCCAAAACGACAAAAAAACTCTATGAATAATACATGGAAACAGTTAAAAAAGCTAAAAAGAGAAGTGCAAGATTAATGGAAAATATAATTTCCTCTTTTTTCGTTCTGTCGACTTCTCACATTTTAACCCAGACATATCTGTCATAATGCAGCTGATAAACATCTTTACACGCAATAGATGAACACAACCATCCTTAACATACCAAACTATTTACATATCCTTCATTTAATCTGTTTCATAAACCCTCAAAAGTGAATCTCGCTCTTAGAGAAAATGCCTTCTTTGACCCTCAGCTCTAGCTTCGCTGTACCTGGGAGTACACACACTCCTCATTCCTCTGCTGGTGCTTGATCGTCATGTTTGCAGTGTGAGGGGTGAACGTCACCTCTCCATACTGAACCTCATCTTCCTTATTCTGCTTCCTCTTCTGAGGCTTGACTGCTGCATATTCAACATCGGCAGATGGGTCTGAGAATGAAAGAAAATCAACCACAATGACTGGATGTCAGCATGTTTAATGTCTGCCATTAGAGAGAAGCGCCACTTTCAGAACAACGCACTGGCTCCTTATCTCAGCTACAGTAGGTAGCTGTATACGAGAGACCTGGGAGCCACAAATGTTGCTAGTACTTGTTACTGATATTGTTTCTCTTGTATATGTGCAAATGTTGAAATGTCTCGGACACTCAACAATGAATTTTACCCATTTCACCACAGGAAGTTACTATGTTTAATAATAGAGATAGTGCTTTTCTAAAACGTACAGGAGGAGAGAGCTTCTAACCTGTTTTCATCTTCCTGCTCTTTTTCTTTTGGTTCTTATGAGAGATCTTGGCGTAAATGAGATCTGCATCTCCAGGAGAGGCTGATGGGAAACCAACAGAAACATATTATTATTAGCATAAAAACAACTAAACCTTTTCAAATCAACAGAAATGATCCTGATCATCATGGTTCTGCTAGTGTTGAAGCCTAATAACCGTGTTTTGGTTGTAATACTTGGAAAGTAACCAACCTGCTGGGGGCTTGACCTGTTTCTTCTTGTAGATGTGACAGAGGATGATGAAGAGCAGGATCAAGACCAGTGCAACACAGCTCAGAGTTACCAGAGAGAACTTAATGACTGCAGGAGAGAGAAAAAAGCTCAGACACATCCTTTCCCTACACGCTGCAAAACAGGGGTGGGCAAGGGTCATTCCTGGAGGGCTGGTGTCCCTCCTGGTTTTAGTTCCAGCGCTCCTTCAGTACAAAAGTGTTTTGTGAAGGTTGCAACTAAACTTTGCCCACTCCTTGCCCACCTCTGCTCTAAAACATGCACAACAAATGTTGATTAAGGGAGTGCTATTCCTTAACATCTGGTCTAATAAAGCTGCTTCTAACCTTCTATTACTACAACAGCAACAAGAGTGGTGTGATTAGAACGTTAGCGTGGCACTCACATGGTAAAAGTACCCCAGGGTTCTGAGTGGAGGAGAAACTCGTACCATTTTTTGCTTGAGTGCTACTGGTCATTGCCGGGGTCACATTGGTGTTTGTGGGTCCTGAAATAAAGCAGAACCACTAAAACCTTTCTAAGAAATATAACAAGACAAATATATTTTTCACTGATAAAATGAGCAGCGTCTTGTGGTTCCATCTCAGACAGTCAGAAACTCAGGGCATCTTTCGAACCCTGGGTCAATAGATCAACAGTGCTAACATTGTATATATTATACATAATTTAGAGTTTTTGAACAAAGAAAATAGAAGTGATTTTTTTTTTTTTAATTTAAGAAAGTTAATTCGTCGTTAAAGTATAGTGCGTATTGTAAGTGGTTATAAGAAATTTAAAAATAAGGCATAGTTACTGTGAAAATCTTCATGTGTGGCAAAATCGAACATAGCTTAAAATAAAATAAATTTTAAAATTGGATTGGTATATTTAAAGAAGTTAATTTCAAATAAAGGTACAGTGGGTAGCACTGTGGCCTTTATGTACTGCCCTGTGATGGACTGGTGACCTGTTGAGGGTGTACCCCTGCCTCTTGCCCAAAGTGAGCTACAGATCACTGGCACCAGCAGACTCCCGTGACCCCGGAAGGAAACAAGAAAGTATATAGAACATGAAAGAATGAATTTCAAATCAAAATGCTGATGAAGGGTAAGTTTAAATTGTCATGAAGTTTAACATTTATAAGCTGGGTGACATCAAAATGTAGGCTAACAGTTTTGTTATGAAAAGTTACCTTTTGTATTATTATAAACTCACAAGCCCATGTTTCCACTTTAAATCAAATTTACTTGTTCAGGTTTGCAATGTATGGGAGATAGGAATTCACATGAAATCTAATGGTTGTTTTATGTACCTGTATTTTCACTTTCATGCAGCCTAAAGTAACATTACTTGGAACGTTATGCTGGACTAACTTTTATTTACTACTTTTTTCACATCAATTGTGTCTTTACTGTTTCTTTACTGTTCCGATATAATGTAAGACATCTGACGCTTAAACATAATTAACACACCCACTTGAGATAACTCTTGTTGCTGTTGTCTTGGCTTGATGTATAACATCACCAGGACTGTTAGAGATAAAAAAAAACGGATGGATGCTTGAGAATCTCACCAGGACAGGGTTTAATAAACTCTGTCTTTTCTTCACTGTTGATGTTGTTCTTCACTCTGCAGGTGATATTTCCATTGGTTTTCTCGTCCAGCTGAACAGACTGGTTTCCATCCCTCAGAAGCGAATCATTCAGAGGATTTCCATTCAGAGTCCAGGAGAAGAGCCGAGAGTCTCCCGCAGAGAAGCAGGTGGCAGTCTTAGATTTATTGGAAGAGCAGCTGATGGACACCTCCACTGAGCCAATAGGAGCTGAAAGTGGGTTCAAATGAAATTCTCAATGTTTAAAGTATTTACATGAGCGGTAGATATTTTCATTCCAGAGTACGAATAATTAATAAACATTGCAGTTGATAACATGATATCACAGCACTGATGGTGTCATGATCAGCAGCCTGAACCACAAGTAAGTAAACATATGCCAACCTCCTTCAACCATTAGAAAGCTGCTTGCACAGAGAGCATTCCTTAAACCATGGAGATATTTGTGAAAAAGAATTTTCTCTCTGATGCAGATATTGAACCCTCTCTTTTACAGGGACACCCAGACAGTTAGGTTGCTGAAGAACCATAGGTACAGCAGTGCTTTTTTAACATCTATTGACTCAAAGTCATAAAAATCAAGCAGCTACATCCACCAGCAGCAGCTTTTAGCTGGGTGATGTTTCACTGGTTGTATCACTCAAAACTTCTCCTCAAAACAGAATAAAAAAGCCAACCAATCACAGACCTTGCAACCTTGCTGCCCTCTTCACCACTTTGTCACTGTTCCTGGGAGGTGCATAATGTTACAATATAAGGGCCTCTGTTGTCACAGACGAAATACATTAGGATATTCCATACATTCTATACATGATACAGAAGTGTAAAGGTTGATTTAAAACTATTAGCCTGCCTAGTATAGTGGGAGCATGAAGTGGTGAGCATTAATGGAGAGCTGTCCAGACACAGATCATATTTGTGTTATCTCGGTTGTGAATTGGTTTAAATCTTGGCTTAGTGGACAAAATAGGGAAATAGGGCTGTGCTCTTATTGTTTATCCCAAAATTTGTTATACAAATGTAACTTATGGAAAAATGCCACTGTGTAGCCAATGCTTACTCTCAAAGTCTTACATACTATGTACTACATACTTCTTTGGGCCGCGCACGTAGCTCTGCAATAATATTTACTAAATGCCAGCTGTGTTGGAATTCCACAGTCTTTACCATCTATAAGGACGAGCTTGAATTGGCATGCAGCATATAATCTTTCCAGACCATGAGAATTAGATTACTGTACCTTCAAAAATCACAGTGAAATTCTTGTCTATTGTTTTACCCTCGGGATCTTCCAATCTCACAGTAAATGCTCCTTCATCTTCTTTCTTCACAGTGTTTATAATCAGAGTCCCATTGGTCACAAAAACATCATCTCTGTCCTTATAAAGATTGCACTGGTTTTTCTTATCTAATGTGCTGTTATAGAATTTACAAAATGTTTGATTTGTCTTAGCTATCCTTTCAGTGATATTACACTGTTTATCAAACGGAATCTGCAGCTTGAGCTTGTGTCCCAGAGCCGCATAACAAGGAACAGAGCTGTCGTTTTTAAAACGGCAATAGACCTCCAAAGCCTCCAGACCTGAAGAAACACAGAAAGTAACAGCAATGAAAATAGACTTCATTTAACTGTGGAAAAAAGGTGTAATACATATAAACAAAAATATCAAATACAATCTCCATTACAGCTTGCTCCAGTTGAAAATCCTTAAACTTTCAGGTTATTCAGGACTGAACAGATTTACTACAGTTTCTGCTGTGAAACATCAATATTTTCCCTGTAGTTTTGTGCTGGTCTGATGATAGCAAGAAAGAAAACAGGTAGGAAACTGAATCCTAGGAAAGTCAATTGAAATGTTGAATACAATTTTGGGAGTTGTTTCAGGAGAAGTTATTAGGGCATGACTATCACCCATATCCTTATAGTGATTCATTTCTGATCTCTCATTTGCCTCAAATCTGCCTACGTTCTCCCACCTTTCTCCCTTTTACAACAGAATGGTTTAGGTCTCATGAGAGCAAGGCAGGTCCAGATGGAACCCATGAAGAGGTTATCAGAATTTTTCACAATACTTTTCTCACAATCATATTCAAAGAAATCCCATATAGGGCTCTGCAGCTTTCTCCTAACTTTAGTCATTCAGCTCAGTGATGCGGTGAGAATAATTTTATTAGTTCATTTAATTCATTGTAAAAAATATTGTCATTCTGTTTGTTTGAACATCTTAAAACAAAGATTAAATTCAAGCCTCTTGCACACTGTCCAACTCTCAGCTGCCAGTTTTTTTTTGTTGTTGTTGTTTCTTTGTCCCCTGCATCTCTTGGCGTTTAGCTAACCTTGCATCTTTCAACTGGTCATGATATTAAATTCTAGTTTGAAAATTAGACAGACATCTGCATCGAATTTAAAAAAAAAAGAAAGAAAGAAAGAAAGTAATACTCTTGGAAATGATGACCCTTGCTTTAAACTAAAGTCTTTCTATAAATAGTCATTCCTGATGTCTATACTGCTGTCTACTGGTGGAATATAAAATAGCTTTTGGATGTTTGTGTATGAGGTAACTCAGAACTACCTTACCGGTTTATTTGGTTTAATTTGACAAAACCAAACCTCTTGAATCTGGCTCAGTGGATACCAGGAAACAGCTCCTGAACTTTCTGTGCCAAGTCAGGCTTTTGTATGTCTAGCTATGATTGGTTCACATGCGCATTCACATAAATAGTTTAGGCACCAAACATGAATAGAGTGAGATCATTTTATTTCTCTGCAGCGGAGCAAGAGAATATGGCTCTAAAATATGAGTTTAAAAATATATTTTGTGTGGCGTAGAAATACTGTGGCTGCTGTCAAAGCTAGACAGAAAATTTCTGATTGTTTGAATGTGTAAGTTAAAGAAGCATATTCTTTACTAATGTAAAATTGAGTATCATGTGTGATGTGCATCATAAGAAATTTTTTGAGGTGTTAATTCCAACACATTTTACTTTTGTGTTTATGGTTCTATTACAATATATAGAAAATGCTTATTTGTCAACATACAAATAAACATGTTTAAATTGTATTTCTGTCTTTTTTGGAAGATCCCTTGCGCAGAATTTAATGTGATTTCTACCCGTGCAGTCCCGATGCAGAACTGGTGCTCCAGAGAAAGTGTAATATAGAATATATAAATATTACTTGACTTAAACTAATATTGACTTCAGAAAACGTACTTTTCAAAAAGGGTGATATTTTTTTTTTCTCCACAAAATACATAATTTCTGTTGTGAAAAGAGACTTACACAAAATACAAAGTAGCATGAACACATTTTGGAGTGGAGCCAAAAATTACATAAATTATTGACATTTATTCACTGTACTCGGAAAAGGATCCAAATTGACAGCAAATTAACATACTCATGTAATCCCGGATATTTACTTGTATGTACAGTTGCATATTGAAGCATTTTCAATAAGTTTTGTGAAGCACTTGTGTTTCAGACACTAGTGGACCAATCAGGACAATTTTTGCCGGGATGTAATCCAGACACAAAACGAACATGGCAGCAGATAAAAGTCACATTTTGTATGTGCGGTTGAAGAAGCTCACAAATGTAAGCTATTCCTTCCGTGGAGAACCTGTATCTTTCATGCAAAGAGATGTCAGGAAAGGCGTGTCCCTAAAACTCTTTCCAAAGTGCTCCTCTAACAATTTGAACCAAAATATCCACAAGATTAAGTGAAGCCAGGAAAAAAAATCACTTAAAAATCCCTCTTATAACCGCTGATTGGACGATTGTAAGTGTGTGATTTCTAATCCAGAACAAAACCTGCCAGTATCCCTGGTATTCAAGAATTTAATCATGGTACCCCAAACCCAGAATTGGCGCAAACAAATTCTAAACTGGGGCACACTAGCCTTCCAGTTAGAAGGTTGTCAGCTTGAGGCTCGCAGGTGACCTTTCTGAAAGGAGTTTGTTTGTTCCATGTTCATGCTTGTGTGGGTTTCCTCCGATACCCACGCCTCCTGCCCAATGTGTGCACCGGCAGACCCCTGTGAACCCGAAAGGGAATAAGCCCCACATGGTGTAGACCGTTGAGCAGTTTACAGTCCAAAACAGCACAGTGTTAGGACTGAATTTAATTTAAAAATTTAGCTTTGGCCTCAAATATACACATACTTAATAATAAAAAATAACATGTTGAAAAAAAATTGTTAAAAGAATTCGGAATTCGTGCACCATGGAAAATAGACGTACTTTATAAAAATAATAAAAAGTATATTATTATATACAAAGATAAATGGGAATAAAAAATTAAAACTGTTGTTGCTTCTTTTTATTAAAATATAACATGTTTAGTAAGTTTGACGGGGTAGCGGGACTTGTCAGCGTTTGCCAGGTGCTACTCAATGGCCTGTGAGCGTTTGCCAGCTGTGCATCATCAATCGGCGCACATTAAACCGCAACAGCAGCCGATGAGAGGAAGAGAAGGATTCACATCGGTACTGTCACTGGGCCCTCTGCATTATGGGACCCGCCTGGACACCCATCCCCGAGAGAGCCAATGGGCTCTTGGTAACACATGAACAGACAGAATCGATGTGATAGGGGCAGGCCCAGTGTGCTCGAAACCCTGGGGATCGTGGACAGATCAAGCACACTGGTATCCCATGTCCTTGATGTGGGAAATCCAGACGCCACCACACCAATCGGGGTGAGGGCACCCCTCTCCCGACCAGTGACTCTTGCTTTTAATTATTTATTTGTGGTGCACTGCAAATGCCCTAAATGGCCTGGCACAGCACCAGTGAGTCTATGTCTCTCTCATCACCAGCTACATAAGATAAAGTCTGAAGGTATTAACAATTTCTTAAAATTATTCTTGACTTCAGCCAGTATTCTATAGCATCAATCTCTTAGATATATAACCAATCTCCTGGAAGCCTTTTTACAGATGTAGCCAGCATTCTCAATTTTAAACTGCTATTTAAAATGACACCAGAAATGTTAAAGTATTTACTTTTACAACAGGTTAATCTTTGATAACACAAGAGCATGCAGATTGTTCTTCCCTTTAATTATGAAACAATAAATTTTTATTGATCCACATTTATTTATATTTTTCTTGTTTATTTTTTTTTTGCTTATCATTTTTTTGCTTATCATTCTTTAATGTTTTATTGAGAAGATCGTTCAGCTTTCACCACCCGAGACAAACTCATTCAGCTGCATATTTCAAAGTTAACTTTACAGCACTCTTCTAAATATATTCTTTGAGTTTAAAGGAATACACGAAGAAACATTTCTCAATTTACAACTGTAGAGCATTATTTATAACTCTTTCTTCCTTTTTTGAGATTGTGTTGAGGTGCACCAGTCAAGTAAAATTGCTTTTAATTGAATCTCAACATTTTGATTAAATACTGTTAATGATTTTCTTTACAAATTGAGATGTTAGAAATGTCTCTTACAACATGCTTCATTTTTAAAACCGCAAATTCTTTTGTATAAAGCTGTAAGATATATTTTTCAAGATTAATTTGATCTTAGCATTTACTCACCAGAAACAGTGTGGAGCACCAGCAGCAACATGAAGCCCCTGCTCAGCATGATTTATCTCAGGTTTAGGTTCCAGAAGAGACCAGCAGTTCTCAAGTCTTAAACGTAGATGAAGAGACTTGCTGCACAAGAGAAAACATCTGACCACTTCACAAAGAGGAAGTTTCCTCATCAGGGAAGAGCAGATGCAGCGGCTTCTCGCTATTACACCACAAAAAATAAACAAAAGCAGCTTTCACACACATCTTCTGAGAGTCAAACAGGAATAATTCCTTCTGGGTTGCTTTGTTGGAGAAGGAAAGGGCCTAATGGTTTCTGGAGGGAGTTTGTAATGAAGCTTCACATATTTCAGATTTTTCAGATCAAGTCCCAGAATTAAATGAACATTCAGACGTTCACCTCAACAGCAGACCTGACGACACCTTCTGTTTTATACATGAAAGAGGGCGCCAGACAAAAACCAGTTGCCCACAGCAGACTGGGTCTATCATCAGACTGGTGTAGATGGACATTGTCTGGACGTGGTGTGGGGGGAGTGGTATGAAGTCATTTGTCATTTGTCATTGGTCAGATGATCTACTTCCTTTAACATCTGATGAACTGTCAGAGGACGCCATACATGGTAGCATAGAATTCTACTCTCCACTGGAGAAAATAAAAAAAAAAAGTTAACCTTATTACATTTTCTTTTAACATTTTTTTTCTTTACTTGACCTCCAGTCTGTAAAAGATGAGGAAAAACTAAAAAGAATGCTTTTAAAATGTTCTTTTTTTATTTACTATTTGTTTTCAATTAAACATTATATTTAATATATATTCATATATTAAATATTATAAATATATAATATTTAATATATATAATATATATATTTATATATTAAATTTTATATATATATATATATATACACACACACACACACACACGCACACACACACGCACGCACACACACACACACATTTTAACAATTATTTATTTTAGTCATGTTATTTTTTTATATTTGTATTCAGTTTTTATCTCTGTCTTATAAAATGTTTTTATTGCTCTGCATGTTTTATTGTCTGATCGTAAAACTGTAATTTATGTAGAGCGAAATAGTTCCCTATTCCTTCTAAAAATGTTGCTTTGCTTGAGTTCCTTCTCATTGGTTGAAGTATTTTAGCAGCCAATCACATGAGCTCATACCACATTTAACTTCAGGTGAGGTCTCTTCCCTGCTCAGAACATTGCTGCGAATGAGGGCCCATTTTGATTGGTTTAGCTGCAGTCTCATGTATATATTTTAAAGGCACCTAGCAAATCCAGAGCATATGTTTCAAACATGATATTTTCATTAACTCAAAATAGTAAAATTTCCTCCTGTTTCCTCCACAATCCCAAAAACATGCGGTAATGGAATAATTGATAATTGAATAATATAAATTCCCCTTTGGTGTGTATGTTGCCCTGCGAAGGACTGGTGACCTGTCCAAGGTGTACTCCGCCTCTGGCCCAATGTGCCATGGAGATAGGCACCAGCAGACCCCCGTGACCCCGAAAGCTAACAAGCAGGTTGGAAAATGAATGACTGAATCTTTTAAAAAGTGTTATTAAAAATTGCATATTCTGAAGTAAATATGTGAGTGCTGGTAGCCGCTGCATACTACACATATCTTTCATAATTAAATGATTAGTTTGCAGTGCTTTTGCCACCATTCATTATATCATTTTTGAGACTTCTAAAATCAGTTAGCTGCCCAGTCTCTTTTTAATAAATAGTAACAATTCATGGCAAAAAAATCCATATGTTGGGAGTAGAGCAGCAAGATTTAGCTTCTGACTTGAAACACACATGCTTGGAATGTTTTGGAAAAACTGATAGAAAAGGAGTAGGGATAAAAGTTTATGTTCAGTGTCTTTGTTATAACAATCTCCTATACAACAGTTTGTTACATTGGTCTTAGAAGTGGGACGGAATTGATTCGCAAGCCTAAGTGGTAGCAACAGCTAGCTATGCTGGAAGAAAAACCCGCACCGGCAGAAATCTTAACCTGTCATGAGATCTTACCCACCAAAACAAGCCAGGCAGGTCTGATACAGAGCAATGCTTCTGTAAAAGAACGCCCTGGCAGCCGTTTTACCCACCAGGCAAGGGGACAGCAGAGTCGAGAAGATGGGCCTGCAGCAGGAACTGGCTTTGTTACAGTATTTTTAAAGAGGGACCATGTCTTTGGCTGTTTTTATCAACCTGTTTTAACCTTTAGGACACAAATCTAACATTATGTGCCATGTCAATAAATACTGAACACATTTAGTGACTTAAACGATTTTCCGAGCTTCATCACTGAATTCTTTTCTGTAACATATTAATGGAAAGTTTTAATTGTAAACCCCAGTTTAAAATGTGATTTGGTCATCACTGAGTTTTGGGATTAGTAATAACACAATCACAAAGTCAACCAATGGAACCTGCCAGCTTTAAAGCAGAGTTGTTCTCTCTGGTTTGCTCTGCAATAACACTACCTCAACACTAGTTGGCGACTTATAACAAAACAAATGTATGGAGCAGCGTATTCTCTAATAAAAAACAAGACTGAAATATTGGCAGCTTGTTTCTCTATAACTGTTAATAATACACATTGTTCACATTGTAATACACCTATGATATATAAAATTATATCACATAAAATTATATATCCTACCAAAGTTGATTGGTTACATTTTTGATTGGAATCGATTCGAAATTAAGAGTTACTTTGCTTGTGTTGAGAAACACATCATCAGTTTTAATGAACAAGCCATATGCAGTTATTTGTTGTCCAAACTGCAGACAATTGTAATTTGCTCAAAAGCAACAAACATTTTCAGACATCTGAACGTAATATTTTGGATGATAAAAATGTAATTTGAGAACCGAGCCAAAGCAATTGAGCAAAACTGTAACATTACTGTCTGTGTGCTGCTGTAAACCTGACATAAATATCATACATGTGTACTATTCAAATAGTATGACTGAGACTGTGGTGGGTGACACAGTGGCGCAGAAGGTAGCACTTCCAGTTAGAAGGTTGCCGGTTTGAGGCTTGCCGGTGACCCGGAAGGAGCTTGCATGGTCCCTCTTGTGTTGGTTTCCTCTGGGTACACCGGTTTTCCCCAAAATCCCCAAGTTATTTTGTTTCTATGTAGTGTTTTGTTTTTTTTTTTCGTTCTAGAGTAGTAACTGAAAATTGTAAAATCACTCAAAGAACAAACTTGTTTCTGTTTATTTTAGCATAAATGCACAGAAGAATCACAATGAATAAAACACTTCTTTAAAATGTAGACATTTAGCCGGACATGATGTATGAGAAAGCTTTCATGTTTAAAGCATAATGGGAAGCTGAGAAATACGTCAATAATCAAGTGTGAGCAAAACCACCGCTATGTGTGACAGCGAAGCTAGATACTTAAGCTAAGATGTATAAATGTTACAAAGATTACTTGAATTAAAGTGATCACCATTGGAAGACAACAAGGAAGAGTCTATGTAAGCTTTCCTAATTGAAAATCCAGCATGACCAGCTCAAGCCAGGTTTTGCATCTGGTTTAAACTGGTTTTAAGTTGGTTATTAGGTGGTAGTTGATTTCGAGCTACAAAGAGCACATACATAACAGTTTACATACATGGGAGTAAATGGCACATGGCTACAAAGAGAGATCCGAAAGCATGAGCTGAAGCCTCATTGTGAACGGATGATAGATTGATGGGAGTACCTTTTTGGGACATTTTAGGAAATGAAATTAAGCTCAGAAGTGGTCTGCTCTTCATGCTGTTCTCTTAACCTTCCTTTTTCCTTGACTTCTTCTCCTCTATTCCTGAAAACAGATTATTCTTCATGAAACCATATGTTTATGTAATTTCCAGATGCAGAGTTTCTGCCATCTTTATTCCTGTGTGACGTCCCAACCTACTGGCTTCATGAGAATGACTTGATTTTTTTTTTTTTTGATACAATAAAAAGATAAAACTCAAAATTCCAAGGTAACTTGGAATTTATCTTAGAAACTCACATTTCTATAGTAAAATATGGCCAGTTGTACCATCTTTTGTTCAAAATGTGGAGAATCTGAAAAGTTATCTAAATTTATTCAAGGTATTTACATCTTTGGACACCTTTTTGTGAAATGTGAAGTCACCCTCAAAACTACAAGGTTCAAGAGCTAATGATCTGGTGTGAACTGTCTTTGTTTGCTCCTCATTATGGTCCCATGGAAAAAGAGCTGCCCATATCGTGGTGAAAAATGGTTAAGTTAGTAAAATCCTTAATAGAAGGGAGTTTGCTTCGCTCTAAAGCTTCTGATTGGCTGTGCTCTTTTGTTAATGTAAATACAAAATAAAAAGGGTTTATTTCATAGACTGTAAAAGGTTCAAATGATTACAACAAGGTTAGAAGTTTTGAAGTTTCATTTATAAGTTTCGTTAGTCTGAAACATTATTATTGAACTGTTACACTGAAAAAACAGAATAAGTTGAGATCTACAAGTTAAGCAAATATTCACTTATCACCAATCGCATATGTCATGAAATAATGTTTGAATTTATTAAATTAAATTGAAGTTTGTTAGTAAACTAGTAAATGTCTGTGAGAGGGCATTAAAGGAGCTTCATTTTTAGCTTACTTTTAAAACACAGGAAATACCATTGTTTATAGCACAGGATGTGTCGCATGTGATGAATTTAAGATAAAATGTGTGACAGAAAGTTCTTTCCAGGAACATTAAGAGCCTCCTTTCTGAACAACCCCACAGGCTATGACATTTTTAAAATATATTCATAATCATAGAAATCCCTCACCTGCGCTGTGTGTACATGAAGATGTGAAAGCCTCCAAACAGAGAGACCAGAAAGATCAGCAGTAAACTCTTGACCAGCACATGCAGCAAAATCTCTGAACACACAGAAAATCATCAGTGTAAATCAATCATAAGATTCAACAGATGGTTGATAATTACATCAAAAACACAGTAAGTCTTCATTAAATGCAAAGGTTAAAGGTTGAGTCACTCTGGCAGTTATGGTTCCTGAAATAAAAACACCCTTTAATCTAAATAACCTTTAAGCTCTTCTGAAATAAAACAATGGTTCATTTGCCCGTCCTTTCTCACCTTTCTGTGCAGGAGAGTCAAGTTCTTCCTCACTAAATCCTTATTGGTGTCTTTATAGAGATTCCAAAATGTCTCAAAGTAGGAATTCCCCAGAACCTCTAAGTGCTGAGGAATTCAAAGTTCTATTCGCTGGAAAATGCTCCTGAAAAGCCCTATCCTTATCTCCTCTTCCAAACTTCACCTGTGTAAAGGCTTGGATGCTGTTGCTAAGCCATAAAACCCATTCCATGAAGCCCTCTATGCTCTGTTATTGAGTGACACTTAAGGACTGTAACGTTTGCAGCGAGGAACGTTCTCCACAGATGGCTCTTACCACAGCACCATACTACGCTCAACATCAGGGGGATCCTGAAAGCAGTTCAGTTTTAATCTAACAAGCAGACTGCTGGTAATGCCTTTTAGTATTTTAGTACCAACAGACATAGAGATGTGGCTCTGGAACGCTGTCAAATATCAAACTTTCTGCCAATTTCATCAATGCAAGAAGGTGTTTTAAACCGATTTCGTTGAATTCATGCAATGTATATTGCACAAATGTTAATACCATTTGTACTGTTTATATATAACCAACCATAACCTGTGTTACTGCTCTATTCTGCTGTATAACCTCACCAGGTAATTTTTTTAGTGAAATTGATCTGTAAAATTATTCACTGAGAAAGTTTCTTGTGACACTGCTGTCTGCATTGGATTGTCCTTGGGAAGCATGTAAGTGTTGTTCTGCAATAACACAAACATCACCAGACTTTCTACAAAATGTCAATGAAAAGAAAGTAACATTTTTTCAAAAAACTTTCATGTCACACTATTAGGAGTCCGACATAGTTGACACGCCTACTTTACATAAGTTGTCTTGGCTTGATGTATAACATCACCAGCACTGTCAGAGATAAAAAACAAAAAAACAAAAACGGATGGATGCATAAGAATCTCACCAGGACAGGGTTTAATAAACTCTGTCTTTTCTTCACTGTTGATGTTGTTCTTCACTCTGCAGGTGATATTTCCATTGGTTTTCTCGTCCAGCTGAACAGACTGGTTTCCATCCCTCAGAAGCGAATCATTCAGAGGATTTCCATTCAGAGTCCAGGAGAAGAGCCGAGAGTCTCTCTCAGAGAAGCAGGTGGCAGTCTTAGATCCGTTAGAAGAGTAGGTGATAGTCACGTTCACTGAGCCAATAGGAGCTGACAATAGGAGCACATGAATATCAAAGGATTAAAGCAAATTTTGATTTCTCAGTTTCAGCAAGAAGGGCCTCATGAATTCTTTAGCTTCTTTAGGCCTTGCATGTAATGTATATGCAAAAAGCTTTCATTTTGTACTTTGCTAAAAAACCATCAGCGTGGTGCAGGTACTCCAGTTATTCCAGTTATGACATTGGGGCTGTCATATGGGTTGCTCCAAAAGTAAAAATGTTGTTGAGGAAAACCATAGTTTTAGAAAAGGATGGACGGAGAAATATATGTTCATTCATCTGATAAGCATTTTCACTACTATGAAACAAAGAACAAGTCTATTGTGAAAACAGATACTGTGAAGTCTGAGGTGGTGAAAAACATTAAAACAACAAATATGAGTGACTCTTCTCACTCACCCAGCTACATGCACATGAAAGAGGGTATAGAGGATTTTACATTAAAACAATAATTGGACTGTTGTGAAAGTCAAGAGTGCCTAAACACTGTTGCAAATACAATATTGAAAAAAAAAACCCCAAAAGATTAAAAAAAGACAAAGTCCTGCCCGCTTCCAAATCAAAGAGACAGACGATTGATGGCAGATGATTGACTGGTACATCCTGAGATGAACCTGAACAGTTCTATGTTTGGAATAAAATGAAATAGGCACATTATTTCCTGTTTTCTGAAGATTTTCTTTTGAAAATATTTTAAAATACCCATAAAACTTGACATTTTATTTACAGTGAATAAGATTCAAAGATTCACCAAAATGATCGAATTTCACTTGTACCTTCGACAATCACAGTGAAATTCTTGTCTATTGTTTTACCCTCGGGATCTTCCAATCTCACAGTAAATGCTCCTTCATCTTCTTTCTTCACAGTGTTTATAATCAGAGTCCCATTGGTCAGAAAAACATCTCTGTCCTCATAAAGATTGCACTGGTCCTTATATAATGTGCTGTGATGGAATTTACAAAATGATTGACTTGTCTTAGTTATACTTTCAGTGATATTATACTGTTTATCAAGTGGAATCTGCAGCTTGAGCTTGTGTCCCAGAGCCGCATAACAAGGAACAGAGCTGTCGTTTTTAAAATGGCAAGAGACCTCCAGAGCCTCCAGACCTGAAGAAACACAGAAATGAAAACACTCATGTAATGAAATAAAACCAGATGCTAAACTATCAAGTGTTTGTCAACTTACAGAGCACACAAACTTGCACATGTGACATTAAAAACGTGACACTTTTGGAACTTCATCATGTTGTAAGACTATTGGAAAATTAAAGATATTTTCAAGGCTGATATTGTCATGAAATAAAGGTTCTATTCAGATGGAATAATTTTAAACTTTTATAAACTCGATTTTTAAATATAAAAGAATCATTAGCATTAATTTTATAAGCATATATGAATATTAGTATTAGTATTAATTCCTTTAACGAACAGTGGCAAAACTAAAGACATGAAAAGAATATAGCGGAGGACACAGTCAGTGAGATGGTAAAAAGGACTAGGAGAAAACATGGAAGAATTTACTTGGGAGAATAATAAGTGAAATGAGATCCAGCAGCTCTACAGAAACAGTAAAACAGACATTAATGATTCCGGATAAGCCCCCATCAAGAAAACAAGACTCGTGAAAACACACCACAAAAGCCGTGGAGATCCGGGAAACAGGGAACAACATGTCCCACAAGCAGCAACAGAACTAGGCTTCAGTGTAATACATATAATCCACATTCACGCTGATCCTGTTCAACTCACAAACACGTAAATTATCAGAGAACACAGACCTTTCACTCACTGTAAAGCAGGACGAGCTGAATACTGGAGTGCCAATCCAGACATCTTTTATAGAAAATTCTCAAGTAGTTGAAAAGAGATAGTACCCCGAGATACGAAACTAATCCATTCCAGGGTGACGTTCGTATGTCGAAGAATTCATATCTCGAAGCAAGTTTTACATGTAAAATGCCTAATCCATGCAACGGCTCTCAGAAACAACAGTATAAGATGATAAAAAATGGAAAACCAGAGAAAAATCAAGTAACGTTTCATCAATCCTTAAATCTACACATTGTTAATGTAATAAATGTCAATATCCTGCGAGACCTTTCATATCTCGAACGTTTGTAACTCGAAGCATTCGTATCTCGGGGTACCACTGTATTATATTTTTACAATCAATAGGCTTTTACTAATGAGCTGCTGTTATTTTTTTATTTTAAATGTAGAGCCGACTCACATTTAGCAGTCTGGAGCAGTAGCAGTCCCAAGAAAAGCTTCATCCTAAAGACAGAACTTAATCTTAACTAATGCTTTCTCATTTGGTATTTATTCTGCAAGGCTTTATACCAAATAAAAGCAGAAGCTTTTCAAAGTCTTTTTCCTGTGCGAGCTGCCCTGCACACCAGTTTGTTACGGATGTGGTAGAAATGCTGCAAAGTCTGAACACTAAACTATTTTGTTCAAAACAAGATTTTGTTTGTCATAAACTGAGAAACCACATAACCTCTCAAATAAAAATACATTGTTTCATATTTTCATCAGATGGAAGTTTATTGGCCTCTTCCTGGGCTAATATCTCCACCTTCTAGGGGCTTTCTGAGAATCTGATGAATTATGCTTATCATATTGTTCTGGCTCCATAATCAACAAAAGTAAAAACAAACAAATATATTTAATGTTGGCAGTTTTATTTATTTTGTGATTTTTCTCTTTAATTTCATTGAATAAAAGTGTCTGTGAAAAATCAAGAATTACACTTCAGAGACGGCCATGAATGATGCACATGAAGATTACACTTTCTTGGGATGAACATTGTTCTCGTAGAATCCAGGGTTGGTGATGTTTCCAGCAGGTTTGTATTGGCCAACTACAAAAACAGTGTTTCCGTCAGTAGCCAGACCCACTCCGAGCTCAGTGGAGGACTTCCACACCACCTGCGTGAAGTGCCCTGGAGATCACAATCATATGCACAATCGTGATGAAAAAGAAACATATATTATTTAATTCTAAATATTATCAGGATGAAGTTAATAGTACATTACTCCAAATGAATCAAAAATAGTTCTGTGCAGTAGGTGGCCAAGGCCTTTTCAAAACATTTCCAAAAAAGGCTGTTAGCAATAGAAGAGTTCCTATAACTTGATTCATCGAGAGATTACTTTACCAGTGTTAGGTTGATTTCCTGGTTTCTTAAAGTTGTAATCCTTAATCTCGCTGTACCACGAGTCTACAGCCTCCTTCCCTGAGGAGGAAAAATGCACAAAGTTCATTCCTAAACCTCTTACATTTCTGTGCTTTACAGTAAAACTAGTTTTATATCATAATGTGAGCACAATAAAGAGCCAACTCCAGATGGTTACTCTCACACCAGATCACTTCAGCTGAACATGTTCTTCGTTTTCATCTTTAATTTAATTTATGCAACTTAATCGAGTTGTAAAACCACCTCCTACAGTGTCAGGCTTGCATATGCACCAGAAGCCTGGAGGCAAAACGCATAACCTATAAAGAAGGCAACCCTAAAAGTTTTCCAACATCCTGTTCCTTCATGTCCTTCATGCCATCTATAATTGTTACAGACATTAGCAGAACGTTCCCCCATGGGTCGCTATATGATAAGTTAACAGTATGTTTCGTTTAAAAAAAAATTAAAACTTGTTAAAATTATACTCCTATTCAGTCATAAAGTATTTTGCTCAGATTCTAAATATCTGAGGTAAATTCAGGTTGATTTTTGTAAATATTGCCCATTGATTTTACCGGTGGGTGTCTTCTTGGCGGAGCTGAAAGAGTAGAAGACATTCTCTCCATGCTCAGTGCTGCTGTGTCCAAGGGCGCGGGTGCTCAGGAGGTGATTTGCCCAGGTTTGTGCTGCACTGTTCAGCTCCGTATTAAGCTTCAGTGGGGGAGTCGAATGCATTGCCCGGTATTTGTTGTGGGTCTCCAGGAACTCACGCTTGAAGCTCTCACCTGTACAGACACAATATATAGCATTAATATAGAATTATCAAAAGAGCAGCTTAATGGTGTACATTAACATCCCACTGTCAAAAAGTAAGACTTTATTAAATGTTTACCACATTATTTTCAATTAAATATTCAAACCAAACTATTGTCATTTAAATGTAAAGCAAAGAAAAGGGAAGAAATATAAATGATTCAATGAAATGTAAACAGATCTTTCCTGTTTTCCTTTGCAAAATGCTCAGACTTTATATTTAGTTCATGCATGTAAAATACTGTAGCAGTGTTCAGTGTGTTTCAACCTTACTCTATTTTCCTGATGTTAAAAGTTAGCACTTAGTTGAATATTTATCCCTGAAATTGTAATAACAAAACTTGTTACAATATCTACTTGTGAGTCTAAAATACGTAAATCACTGAAGTAGCAGCTGATAGAAGGCTGATAGAAGACAGAACATCCCCACAGCGAAAATCTCTGCTTAGTAGAAAAAACATTGCTGCATGAAACTGTAGAAGGGGGTTATTTAAATTAAAATGAACATTTTTAACCAAATTAACAAAAACCCAATGCTCTGGAGTGACATAAAGATCACAGCACAGTTCTGCCAGAAAGAATGGGCTAAAATTCCTCCATAAACGATGTGCAGGTCTGAACCACAGCTACAGGAAGTGCCTGATCGTGGTTTTTACTGAAAGAGGTGTAAGACAGTTATTCACTCTAAAGTTGTTGTTTTTTTTTTCCACAAGCAATACAGCTGTTTCTGTAGTATATGATTTTTTTTCAGACACAGTTTTTGTAAGGTCAAAGTTTATGACAAATCCATTCAGAAAACATTAAAATTCCAAAAGTTTGCCAAACTTTTCTTTACATTCTACAACATATAGTGCACTCATTAGTAATTTTTAACCAGTTTTCATTATAGAATAATAAATTAACCACAAATGTTTTGAAGACTTTGGACTGTTAGGTATCTTTAATAAAACTTCAAGGGTATAATTTTGGTTGAAATTATCGTGATATTTATAATTTATAATGATGTAATCTACTTTTTAAATAAATGTTTTCAGAAATTCTGTTTTTTTTAACGTTAAAGGGTTTAAAAACATTTGAATCAAATAATGCACCACAAACAGATTAACTTACTTGCCATGGCTGCTGAAGCTGTAAAACACAAAGATACCATATTTAACCATCTCATTCTATTTTTTTATAATAATATAAATAGAAATATAAAATAATTTCATAAAAACCTCTTCTTTACGAGATGTGATGATGTTGAAGTCTTCAGCTGGTACCAGCTCCAAACACAGATCCAGGAGATATATAAACTGTAGAGAGCCGAATGCTCTCCTCCTCCTCCAGACTGACACTCCTTATCATCATTCTTTCATCTGACAGTCATTTGAGAGTCAGATCGGTCCCACTCCTTCACCATCAAAATATCTCTGTGATGAAATGGTTATTAGATAATAATACGGTAAACTTCTTGAGGTGAATCCCATTGTATGAGAAAAAGTCTTTGAGTAGCATTCCTCTTCACTGAAGTGCTCGTTAACATGATAGCCGGTTTAAAAGGTGCTTCTAGCCATGGAAGATGTTTTACCATGTCTCTAATCAACCAGTAAAACAGGCTTGGGCTCAAGCAAGAGCAGACACTCATTAAGCGGCATGTTTTTGGAGCCTTGACTTCTACCATTCTTTAAATGCTACTGCACCTTAACACAAAGTTACCTTTTTGTTCAAAACAAGTCCACGATACTTTACTATCAGTAAAGAGTAAAAAAAAAAAGCTTAAAAAAATTTCTAAAGATGTGTTTTGTGCATTGTGCCATTATTAGGAGGACAGGGGGGTTTGACAACTAGTGAATGGAGAAAGAAAGGGGTAGAGTTGGGAAATGACCCATAAGTTTGGGATTTAAGCTCAGGTGTCCTGGAAATCTGCGCATACCGCTCACTCCCCCACCCCCGGAGCAGACAAGGTAAACTTGTATTTTCATTTTTCAATACTGTCTACATGGAAGCATATAATTTCTCAACTCAAAGGTTTGAAGTTCTCTAAAACTACTAACCTTTTCAGCTTATAAATGTGTGTTTGCACATTTATTCAGTTCTTGATTTCCCTGGGGTTCAAACCCATGATCCTTTCAGCACCAAATGGTTATGGTTGGTTTAATTGTTTACCTTGCACTTCATTAAGTTTCCTTAAGTTTTTCGGCCATTGTCAGATCACACGATTCGCTCATTGGCTACACAAAGACATCATAACATAAGCCAGTTCTGGGAATATTTAACATCTTGAGTAAATAGCCAAAACAAGACAAAATACACAGCGTGTTAATGCTCTTAAGGAGTTCATATCTATGTTGAGGCCTTCTACCAGAGTCAAAAATGTTAGGATGTGGTGAAAGAATGAGATATTTTGCTAAACGAGTATAACTGGTTTGCTTTAACAGTGATGTCTAAATCATGCAATGGACTGGAGGATGTACTGTGTAGTTTGCTCAATGTAAGGTGACGATGCGACTCGCTAATAAACTCAGAAAAGCTAAAAAAGAAATTTGATTGATGGAGGGAAGACTTTCTGAGGATTGGACAATGAACAGGGAATGTTCACTCTGATTTAGAATAAAACGTAGAAATCTCTGAGCATCATAACGAGGATGGCTCCATTAAAATCTCTTCAATCCAATCCAGTTTTGAATAGAAAATAAGATGCTGCACCAAATTACCATAAATCTAAATAACCTATCTGTGACCCGCACCAGTTTCAGATTTAATCTGAACTCATGTAATGGAAAAATACAGTAACATTTCTCTCTTAGACAAATTTTATATTTGCTTCCTTCCCGTGGCTCATTTCTTTTAATTTCTTTCACTTCTCATTTCGTCAGAGTCCCACTTCTCAAAATCCCAACATTTCCAAAATTCAGGTTGCAAAACACTATTACAAAAAAGCAGCCTTGGTAATGAGTAAAACCTCTCAAGGATATGAGTAAAGCACAAATCACAGATTAAAAATCCTCTGCTGAACTAAGGTTCATCTAATCTACACATTTTAGAGCACTATATCTATTTTTTCCCTACGTTTTTTTGGCACCATGTTTTTTCTTTCTCCCTTAGCTCATCAATTACACACACATTCCCGCTTTCAGTAAATGGGGCTCTAAGTCAATAATAAAATATGTTTGGGCATCTTTAGAGCAACACCTCACTTTATGACCCTTCTGCCACCATATTTCAGGTTCTGCTTTTCATTTTCCTTGAGATATCATTGGTCTCAAAGTGGTCCGAACACAACATCGCACCCACACCCAGAAACAGTCCTGGATGGACGGTCCAAAAATGTTATCTAATGCATATATTCAGGTCTGCAGGTGTCTGGCATTCTATATATATCATATTCATATGTTTTCTGCTTCTGTTGTCACTTATATGAATCCAATCAAATTAAGTCCTTATACTGTTATTTTAAATAAAAGTTATTTCTGAGAGGAAAAGAGGGATGTTGAAGTTTATTAGTAAAGGTGAGTTTCCTGCTGAGTAATCCAACCAAAGGCAGTGCATATGCAGGTAAGCGTCTCTATATATAGATCTCGGTTTGTTTATGGGCATCTGCATATGAGTTTCGGATGGCATTTGAGGCTTGATGAGCTGGCATCTAATGTGCATCCTCACTGGTAGCACTGATCTGCATGGACACCCGTTTCTGGTCATTCAATCCACACAGAATAAACCGCAGGAGATAAAATCCAATTAATCGTGAATTTCAATTTCCACTACTTAATTTTATAAGTAAACTCTAAGGAAACAATTCTAAAACAGCACATTCTACATCTCTGTCAAGTTAAATAAATTTGACAAGAACATTTTTTGCAAACCACTTTATTCAGTTCAACAGAGGAAATGACTCGGTTTAACTTTTATCAGCTGTTAACAGTGATTCAGAACAATTTCTCATCATGTTACAGCATGTACAGTCACCAAACTCAGGTGAAATACATGTTTCTGTCTGATCGGCTTCCTTTAACTCTGAAAAATTGCAGAAGAAGCCCATCCTACACATAGGCGGACTGCTTGGTTATTACAGGAGTTTCGGGACGTGTTTGTGATGCAGCAGACACTCAAGCAGCAGATGGTGAGAGACAGAAGAGAAGGTAAACATGTATTTTACAGGCATTAGCCTGTCGGTGGCCTGTTTAAAGACTTTCTTTCCTTTAACATCTTTTTTGAGAAGCACTGGTTGCTGTTTACCAAGCTAAGAACATTTCACGACATGAAAAGCATTTCCTTAAAAAAAAATAAAAGACCCTCATGGTACATTCTTCACTGGAGTCTGGTTCTTATTCCACACTTTGGGTCTTTGGTTGAATAAGAGTATATTTTAATCCATCAAATGCTATTGTTGCTTCAAAACTTGGTAATTTCATTGAATCCATGTGACTCCAAAGGTTCATTGTATAATTAAAGAGGTGAACCACTGTAGTTACATTCAATTAATCAGAACATCTTCAGTAGAATACAGAAACTCAAGGAGATCATGGCGAGGGAAAAAATGTAAAGCAGCTGCTCTTTAAAATAACAAAACTCTAATGCTTCCTACTATTTTCCTTTTAAGTTTGAACCACTGGAATCATCATGTTTTTTGTCCTTGCACTGCATTGTAAAAAGTGTTTCACTTAATCTAAGCACAACTTTCCTCTTTCCTGTTTTATTAAAAATTGTTTTTAGGGTTTTTTTTAACACTTGTATCTTCCTATTGTAACATCCTTTGCAACTAATTAAAGGGAGGAGTGATTAGGTTATGACTTCCTGCAATCAAAATGCCATTTACTGACAACCAAATAAACACATCCAACCTCAGCTTCCCAGAGACTCCCAGCACCCCGAGAACTCCCGACACCCATCAATGAACAACAAGATGAGTGGACAGAAATGTTTATTATTATTATTATTATTATTATTATTATTATTATTATTATTATTATTATTATTATTATTATTATTATTATTATTATTATTCGTTTTGACCAAATGAAAATCAGAAAGCTTGTGTGTCCAGTTTGCTCAGATATTGGGAAAGTGGGAATATTAAACAGATATTTTTGAGCAACTAAAACCTCAAAACACATTGTAGAGGACAACAAAAAACAGAAATTCAAATATTAATTTAAAGTTATGAAGCAAAATATCCATATCAGTTGTGTCATGTTATTGTAAGTTGTCTTATAGTTGTTTTGAACACATTTAAATGTTGATACACAAGTGATAATTGGAAAAAGATGATTATTCACAACTTAAAATTTATTTATAGGTGATGACGAGTATTTTATAACCAAATTGTATATAATGGCATTTCTATTGTTGGGACATGTTATGCAAGTTGATGTTATGCAAGTGGTTAATGCCAAACAATACTGGTTAAATTAAATTATATTTTGTAAATGTCTTTGGAAGTTTGAATGAAATAAAATTTACCTCAAGCAACTGTGAAGTGATTTTTTAGACAGACTATCTACATGTATGCATTTTATTTTGTCTAGCTCTACTTTTTTGTTTACTTCTACTCACTGCTTTTGACCTATTTGTACGTGTCTGTCATAAACAGCCTTTTCCCTCTTAATTGTATGTTTTCAGTTGTAAAAATGCATGCTCTTTACATTGACATGAGAAAACATGTTAGGAGTGTTGTAGTAAAGTTTGGCTTCTATGCAAATCAAAT
Source organism: Danionella cerebrum (assembly GCA_007224835.1). Lineage (NCBI taxonomy): Eukaryota > Metazoa > Chordata > Actinopteri > Cypriniformes > Danionidae > Danionella > Danionella cerebrum. The sequence continues at coordinate 674,995 of SRMA01025756.1, forward strand.
GCACTTTCTGTTTTTTTTTACCTCTGTATCATCCTGAGTTTCCAGGATCTGTGATTTGAATTATATTTCAGGTTTTGAGTCTTCTACAGAAAGATTATGATTATACATTGCTTGTTTGGTTAAATAGAGTTAAAAAAAAAAACCTTGAGTGGCTTATATGGCTTATTCAAATAATAGCAATTAGTTATCAAGCATTTCAGCACCAAGCTTTGAAGTTCATTGACGGTCAATAAAACTATTTATAATCATGGCAATATCATGAATGACCACTGAGAGGAGGCATTTCTCCATTACTACAATATAGAAAAACAATTCTATGCACCGTGGGTGTCATCCCCAGGTTGGAACAGCAATGAACACAGCAGTGCACCATGTTTATGGATAAATATATAATAAATATGCAAATACAGTCTTGCCTCAGACACACAGTCTCCAGTCTCCATTCAGTCTCCAATAATATCTTCTGTTACGTAAACGTAAAATTGGCCGAGGTGAATATATTTATCCCATGGAAGGCATGGAAAGGAAAAGTTTGGTAAGATGTTTGCTAAAGAAGCAGAGTTGTGTTCAGATCTGAAAAAAAAGGCTGTTAGTCTGCTATTGGGGTGTAACGATACACTCTGCTCGCGATACAATACATACCTCGATATTATGTCAACGATATGGTATGCCTCATGTTATTTTAACAACACTATTTTTAACCAACTATTGAAAACATTTTACCTCATAAAAGTTTAGACACCACAAAGGTTAGGGTTCAATGAGAGCCTTTGATACCATCCATCCATTAGGGGGCAGTGTTAATGTTGCTTTAAGTCATCTTTTTACTTTAAGTGATGGAGAGAGATAATTTTATAATCTTTCTCATTTAAAATGTGAGTCAAGGATAATTGTCTTCCAAAAAATATTCCATAAACCAAGAAGACAAGGTTAAGAACTTTCAGAAGTGACTAAAATCACAATATTCTAAAAAAGCAAATACACTTCAGCTCCTAGACAAATCTCCCTGTAGCTCCATAATAGATATTTTGCTTTGCGACATATCGTACCACAATATATTGTTACATCCCTAATCCTGAATGAACATTAGACTCTCAGAGAGACACTACAACACCTGGGGAAAAATAGACCTTTTGCTGCTAATGACAACATTCGGGTGCTTGAAAACCCTCTCAAGAAAACACAATATCCTCCCATTAATTTTTAATGTAGGCCAGTGTGACTTCTAGTAACAATAATTAATGAGATTATATCTGGCAACCAGTGACAAACGACAAAGTTTTAAGAAAAGTTTTGCAAATGAGATGCCACATCCAAACGAGAAATCTGTGAGATGATGAAATACACATAATTTATTTACTATTGGATAAATATTATATGGATTATGCAATTTAAAAGTGGGAACACCCAGTAGACCAGCTGCTGGATCAAGCAGTGAAAAGTCAATTTGGTGTGAATCCAGCTTTACAATCATATTAGCATGCAGCGATTTGTTCTAGCAGTGCTTACCTCAGCTGAAACACATAAGGCAGTCTATTAAACTCACTCTTTGTTCATGACGGGCTAAAATCCAATACAGTGCAGGTGAACTCCAGGTTAAGCGTTTGTGGACGTGCAGAGCATTTTAAAGAGAGAATGTTTTCTGCATTGCACACATTTCTGTTGAGACCTGTTGTGCTTTGCAGAGATATGAAACGTACACAACCTTTAAAATACAACTCGTGAAAACCATCATAGACGGTTTTATTTCCTTCATCATTTCGTGTCTTTTGCAAAGTGCATTTCTTATTCAGCGCTCAACCACAAGCTATTTTTATTCAAAACTATAAGTGTTCAAAAGGATTCTAAAGAGGGAAGTGCACGAAAACTGGTTTTCACTGAACATAAAAGTTACTCTGGAAACATTGCTTACCAATCTACATCTCAACTTTTCAATCGAATTACTGAAGAAAGTAACTATAACGACAATGTTGACCCACAATCATTTTCCCCAATGTGTCCAAGGGTGTCTAAAAATGTGATTGAAGAGCTACACAAGGCAGAACTGGGCCATAAGTCACAAGTAACTTTGTGAGAAGGCGAAAAAACAAATAAATAAACACAAAACAACTGTAGAGTAGAGTATCTTTAGTTTTGTATTATGTTTCTCTCGGCTTGCTGATCATAAATGCTTAACAGTCTTTTTAACTCTGTTCAGAGCGCCTCTGTGAAGTTACTTTTTATTTAGCATTTTTTCCTGTGGACATTTGGAAAAAATTAAGAAAATAGATAACTAAATAAGTCTTCTCAGGGTCAGTTTAACTCTATACTGGCACCAAATGACACTATGAGTAGAGTTAATTTAACTCACCACTCTCCATTTCGTTAACAAAACCATCGTTAACCATTCATTTAGCCTCACTTTTCCAGAAATCCTTGTCCGTACTGTTCACTCTGTTCTCCAATTACTGTACTCCAGACCTGGGACCTGCAACACTCTTTCATCTTCATTGTGCACCTTCATCCTCTGGTTCACATCACTCTATCTCTATCGTTTGCTCTTTTGTCTTCTGGCTAATTATCTCCACCGTCTTGCTCCCTTTAATCCATTTCCCTGTGCTCCTCAAAGAAAATTATTATTGTGTGCTTGCACGACAGTTTGTTATTGTAAAGAAACCGTGGTTCGTTTTCCCTAAACACCTAGTCCCTCTGTCTTTGCCTATGGCCAAGCTTACATGATATATGGAATTACAAATGGAACCCTGGGACAAAGAACCCTAAGGTTCAGGAGGAGCGCATCAGGTCTAGCCACTTAATCACTTCTTTCCATCATCACACAAACAAGTGAAGGATAATTTAGGTATCTCCCAACAGTTTCATTTTCTCTAACTATGTGGTGTATTATGTTATAATTATTTGAGTATTAAGTGTAATATTAAACTGAAAAATAAATGAGTGATAATTGTGTATTTCTTTTGTTACTTGAATTTAATCAATAGGATATTTTTATAGACCTGTGTTATCACCCGAGTGCCTTTTTCTCTGTGCAGAGGATCAGACAATCCACCATTACAGGAGGTGAACGGCTCACGTCGGACATGTGGGTCGCCCAAAAGGCCAGAGGCAAACGGAACTACGCCCCAACTAATTTGCATTTTTAAGAACATATATAAAAACCGTGTCACAAGGGAGGGCGTGTGTTTTAGCAAACGCATGACGACGGAACGCTTTGCTGTTGTGTAATGCAGTTAGAACACCCAGATATATCTGTAATGTGTTATTCATGAAACTCTTAGTAAATATTTGGACTTCAAGCCCTCTCCTGTCTTCTCTGGAATATATTATTATATATTCCCATCACCCTTCACAATGGCGTTTGCTCAAGGGTGGCACTCATCTTACATTTTCATAGTGACTTCGCACAGGAAACAGGAAATCAATAGTTTTGTCAAACAGTTCCCTGTGATCAGCCACCAATAGTATTAACTTCTCAACATCTGTTTCAACGCAAATGTCATCTTCAGGCAGGGAGCATCATTGCCTCAAAAATTCCTCGACCCAGACAAAGAGCAACCTGCTGAAAAGCCATCCAAACATTTGCGTGAATCTCAGTTTGGATCGGTGTGTAGAGGTCTTAACTCTGGCAGCTCTTCAAATACGCTTTTCCATAACTTTGCCATAGGAACTTGTGTAAGTGGTTTGTGTAAGCAAACTCATGAAGGCAGCGCCTCTTTGCCAAATTTTGGTTAGTTTGACGGAGGACCATCATGGCAGAGGCTTTTATTTATATGTTTATGCGATGAAGCCAGACAGAGAGAATGCATTCAAAATACAACTTAAATTACGTTGTTGTAAATAAAAAGATATATAAAGCACACGCTGACATGACGATTGATAAAGTCATTCGTTTACACTCTGGGGTCTCCATCTCTCAGATGCAGTTATTTGCTTCCCGCTTGTGTCCAATCCCACTTTCATTTCTCTTCTTGTCTTTTAACGTGCATTCATTTTCATTAGTGACATGCTTTATTTGATAGCAGATGACATCTATAGCCCTGTCGATCAGTCAGATGGGTGAGTAGGAAGATGGGCATAATCCGAGCCATTCATTCCTATTGGCTCTAATTCGGTTTAGAAACAGGATGTGCTCTACTCTAGCGCTTCACTAATGCACATGCTTTGTGTTCGGTTTGGAAACTAGCTGAAGTCGACAAGAAAATCACTCTTTTTTGTATATGCCTGTTTTTAGGAACAGTTACTCAAGGAATTGTTTGTGACTGAAGCAAAAATTCAAACAAAAATTTAAATTGTATTACTTGATTCCATTCAAACTGAAATATTTAACATGTCAGAAGCTCAAACTACAACTTGAGCGGGTTTATGCTTGTTTTCCACTATAAAACTGGCATCCACTGATTATTGTGTCTGATACACGGTTCAAAATACTCTACCAACATGTGGGTTGGAAAAATTACTAGCATATGGTGTAAACGTTTATCTCACTTTTCGCCATTTTCGAACATTAACGTAAGTCTCTATTTTTAATGGCAGTACTTGAGATCAATGAGGCTCAGACTCCTCCAGCTACTCATTTGCTCCCCTCGGAGAAACACTGTTCAGTCTGTCCATCTGACAGCGAGAGCACTAACTCAGCATTGTGACATGCTCTGGAAGTTACTATCTGACCAGAGACTGGAAATCAAAGCTGTCAGGCTATAACAGAAGCACTTTGAGAGCTGTCTGATCTCTACAAATTGTGTACAGCCACTCCACTGATGCAGAGAGAAAGAGTAGAGGCCTGGATTAGCATGACACGCAGCAACTCTAATAAATGCTATGCTGAATCTGTATTCACGCTAGCCTGCACAATGCAAAGGTTATGACAAGAAATCTATTCTGTGATGGCACTACCAGGGTTATGCATGATGTGTTGAATATATGAATATTAATTAACTACTTTGCATGGCTTTATTGGAGCATTGTTTCAAAAAGTTCACTCAAGAAGTCTAGAAGCGGGTTTTTGACTTTCCTGGTTCCTTTATTCCAGTTGAGGGTCACAGGGTTCTGCTGGTGCTAGATGACTTCTATACACTCTGCATAGTTCATTGCATTCACTCCTGAGGGGGATTTACTCAAACAGATTTATGACCACCTGACATTCATCTGTTAGTGTTAGTGGCATAGAGTATTTGTGCTGAGGTTGGCAAATATGGATCATTTTAAATGTTGCACACAAGCCATGGGCCAGATTTCATGTGGGATGAGACATGTTATTATCTTGGTTGTGACTTGGCCCACTCATGGGCCATGTGTAGGATTTCTCTGCAAATTAGGTCCAATAATAAATCATAATCCGCGGCAGTACTTGAGGCATCTAAAGCTAGTTCTCCAGATATACATTGCTATGGGACAGAGACTGCAAAATCAAACCTGAAGCATAGTGATAGACGGACACCGGAGTGCCCTAAGGACACCCAAGCAGCAAGTGGAGTATGTAAAAGTTAACTCAGATATGAACTTGCACTGCAAAAATAAAACCGTTTAATAAAATAAAATAATGAAATAAATTGACCGTGAAACAACACAGATGTTTGCTGTTAATTTCACTTTTTGACCACATACCTGTAAAATACAGTACAGTAATGGAATGTACCGTTTTTATACAGGGTTTTTCTGTTTTCAAATTATTTTAAATGTTTAATGATTGTATCTTTCTGTAAAAATGTATTATAGCACAGTTTTTCCCCCTAGTTTTTCCACAACATCATGTATATGACCCTAAATCTAAAGTAACGACTGCTTTTAATGTAAGAAATTGGTCCATGAAAACTCACAGAATGCTCCAAATACATGTCGTGTCAACATGACTCACATTGCTCATTGTTTTGCTGAAATAGATTACATCACAAATGTGTAGATTAACAATATCATACACGTATTTTTATTCTCTGTTTTTTGTCTTCTTGTGTCTATTAGAAATCAGTAAAAGAAATAACTCAGTGTTAGTTGATGGAAGTTGTAAATAACGTTTAAAAGAGATAACAGGACAGGATACATAGAACTCTTCTAGGACTTATTTTTTTTTACAAATGGCTTTTGTAAATGTAAGTAATATAACTGTCGTAAATGTAAAAACTGTTTCTTGCCGTAAACATACAAAATAATCATAAGTTTCCCAGGCTTTCAAACAAACCATAGGAAAATTTGCTAGAGAAACTGCAAAGCATTATGGGTCTTAAGCTTTTTGTCATTAAACAGTGTTGTGCATGCTGTGTCAAAAGTTACAATTATAATATTGTTTTTGCTGGGTTTTAACTGTGTGTATCAGTGTGAAACAAACTAGTGTTTATGTGTATTGTGTTAGTTTTAAAGGGGTCGGTGGGTAAACAAAAGAATGTTTATAGGATGTTTCTGTGCAGAGTTAACTTTGTTTAATGTCAGAACATGACAAAAACTCTGTGATTAAGGCCATGGACTGCATGCACTATTCAGGGAAGTATCCATGCTTTTAAAATGACCTATATTGAAAGTATTTCATTAATAATTCAATATCAATAATATACATTTAATACTTGTTGAAAGAGAGCAAAATTATGCAAATACTTAATGAAAAGTTTATGTAAATGTCACTCATTTTCCCATGTTATGGGAGTAGAACTGTGTAGGTTATGTGGCATTAAAATAAGGCATTTTATTGTTTAGAAACAGTATTGAAAGTAAATTTAAAGAAAAAAAGGCACTAAAAGTGTGGAAATATACATTTATTTAGCCGCATTTCTTTTTATTTCAAGCTGTTTATTTACATTTTAAAAAAGCAAAATTTTTATTTTACCAAAAGTTTAACATAATTCACAGCATAATTATGCAGAAAATGTAAATTTTTATGGATTTATGCCAAAAAATAACATTTGGTATTTTTCCGTTACAAGTAATCTAGCAACCTTGCTGCCAGACATTTTGCTGTTTATTTACAGGGATTTTTTAACAGTGTGGCTGGCCCTTCCAGTACACTGCAGTAGATGAAGAATTTGAAAGAATTTGAACAAAAAATGAGTATAACAAACTTCTTTTAATTTTCAAACTTCTTTAACTTTTGGAAAGCCATCTAAAAAAATCATGAATCAATCGATTCTGGTGCCAGTAGTCAGAAAGCAACCATTCTGTCTGTAAATGTGAGAATAACAGTCCTCATCTGGACGAGACAAAGTACAATTTTATTTTTGCTTTGGCTGGTTACTGGGGTGTGGAGGACTGATCACGAAAGCTGTCGACCAATCAAGGACATGGAAATACAAAGAGAGAGAAGAATGCTTGAGCTGTCACATTTCGTCTCTGAGCCACGAAAAACAAATGAGACTTCCTAAGTCCACAAGAGTGCTTTATTAGCCTCCAGGCTGACTTCATTGAGATAAATGTGAAAAGGGCAATAAATGTGACATGACATTTTAAAAGCTGATGATTGTGTAATAAACATTGTATTGGAGCAGAGGTCAAATTTACAGTCTCCATGTGTCCAGAACAGATGCATTGTTTCTCATTGTTTAATGCGTTCCAAAATGATTTCTTGAGGGAAACGTCCAAAAGATAGAATAGAAGCTGCAAGCAGCGATCAAGATGCTCAAGCATCATCATCGCCTCTCTGTGGCCAGTTCATTTTATTACCGATCCTTATTTAGAAGACACGTTCAAGCGAGAATTGTTAATATTACTGAACGATACAGGCAAAGCAAATAATGAAGACCACATCTCAAAATTTTGTGACCCCCAAGCAGCACTAATGAGTCTAAATATTTACGAGTCTAAATATTTTCTGGCATCGTTTTGGTCAATATTCTTGTCACATGGACCCCCATCTACTCCTTCAAGTAATGCTGGAAACCCTGGCTCCTGGAAGTCAGCGCTTTTCTCACCAGACAACTCTATCACATCTTTTCTCACCAGCATTTCCTCTATCACATCTGAATATAGTTACTGCATGGAGCTGCTGCTTAAGCCATCAATAAACACAGTGTACTCTCTGTTGTCATCAAGACTCTAGTGTTCCATCACTGGATGAAACGTGACAGTTTGTCAAATTAAAACAAATGCATTTTCAATGTAAAAACGAAAACATATTAGCACTGACCTAGATGCAGGTTAGTTTTTCTTAAATAATGGGATTGACAGATAAGCTGGGGTAAAATGGCTGATCCCAGGTCAAAGGGAGCCTCAATTAACCCGCGGCTCACACAAGGGAATGTGTCTTTGTAGACTACTCCCTTTGCATAGTTCATTAACTCAATGTTTTTTTTTTCTTTTGGAATTTTTTTAACCTGCTTTTTGCTGGTGGTTTCTAGTGAGTGCGTATGGAATGCAGTTTCCTGACTCCCATTTGACACAGTATTAAACTGACGAGGGTAACTACTACAGTAGTTACTGTAACATTAGTTACTGAATAGTTAACGGTAACTTCCTAGTAGGTCACTGCAGAGTTATTAAATAGTTACTGGTTAATTCTGTAGTAACTACCTCTTAGGTATGTGTTATCTATGGAAGAGTGTTCTAAAGTGTCACTAAAGTGTTATTGATTGTTTTAACCCTTGGCCTCTGCCTGATCAAATGCATTCAGTATGAGGAGGTTCATCAAACTCCGGCCCAGGATTATTGGTTAATTTCTTATCAGAAGAACTATTGATCATGCTGTCCTTGTGCTTTCTCTAAACTAATCAATTGCTACATTTATTTCCTCAAGGCCTACCGGTGCACAAAACCATGCATATTTAGGACACAATTGTACTTTATATTGTTATTTTATGACTTAAAAAGAAGTGATCAGAACTACTTCACACTTGTCTACAAACTTTCACAATTTCAGCTGCAGGAATTCGAAACAGTTGCATCATACACACATTTTTAATTTATGTTTGCAGATTCATTAACTATTGCATGACATGCTTGAAAAATCATGACAGACATGACCAAAATGGTCATCTGGTATGGATTTCAGAAATGGGAGTAACAAAATAGCTAGACTACACCACTTTTCTACATTGAGTATGGACCTCATTTTCAAACTCAAAAGGAAGAATTTATCTCTAAACTAGAACTTAATAAAATTCTCTCTACAATGAAAAGACAGATTTAGTCTAAACTTCCCATGTATATTAATTAAGAGTCCTTGCTCAACCCAATCAGTGATTAAACAAAATTAAGTGTTAATTGAACTCACATATTTGTCCAGGATTTATTTCATACATGTGATACATACATTTACGTATATATTACATACAAGGGGTGTAACAATAAATCTTTAAGGAATATAAGTCTTATTTGGTTGTTATTGATGGTGTTTCTAATCATTTCTGAAACTTCTTTACATTGTTTTTCTGTTTTTTTTTTGTTTTGTTTTTTTTCAAATGTACTATTACATAATTATCCTTTACAGGAGAAACATTCTAAAACAAACTATCTTCATCACTTAGTGTAATAGAGAGGACATAAGGCAAACATTAGCACTGCCACCTAGTGGGTGGCTGATATTAAAAGCTCTAACACAGATCAAATCAGACTCTTAGCTTTGCAGTCTCAAAACTTTTACATTATTTTTTATTCACTGATTATATAAATTGTTGGTTAAAAATAGTTTTGCAAAAATTGTGAAGCATATTGTATCGTGGACATTATATTGTGTATTGTTACATCTTTATTTCATACATAAATTCGTATATTACAGTATATTATTTCAAGAGGACGGATCCTTGCTAACTCGTCATCTGCTGATAGAGAGAGAGAGAGAGAGAGAGAGAGAGAGAGAGAATGAGTGAGAGAGAGAATGAGTGAGAGAGTGCATGTGTAGGGGTGTATGTGTGTGCGTGTGTATGTGTGTCTCCACAGTGAGAGCTTGCATGCCCCCTCTCTCTCCCCAGTCTCTGGATGTCCATGAAGGCTCGAGGATCCCGGCAGCAAACGCGAGTGTCATTCTCTGAGGATGAGGATGAGCAGAGCAGCTGGAAAGAGGAGAATGGCATCGTGGACGCACATCACTTGAAATCAGAGCCGACCGGGTATTACAGGCACAAGATGTGAGTGAGTTTGCCTTCACACACTCTCACAGGTCTCTCAATAGCAAAGAAATTAAATAATTAGAATGAAAAATAATATATGGCATAAAAAGTTTAAGAAATAATCATTTCGAGCATACAATTTTTCTACCATTTTGTGAAATTGTCACCCATTTATTAAAAATTAAATAATAAATGCTAGATAAAGACTTTACGTGCATTTTTTGACTTGAAGACATTAATGGAACTGTATGCAACTTCTTTCATCACTTGGTGTTGCATACATTTGTTACCAAATAACTGTAGGTCCCATGTAAATAATGCAAAAAGCAGAACATAATTTGAGGAAACTCTCAATGGGAGGAATGAGAAGTAACTGACATGTATAAATCTGAACTTTATTCATACTACACATATTTCTACAAATAGTTTGTACTTTTCTAAAGGCCATTGAGCATATTTAGAATTTAAAAGTAGATGTTGTATGTGGTCAAATTTTTTTTGCATCTATAAAATAACAGCAAAGTATGTATTCTATACAGCAATGTTTGACATTAAGGGTGTGATTTTATTCAGAATCAATTATTAAAACTTTATGATGTGAGTCAAGTTCCTAATCTACCATTTATGACACATGACCATGGACTCTTGATTTAAAAAAGAAAAACCATAATCTCCAAAAATATAGACAAAACTGTTTTCAGGATTTTATCACACGAGCCTTGCAGGTTTCCTTTTACAATGAGAAAACAGTAGTTTTTTGATAATCCATCCCTGATTACTCATTGCTGTCCTAAAGGAATTAGTTTCTGTTAGTCTCATGCTTATATGAGTTGAATACTTATATAGAGTTATATTGCAGACACCTGATTGAAATGAAACATTTAGGACTAGATGCTATTTTTTAGGTAAAAAAGTGGGTAATTTAGAATAATCAACAACACCAGAGCGTGTATTTTAGAGGAAAATTGGAGTCTCCAGAATAGAACCAACACTGAGTTAGGGAGATTCATGAAACTGAGGCCAGAAAGAGCTCCATCTGTGGGTGGGTGCAGGATCCCCACACAGCAAAAGTCAAACCTAGTAGACCAAGTAGCCATTGAGTTTTGAACATCTGAACATTCTGAACAGCAGAATATTAACAACAATATATACAGATTCTACATTAACAAGAGTCTGTCTGACCTCTAAACATTCTCTGGAATTTGTTACAGATATTTGGAGCTAGGTGGGAGAACAGCTTTCCAGTTTATCTCTATATTAGGAATAACTAACAACCCTAAACTTTGTGATCGGGGAGATTGAGTCAGGTTATAGTATAATAGCACAATAGCCTGGAGCAAGGGCATCCAGAGATTTAAAAGCTAGCAGTGTTTTACAATATAATACTTTTGAGAAAGTCTGTGTCAAAAATAATAAAATCGCTGTGATGTGATGATACTTTGTTGTTTACATAAAATAGGATCAGCCAAGTAGAACATGTAGACCTGTAACATGTCATTTTTCTAAGGCCGAGGAAAAGCATTTAGTAATATATGCAACATGATTGGATTGCTGCTATTAAACGACCATGTGTCTGTCTTTTAACCAATGAGTATTATTTACGTTTTCTCTGTGTTCAGCAATTCTTAATGTCAGTAATGCATTAACCTCGAAAGCATGGAAAATTTACACCATGTCTTCTAAAAATATTCCCAAGAAGCTGCATATAAAACCACTCTATAGAGTATGTCTGGAAGTTAAGCTATATGATCTACAGATTGGGGTTATAAACTGTGGCCATTTTATTACCACAGTGTGCGGTATGGATTAATCTGTCACATTCGCACACAATGTTTATATTCAAAGCCCCAGATTTTAGACTCAGTCTGAAACTATAGATCCATCTTTATGTCATAACCAGAGCCTTTTTCATCTTGGATTGATATTGACTGTTGGATTAGTACTCTATGCTAAAATGTTATGCTAAGATTAAATTCTACTGATATAATAGCAGTAAGCTGATTAATAACTATGCAACCAGCTAACCAACCAACCAACCAATCTAAGACCTTCTAAGCCTACAAACAAAGAATGATTAACCATCCATCCAATTAACTAACCTTGCAGCCAAAACCAACCAACCATTACTTAACCATCTGTCCAAATATGAGCCATGTATAACAAACCATCTTACAAGCAAAAACCAAATTAACCAATTAATTCTTCAACCAACAAAGCAGTTGACTTACTAACCATACAACCAAGTAGTGAACTCAAATTAACTAAATTGAGCATCTACCTAACCAGTGAAACAACCACATGAACAGCAAACAAACCAAAAACTATCCCAACTAGCTAACTAACAATAGAAAAACCATTTAACCATTTACCAATCAACTATTCATCCAAATAATGAAGCCTCTAACCAACCAATACACAATTAACCATCTAGGCATCCAACCAATTAATTACCCATACATCCAAAACTAACTAACCATGGAATACAAAAAGCATTCCACTTTCCAATCAATCATTAAATCAATCAGATATCCAGGTGATGAACCTTGATGATTAATGAACAGAGGGAACCAATTTCTCAAACATCTCGCCTTTACTGAAATAACTTGTTAGTTCTTTTTGTTCCTAAACTAATTCTTTAATTCAGTGTTTCCGTTGTGGTGTGTTGTTTTCATAAACATTCAGTTGAGCTCATGTGATCCACAGTTTGGAATCTTGATTGAAGACTGCACTGACAGTTGCTTCTCAGGACTGACGTAATTAAAGTTTATTGAGAAGCGGAAATGCTCTGAGAAGATGGCTGAGTGGAAATGACCGTTTGTGTGACTGATGCAGCTTATTACCAGCACACATGCTCCTCAGACCTAGAATCGGTCTCTCTGAATAAGCCGGTCGGAGAGTGACAGATGTGACTCTGTGATGCTGTGGAAAATAAACTGGAAAAGGAATTCATAAATAGTACTAACATTGAGTCCAGTTTCAACATTTGTCCCATTTCTTGACAGTGTGTTTTCAGAGTAACCCCTCTCACCACTCCATTTCAATGGTCAAGAGTAAAGGGAAGATGGAGAAATGGAATAAAGCCTCAGTCTGATATATTTTAAACAATACAGTGCTTGACATTTCTGTTTTTAAGATGTGATTTCTTGCCAATTCAATTCATTAATTAATATCTAAAGAACGGGCTGGTTTTGGCACACGTTACAGGTTTTTTTGGGAGGGCTACGTCTCTGCCATTATTGAATTGTCATGGATTGAGGTTTGTAGAGTAGATTTGAGGATGAACGCATTCTCGTTTCTGGTCTCCTGTGTCTCCATGCTCAATGGACCTGAGCAGTGAGAAATGAATTTCCTGCCTCAACTAAATTCTGCAGTGCTGAGCCAATCAATCTCATATCTAGCTATAAATACAGCCTTTAAATTAAGCAAATTCATTCTGAGTTCAATTAGTGAAATGGTGTTTTAGCAGGGCAAGTCATTTGAAGTATTGTATGAACTCAATTTGATGTTTAAACAGGATTGTATTTTGATTGCTTTTCTTTTGTCATTTTCATTGCGTTGTGAGCTTTGGTGGGAGCTTATATCTCAATAATGATTGGGAGTTATAATAAAAACACAATCATGCAAGTAAATTTTTCAAAATACCTATTTGCGGAATTCGAGCTTTGTATCTTGGATTAAACAGGTGAGAACATAGACAATAATTACTTAAATCTAATCAGTGAAAAAACACACAAATGTTTGAAATTATTAACATTCCAGCAAGGTGACCTTTCCAGAATGAGTTTGCTTGTTCTCCTCGTGCTTGCGTGGGTTTTCCCCCACAATCCCAAAATCCCAAATCTAAATTCCCCCTATGTGTGAATGTTGCCCTGCGATGGACTGGCGACCTGTCCAGGGTGTACCCCCGCCTCTCACCCAATGTGCACAGGAGATGTGCACCGGCAGACCCCCGTGACCCCAAAAGGGAACAAGCCAGTTAGAAAAGCAATGAACTAATGAAGTCATTGAGATTCATTAATGTGACTTAGTGATTCAAACTTAATCGAATGATGTGATTACTAAAGTTTCCCACATGTAAAAATAAATAATTTGTTGAAGTAATAAAAGAATCAAAGAAATAGAAACAATTTTTTCTCTTCTTGAACATCTCCCAATGTTGAGTCAGGATTTACCCCAGCATGTTTATTTTGTGTAGAGCAGAAAGATTGAGGAAGTGCATTAAAGTTCTAATGATCTTACAGTACTGAATATGACTCAGCAAAGACATCTCCACAGTTAGACTGCCACCTCTTGTCTCATTAGCATCTGTTGCGTTTCATTAAAAAGCTATTAAAACCCAGAGAGCGATCTCACCTTCAGCATGTTGTCCAGCCTCAATCACCTCATTCCCTGCAGGATCTCAAGATCATAGGTTCACGTCCCTGATGAAACACCACTTGTCGACTCTCTGCGAGACACTCAACTTGTTGGATAAATGTCAAATCCTGAGATTTATCCAAGGCACAAACTCACAAGAACTCCAGATTCCACAGGGAAGAGCTAGAGAATAGAGCTTGTACCATCCACAAGGTGAAAATACTTTGTTTTTATTTGCAGGAAAACCTCTGAGTCATTCCCTCATCGCAGGATGACTCTACCGAGAGAGAAAGGTCGTCGACAAGCAATTCGTGGCCCAGCATTTATGTTCAATGCTCGAGGCAGCAGTTTGACCCCAGAGGAAGAGAGATTCCTGGATGCAGCAGAGTACGGGAACATCCCTGTCGTCCGGAAGATGCTAGAAGAATCTCCTACGCTCAACGTGAATTGTGTTGACTACATGGGGCAAAATGGGCTTCAGTTGGCTGTGGGAAATGAACACCTTGAAGTCACTGAGCTTCTCCTGCGGCGAGACAACCTGGCCCGTGTAGGAGATGCCCTCCTGTTGGCTATTTCCAAAGGTTACGTACGTATTGTGGAGGCCCTGCTGGCACATCCGTCATTTGCAGATGGCGAGCGATTAACCCGGAGCCCGTGCGAGCTACAGGATGATGATTTTTATTCATACGATGAAGACGGGACTCGATTCTCACCTGATATTACACCGATCATCTTGGCAGCTCACTGTCAGAAATACGAAGTAGTTCACATGTTGTTATTAAAAGGTGCCAGGATTGAACGGCCACATGATTATTTCTGCAAATGCGCAGACTGTCTGGAGAAACAGAGGAAAGACTCATTCAGCCACTCTCGGTCCAGGATAAATGCGTACCGTGGACTTGCAAGCCCAGCGTATTTGTCATTGTCAAGTGAAGACCCTGTCTTGACTGCCCTGGAGCTCAGCAATGAACTTGCCAAGCTTGCGAACATCGAAAAAGAGTTTAAGGTAAGGTGGCTTAGTGGTTGCCTTCTAGTGGCATGCTAGTTTTACACACATATGCTTTCAAGTGGCTTGAATGAAGCATTTTTCCATGCATAGTATTCTGACCGTGTTCACACTGCAAATTATTACTACCAAGATCAACATATGCTGGTGATACTTTGGCAGTCATTGTTTTCTAGAATAAACACAGTCCATTATTGGCATCTGCTCTTATGTTACACTTTTACAATTGTAATCGTCCAGGATTATACTTTGCAATTTACACAGATCCCAAACACATTATAAAACAAGACGTTCCATTCAAAGTTTTTGGAGTAATGATCCACATCTACTATGTTATCAAAGCATGTCTGGAATTACTATGTCTTTGCATTTTAGGGCTATTCTTTGATAGCAAGCAGATATGTTTAGGGATTCTACAATCAAATGCAGACGTCATGGATTAGTTGGTCACTAAAAAAAACATTTCAACCAGTTTTTTTTTTTAAACAAATAGGCACAGTTTCTTTAGAATATGCCCTTTGAAGATTGACTTTCACACCTAGTGGTGTTCACGAAATGATAATATGAAACAAAACACATCTTGTTCTGATGGATATTAGTAGTCCATTGTGTCAAACCCACTATCCCAAACCTGTTGTTTTGCATGGCATAAGTAGTACAATTAATCACTAGTAAAAAGGCTTGACCCAAAGCTAAGTTAATAACCTAGAATTGACCATAGTATAGTCCGGTCCATGAATTGTGTGCCACGTTACAAACAATAACATATTTGCCCAACTTCGGCCATGTGTTATGCACCTGTGTTCAGTATGTTACATTTTCCCTATAATCGTCCACTTCTCAAGTCTCTCTTCTCTTTTCTTTTGCTCCTCGTGTCTGTTTTCGCACTCACGTCCCCGTTCCTTCTTTACCCTAATTACTCCGCCCTGGTGTCACTTTTTCTCCCCATTAGTTTCTGCATTTATATCCCATGCTAGAAGTTGCCTACAACGAGATCATTCCATAACCTCCTCCATCTAAATCCCATGTCTGTCAGTGCGTCAAATGTATTTGCCTAAATTGTTGATAAATTTAGTTTATTGTTACTTTTCTGGAGTTAGTCTTTATTTATTCAGGTTTTCCTCACTGCGAGTTTATTTGTTTTTATGCTGTGTTTGTCTAAGTTTGCTTATCGGTGGGAGTTAATCTGGAGGCGCCACCCACTTTTATTAGTCCATTAACCTCCATCCATATATACCAGACCATCCGTCTCTTCCCCGACTCCGTCCAAACCAGCTTCACCGCAATATCCATAGAAGACCTCCTCACCCAACCCAAGCCAAGCATCACTCCATAATCCCAAAACTTCAGGTCCACATTCATTGGACTTGTCAGCAACCCTGTAATCAAATATCCTTCCAGTCGCCTCACTATCGCAACCTCGAACTTCTATCCATCCTATTTTTCCTTCTGCCATTTGCCAGAGCTTACCAGATTCAGATTATCGAACTCCTAGAGGACATTTTGCATAAATATTTTTTGGGGGGAATAGTTAGTATGGAGGCGCCACCCACTTCAATTATTCCATTAACCTCCATCCATATATACCAGACCATTCCTCTCTTCACTGACTCTGTCCGAACCAGCTTCACCTCACCCACCGTACTCCTCTTGCCTTCTCATGTAAAATGGGGGAGGGGGGTTCTACTCAGATGCATCCCATACGTTTGTATATTCCACCCACGCTCTCAGACTCAGGGCAGGTCCAGCTGATGGAACTCCTGAAAGCCTTGTTTAGAATCTCAGCTCTACCATTTGAGCTCATCACCACTAATTCCTGTTTTGTCTATTTTTCCATGTACCATGTTTTGTTTATTTTTCCATTTGTCAGTACCAGATGACTACACAACTTGAGCCAAATTATTTACTAAGTGAGAAGTTTCTTAATACTTCTTAATACCGAGAAGTTTCTTTGAGTTGCAGAAACTTTAAATATATCAAAACATCAAGCCAAAATTGGTTCCTCTATTGAGCTCTTATCTGTAATAATGCACAGTGTGAACATTGTCTTTCACTGGCTGTTGAATGCTAACATTGGTTCATCTCTCACTGAACATTAATCTCCATCATAACCTCAGTTTTAACTTCTGTTGCTTCTGTGTGTGTTTGTATGTTGGTGTATGCTGCTGCCGTTGACAGGATAAAAAGAACCGTAATAAAGAGACATCGCAGCACAATGGCTTCTTTCTGGTAAATATGTTTGACTCATTAACTCTTACTACCACAAACTAACTAAGCTTTTTAACTTTTCTTCTAAAGAGATGGCTTATGAAGAAATGTGACTCCTTAATGGCTGCCCCCCAAAAAATTAAGATTTTGCCTTTGTCTAGGATCTAAAAGTCGAAATCTTTCAAGCCATGAAAATTTGTGGAAATGTTGCCCATGTATACTGTATTGTTTTTTTTTCCTTTTTTTGCGTAAAATAGGAGCAAATGAGTGTTGTAGTGTATCTGGTTTGTCTGATTTAGGTAAAACATAAGTTGAAAGCACAGTCTGGCTATAGATGGATGTACAGTATTAGCTTGAGCCTTTCCTATTTACCACATGCATGTCAAATTCTCACAGTTACTATCTTCCCATCCCACATGTGACCACTCCATGACTCACTTTGATAAGCGTCATGCTGTCTGGTGTCTGGATACTAAACATATGGTCAGAAGTATTGCTTTCTCATGCGTATCAGAGATGTGAGATGCTCTCATCCTGCTGGGGTGAAAAGCTGTAATGAATCCCACAGAGCACAATAAAGAACTCAGCATGCACATAGAGCATACAACGTCAGCACCAGTGCATGCTGGGAGATCTCAATGATGCAACGTCCACTTTATGTCTGTCAAAGTGATCACCCAATGCGTTTAAATCAATGGTGATGGTGTTTTTGTTTTTTTTTGGCCCTAGGACCAATGATGAACTGTTTTAAAATCAATCCCAATTTAAGGGCGGATGCCAAAAATCAATCTTTGGTGAAGTCAAGCTGTGGCAGTTCTGTCAGTTTGAACATCATCTCACACCTGACCCACAGAGAAAATGCAGCTGCACACATTTAACTTAGAACACACAGCCCGACATAATTTGCATCAGTCTGAACTCTCACAGTTAGCTTTTACTCAAGTACCAAAATTGACTGGACCAATTCTGTATTTCAGAAAAGGCACCAAACAGGCCACCGACACCCACAGAAATAACCTGTACCACGCCATGTTGCAGTAAAATTGAGACCACCTGAATTGGGCCCACATACCTTTGCCCCACATACGATATGCCAATCCCCGATGAATACCAGACAAATGGCAAATTTAAGATCACTTTGTTTGAAAATATGAACACATTACACCTTTCAATCTGCACTGCTTCTTTCCCCTACGTTTTGCTACTGATGAGTGACTTAGAACACAACAAAAGCTCACAAATGTTTCAATCCCACTTTTAGGAACTTTTAAATGTGTCCACGAAATGTGTATTTTTTCTCTCATTTCTTTCAGAACGATTACAGGAAGTTGTCCATGCAGTGTAAAGACTTTGTGGTGGGTGTTTTGGACCTTTGCCGAGACACGGAGGAGGTGGAAGCCATCTTAAATGGAGACGTTTCTGCTGAGCTGGAGGAGGGCCAGCACCATCGCTCATTGCTAAGCAGAGTCAAACTGGCCATTAAATATGAGGTCAAGAAGGCAAGTGTGCAGTAATTAATTGTTTGTTGCAGCTGTTGTATTATGTAATATTTTGCCATTTGAATCATGGGTTTGTTCAAGGCTGCAAATACAAACACAAGGATGAAGAACAAAACACCCGTTTCAGATGCCATCATATCATTCAAATGAGCAAATAGGTTTCTATTCCACTTACTTTCATCTCTAGTGGGATACGTGTTTGTGAGTCTTTGAAGGAACTGCTCTTAAGTTATCAAATACGTTTTGGATTGTGGGTTGGGTTTAGTCTAATGGCTTAGTGGCTAAGGAAACATAAATTGTGTTGGGGTTAGAAAGAAGGTGATACATGAGTTGGATTTCACCATGAAGGACATCCATCAGTCAAGTGAATAGAACAGTGCCTCTAGTGGATGTAGCTGTGTCTGAGTTCAAATTGGATTATGGAACATAATTAAGGCAGCACGTTGGTGGCCTTTCAATGAGAAGGTTGCCTTGCTGCGTGGAGTGTGCATGGGTTTCCTCTGGATACTCTGTTTTCCCTCACAAGAGCAAAAACATGAGTCATTTGAATATTATATGATTAAAGCGATTGAAAACTATAAATTACGAGGGAATGTGTGTGTCACTGTGCTATCTTCTGTAAAAAGCAGAACCCAGAGAAAGGGGGTAAAGGTGGGTAAAGAACCTACTCCATTTACACTTCTGCCAGTAGATAGAATAGTCACCAACTAACTCTTATGAATGATGACTGGTAGAAGCAAAATAATGCAATGACAACATACAAAGTTGTGGATTTAACCAGGTGAGTTTGAAGGATATTGAATTGGCAGGTGACAGATTTTTAGTTCATGTAGATTCCCTCACTCATAGAGAGGGGTAGTGCTGACAGACACCACAAAGATGCCACTACTTTTTAAAAAAAAATTCTCGGTTGGAGCAGTGCACACATCAGATGTAAGATGTTAGGGTTAGAGTTTGAAGCGATACTTGAAGCAGCGCCTGGTCTTGTAACAGGTAAGCAGCAGCGATGGTCAGGCTGTAATCCAGTTATCGATGAGATAAACAGCCACATCAAGCATCAGGCAGAGAGAGGCAGCTGTGTGCAGAGTACACGGTAGCTAGGTGAACAACAGCAATAAGATCAAAGCTTCCTCGAGGACCATGGAGTGCTAGACCCATTTTAATTTGTGGATCTGGCTTGTTAAAAAAGAAATAACAAGTCTAGTTATTGGCTCACAAAATAAAAATAGTTAAAAATACCTAATATTCAGGGGTTTTCACTGTCCAATTTTTATTTGAGATTGCTGAAGCTGACCTTCCTTTATTCAGAGATTTGGAGAATACTCATGACTACTTTTATGTTCTAAGGTATTTTTGATTTGTTTTTCTTTTACTGTTCAAATATAGCTACCTGTGCTTGTCCAGTGTTTAGTATTCAGTTTCCCAGTTTTCAGTGTTTGGTTAGTTGAAGTTTCCCCCTCTCAGTGGTGTTTTGTGGTGTTCGTTTTGTCCCCCAGACTGGGGACAAGCAATAAATGCTATAGTGTTAGTGTTTTATGTACCTTTTATCAATATTTCAAATAGTATAGCTTAAATTTGCAGTAGGAATAGTATGTTGTAGACTTACTAAAAAAAATGCACTTATGAAACTATTTTAATGCTGATAAATACATATAAAGTCCCAGGGAGAGAATTGGCCCCCATTCAGTGGAATGGAGCGCAAACTATGATAGTTTTATTTATCAATAATAGTTTTACGGCACACTATTATCAGACTCCTCATTTTTTTTCTCTCCAAACAGTTTAGTTTGAGGAGGAAATCAGGGAATAAACCACTTTCAAGCTAATGACATACAGTATATTACTCAGCGACCTCAGGATGTGTCCCATACGATTATTAATTTCAATATGTTCCCATAAATCTAGATTTTAATCAGTGATTATGCAAATCTCATCGGCTGAAACACAATGGTTGATGAGGATTACGGATCATCAAAGCAGATTTACCTTGGCTCTGTCTGAGGAACAGTTTTTCATTGAAGATGTTTGATAGTGGCTATCTTTGCTTTAAGAATGTGTTTTAAAGAGTAGGTTCTAAAAACCACTGCCCACAGTATTTAAGACAAATAATTAATCTTGTGGCTTCAGTGAAATAAACAGTCTGTGAATGACTCTCGTATCTCACAGTAGATAAAGAGCCTAAATGAATCAGACGAGCTTCACTGTGACGATGTGATTCATCCTGAACACACAATCACATAAACACTGGGTGCAATCACATGAAGTGCTAATCAAGCACTCAGCAAAAACACGTTCCAGCATGAACACAGGCAGCCTGACATAAAGAGCAATTTAAAGATGAGCTTTCCCAAAGCTCCCCAGAGGAAGTAGAGTGGGAAGCACAGACGTGTTAGGAAATGAGTTTGAAGTTAATCATTTACAGTCATTAATTCAATGGCGGCTATGTTTGCTTTTGCACGTGAAGTGCTAGTCCGGTAATAACAATGTTAAATACTGTTTTCACAGTGGCTTTAAGTAATGTGAATGGCTTGGGTGTCTGAATGTGTTAGTTAATAGCTAAATAATTTCCTTTAATTGTCCATAAAGCTCAATTTGTTCAAAGAAATAACTGCTGTTTTACATTAATTTGAAACTTTGCCACAGTATGTTGCCTGGTTATTTGTTTAGTCCAATATAAGTAAACAAATGAACTGCGAGCTGTGATGATGGGCCCAAGCCAGGTGTCAAAGCTATATCCCACAATGGTCCTGATGCTAATTCAGTTGGGTCAAACGTAGTCTTGCTTCCTTAATTTTATATTGTCTATAGTTATTGTGGGGTTCTCTTGTTAGTCTCTTAATGATTGCTGCTGTATGTAACATAATGTAACATAAAAAAAAACTAAAATGATTATAAAAACATTTAAACAACATTACGGCATGGTGGGTAGCACTGTGGCCTTCCAGTCAGAAAGATGTTGGTTCGAGGCTCGCCGATATGTGTGTGTGTTGCCCTGCGATGGACTGGCGACCTGTCCAGGGTGTACTTCCGATGTGCACTGGACATGGGCACCAACGGAGCCCCATGACCCCAATAGGGAATAAGATCAATGAATGAACATTTTTCGACATATCACAAGATAAAAGTATACAAAATATTGTCCCTAATTTTTATTGGAGAGCTTCAAATACTACAATACTTTGTTTCCTGCCAATAGGAAATTGTTTAAAGAATGTGGTAACAATATTGCAATTACATCCCAAACCAAAAATGATCAAGTGCTAATTGTTGAATTTCAAGCAACAAAGCTGTTTGCAATGTGGGTTCACTGAACAACTATTCTTTCAGAGAGAATCTGTGTTTGGGAAGAGCTTGCTGCCTGTTTTGTGTGAGTCTAGGTACTGCAGCATGCATTCATCAGCAGAAGCTACTAAATCATTTCAGGACAATAGCAATCGATCATGCTTCCACCAACCCAGGCATGATATTTCAGATCATAAAACATGCTGCATAACCTCGCTACAAAGAATAAAAAGCAGTAGCAGATAAACCACTGGGCTGATACTATCAGGAGTAGAAAATTATGAATATGAATCTTAATTAGGATCACAGAGGTTAGCTCATCCCAGCTCACATTGGCCAGAAGCCTGGTTCCAAAAAGCAGCCAATTTATATTCAATTCTGATGAAAGGTGATAAAACATTCAAAATAGAAACTCCTCAGGATATGTGCACTTTATTGTGGGACTTTTTTAGAATAATCCCAGCAGATAAGAAAAAAAATGTAAATGTTTTGGCAGTGAAAATTATATTTTAGATAAAAAGGACCAGATTTCGTTTCAAATAGAGTAGATTAAGGGTAACTTTAGAGCAGTGGGGGTTGTGAGACATTGAGCAGGGGTCGCAAGATAACTTCCATTAAATCTTTTTTTTTTTAAATACTAAATCTCGATGTCTTTAACACAATAATGGAGTTGCTGTGTTCCAAGCATTGAGCCCACGCATCTCATTAAGTGAAGTGTTTCTTGAAATTAAACAAATAAGCAAAAAGTATTGTTAGACCGATGTGTTCGTTTGTTTTGTCAGGCTTATGTTTCGATAGGCCTTATGGCACATGTGCGGCGTAATGTGCAACATTTGTATATTATAAACACTACTTTGGATAATGGGGATGATGAGTCAGTGGTTTGGAAAGTTTTGCAACCCCTCCATTAGAGGGTGTGATTTTGCAGTCACAAAGTGATCATAGTTCAAAAAAAAAAAAATAATAATAAAAAATTCATCAACATATTTTTTTCCAAACAGTAGTAATACATTGACATTGACAAGATGTCAACTAAAAATGTTTTGTTGAAAATTAAAAAAAAAGGTCTCCCTTGAACTAAGTTGCTATTTTTCCGGAATTATTTGCAACATCTTGAGGACTGGTGTGTAGTGGGGGTGACATATAACAAACAATATGTTAGCAAGTTTATTTAGCAACATACAAGTAATCAAAAATGGCCCAGAATAGGCATCACTTTCAAACATTAAATCAATAACTATGGACAGAATATTTATATCTGAAAGGTTTAATTGTAGTCCATGAACAGCAATTAGGTTTTGGTATGATGCAGCTCCTGTCACCAGTTCTCCAATCATTACTGAGCTACGATCTCTGATCAGTAATTTATAACATTACTAAACTTACAATGACTACGCATTACTAATGTGCTCATGGCACATTAGCTGTATGCTGCTGGATCAAACTGACCATGCTGCAGCACCCCAAAGAAACTACGGGGATGGGATGGGTAGAGGGTTTTGTTGAATGGTTGTAAATGAAGCATGGAGAGATGAATGCTCATAATGAGCTTAAATGAGAACAGATGGGATCCGGTTGATTTTTTATCCTACCAAATGTAGTTTTTAAAACTTTAAAGTTTAAAAAGCTGTCATGTGACCCTGTGAACCCTGAAAGCCAGAATACGGCTTTATATTTGAATGTCGTGTGAATAAAACTAGAGAAAACCAGCTTCATAGCAAAGCATAAATTCGGTTAAAAAAAACCTGCTGAATACAGTTTAAATGAAGTTAAATAAGGTTGTTCTCTTTCTTTCACTTGTATTCTAGTAACTTTTTTGGTGTCATAATTTTTGTGAGTTCGTATAATTGTGCTGATATATTTGACGGATTTATTTTGAGGCTGGTAATTTTGAACAGGAAGTGGTTTATAGGACAGCCATGAAATTAACACCTGTTATTCTCTGAGGGTTCACATTCATTAACCCACTACCTTAATAGAGAACGGTGGGCACTCGGGAGCAGATGCCTGCTCTGTATGTGGCCCAGAAAACACATGTTGGAATCTAGGGATGAACAGATGGTGAAAGAAAGAGGATTTGAGAAGATATGCAAGAATTCCTTTCCGTTTAATTTTTCAGTTTTCTTAGTGGGTTTTCAGTCAAAGATACGAAAGAAAATCATTTGTAGTGGACCATGCAGCCAAACATACTGAGAGTACTGAACATTCTGAAAATTCTCAAACGAAACTGCTCTTGTGGTGTAGACGACAGTGAGCATTATACAGTATGGGTGCCATAGTGTAAAAAGACTTTGGTTAAATCTAAACAACAGAATAAAAAACAATGATCAGAACTGCCTATAGACAGTTGTTAAAATATATTAGTGAAAACTTTAGCTACCGATCTGAGAACTGCACGAACAGAAGGCTATTGCTGTAGGCACGCTTTCCTGAATAATGGTACCAGATTGTAAAAATGTAATTTATAAAAAAATTAATTGTAAATGTAGTTTATTCCAATTTTATTCCAAAAATTCTATACTTTGGAATAAAAATGGCCCCATGAATCATCCAGACCCCTCCACCTTCTTACTACCACCCCTGATCAATTTACACAGCACCATGTACAAGGAAAAATCAGTTAATGCTGAGTCACTTCCTCCTTTCTGTGTCAATAGAGAAGCCCAAAGTTAAGACTTTTTCTTTAGGACTCAAAAATCATCGAAACTAAACTTTATCCTCTCTTACGTTGCATCAGGATTAGATGGTAGCTGCACAACTGATGAGGACTTACACACCCTCACTTTGAGCATCTCCTTATAACTGTTAGCAACCCAATGGTAGCTTCATCGCAGCATTTGTGTTTTTTGTTGAATGTCACAGAAGGAGAAAAATTAATGTCGTTTCCTTTTGACTTCTGAAACACCTGTTATGGGTCATCATTTCATGAAACATTTAATAGGATAAAATATTGTCACAAAATATTGTAAATATTTTAATAATTAATTATTTCAGAAATGTTACAACATAGACTGAAATGTGGTATTGCAAAGATGGAATTAATGGGAGTAGCAATTTTAATAAAATTAAGAAAAAAGATAATTATTGCCATCAGTCTATATTTTTCAGGCACACATCTCATTCAGTCAGTCCACTGCTCCACACCGCAGACTGATCTCTCTTCACAGTTCTTCCGGTTCTCCACATGACAGCAATAATCTGAGCTGTCTAAGTTAATTTTGCTCAGTCACATGCTTTAATAATGATATAATGTGATAGAAACCAGACAAGCATTCTGCCCAATGCACATAATGGTGGGTAGATGTTTTGATGTCAACGTGAACAAACATTAAGTAACAGTTTATCTAAAAATAACAAAAAAAAATCTCTCTCTCTCTCTCTCATTCTTCAGTTTGTGGCTCATCCGAACTGTCAGCAGCAGTTGTTGAAGATATGGTATGAGAATCTATCTGGTCTCCGTGAGCAAACTACTGCTGTGAAGTGTCTGGTGGTTTTGGTGGTAGCACTGGGTCTCCCTCTGCTAGCCGTGGGGTACTGGTTTGCCCCGTGCAGCAAGGTAAAACTACAAGAGCACCAGTGTATTTTCAGTAGAGGTGTTTACTGTATTCAACAGTGTGCCTCACATCTATACATTGACAGCACCAATCCAACATTAAAAATTAAAAAATTAAAATTATGAAACTCCAGATCTCCTGGATACTTCATAATATGATTTTCTTTTTTTTCTCAGCTTGGTAAAATCCTTCGCAGTCCTTTCATGAAGTTTGTGGCTCATGCCGCCTCCTTCATCATCTTCCTGTGTTTGCTGGTGTTCAATGCATCCGACCGATTCGAAGGGATCACAACACTTCCCAACGTCACAGTGACCGATCACCCATTGCAGATCTTCAGAGTCAAGACCACACAGTTCTCATGGACAGAAATACTCATCATGATCTGGGTTGCAGGTACGAATCAGTTTAACCCTTTATTGCAGTATTTGCGTACATGTTTACCATCATGCTTCCATTACAAACATACTAGCGATGGATGCTTTTAAAAGAATTTTCTACAAATATTAACTCATTTTAAATACATTATTTCAAAATGTGCATTATTTACTTCAAGCTTAGATCTGATGTTTGAGAGCATGTTGCAGCCTCCCTGTTTATCTAATAGTTCATTCATCACTGATGCATTAGCTGCAGCAGGTCTAGCCACACACTTGCAGTGCATCATCCAGAGCAACTGACAGCTGATTGCATTGGGTTTGCAATGTTTTCCCATTTCATCATGCTCTAAATGCATCTCTATATTTTCATGCTGTTACACTGTGAGGTAAAGTAATATGAATGCCTCACAAGATTGCATGTTATGTTAAAATGTTTAGCATTAGAGTAAAGAATACTCTAATTTGTTTTTATTAATACATTTATTAATTTTATTAATTATTAAAACTTAATATAAACAAATCCACTAATATATTCAAAACATGTATTTCACCATAAAAAAAGCACATCAATATCTGGAGCACGTATATACATTTTGTTTTCCAGGCATGTATTTTCCTTTTAGCACGTCTAACCTTGAACAACTTGGAATGGGTGAAAACATTGCATGTACCCAACTCCAAACTGTTGGAATAGCAAAGGTGTCTCTGATGAAATAAACACCCCCTATTGGTGGCGCTTAAAAGACCCTTAAAGGCAACTTGTTAGTTTAAAAAGATTTGTGATTTTGAAAGAAACTTGCATCACAAAACCAATAAAATATGACCATTAGAGCAATTGATTACAGGAATTGCATTGCATTTGTCAAGGGCTTACAAACTCAGCCCACCCCAGCACCACACTTAAAGGGGACATCCGATTTTAATAAATTGATATTGTTCTGTTAGTGTATTTATGAAAGTTGTGCAACAGACTAAGGTTATATTTCTCAATAGTATTGGTAAAGAAGCATTTCAATGTAGTGGTGGTCTGACAAACAAAAACAGTAAATACTGTGCACCAAAGCGAGCAGTGTTAAAAGAGTTGTGGAAAGCATTTTTCTCTAAAACAAGTAGCATTGACAAATGATGTAAAGAACCAAATGTTAAGCAAAGTGACTGTCATGCACAACTTCAGAATCCTCACATCTCTAATAACATGGCGAAAACATAAAAAGTGTAAATAAAATACAATATTCACACAGAAACCCTTCAGATACCTTGTCATCTTCCATCACCATATCAAAGCACACACAAGGCATACAGTGACGGCTCACTTGCTAACTTGTATCGATACATTTTTACAGAAGTCCTAAAAATACATCAGAATGCTTGGAAATTCCTTAGGAATAGTTGCTCAATTCCTAGAATGCTTTCTATTCATCTTTCTGTCATTTGTCGTTTATTAAAGCATAATCTGAAATGTATTTTTATTTACAGATCTTTACAAAATTGCTGGGGGGACTTGACGTTCACAAATGAACTAATCTTTACTCAACAAAATCCAACATTTTGCACTCGTCTGTTACTGTGATACAGCAAATTCAGCTTTTACTTCATTTCCATCTCAGCTCTGCATGAAGAAATGTCAGGGTTGTAGGTCTATGAAATAGTCAATAGGATTGGACAATTATACATGAATGAAATACTCCATCTTTATTTTTTATGAGCTATTTTGTATTTTAATGAGAGAAATTTTGCATGGTTGACAGAAAGGTCTTTATAGTTGTTCTTCTATTCATTGTGGAAGGTGCAGGAATCAAAGTCTCAGTTTATGCTTTGACAAGGACGAAGTGACAGGTTTCCAACCCGTGATGTCCTCTCTGAGATGGTTTAATGGAAAAGCCATGCTTGCCTTTAAATCTGTTCACGCTATATTAAAAGAACATTGGTGTAGGTCTGCAAAGCTCTAATGCAATGCCCAAGCACCTTGTTTCAAAACCTCTCCTCAAGGAGTACCACAGTTCATGAATTCAATAAATGCACAATAAAAAATAATAATATGAATATGAACAAGTTGATGCCTGGTACCATAACATAAAATATGTTTGTTTTCCTGAATCACTTCTGTTTCTTTTAATGGAAAGCTGTGATTCCACACTCTCCATTCATCATGTGTATCTCAAGGCCTCGGTTGAGAGTGTGATTACGGTGCTCAAGGAAGTGAAACGCTGGGGAGGTGTGTTTGTGAAGGGTTCATTACAGTCTGTGAATGACCCCTGTGTCCTTCTCTCCACAACACCTCCTGACTCTTCTCACTCTTGTCGGTTTCCCTCTCCAGGGTTTGCTGAATAATGGATTTCCAATCTGTATTTCTCTCCACACTTCCCCAGCCTTAGATTTCTGTGTGAAGTGCTTTCATTTCCTCTAGCTTCCCTCTTATTGAGGTTTAAAGTGCTCTAAAAATCTACAGTAATTCATGATTTTGATGCAGATCATTCTTTTCCAGATCTCTTTATGATCTTTGTTTTTGAATCATTTTGAGTGGTTTGAGTTGTTCAAGGGAAGGGATGTGTAAGTACAAAGTAATAGATTGATTTAAATTAAAGTCTATATGCATAATGAAACATGGCCGTAAAATATAGTCTTTGTAATTACATAAAGTAAGAGAAAATACTCAATGGAAAACAAAATGTACACAGATTTAAAAAGGCCTTTTTTACAATGCTCTTTGGCCCAATATGTAGCAAATGTATGCAGAAAGTCATGACCTCCTCAGTATTCCCCACTTTGTCTTTCCAAATCACTTCTTCTTCATTATAACACCACTGGCAGCTAGCTATGGAGTATATAACATGAAGGAATATTTACAACTGGACTGTTGTACTAGCATGTATTTCTCTGCTGTAGGAATGATGTGGTCAGAATGTAAGGAGCTGTGGACAGAGGGCCCAAGGGAGTACATCATGCAGCTTTGGAACGTTCTGGACTTCGGCATGCTCTCCATCTTCATCGCCGCCTTCACCGCTCGCTTCTTTGCTTTCCTGCAGGCAATGAAAGCACAGGAGTATGTGGATGAGAAAATCCATGTGTCTGACCTGTCACTGGTCACTCTGCCACCAGACATCAGATACTTTACTTATGGTAATAGTCAGTGAAAGAGTCTGAAATTATCAGTTTCATATCAAAAACAGAAATTGTCCATTAAAAAATTACAGGCATTTGTCGTTAATTTCACCCTATGACCATATAATTGTAAAATACCTGTAGTGTCTCACATGGCCGGCAGAATGATTACCACCAAATAAAAGTTTATTGGAAAAAGCTGAACTTAAAAATTATTTCCTCAGAAAAAATGGCATTTACTCAAATGGTTTCAATGATATCCGAAAGTTATCTATACAGTGAAAAAACTTTTTTCTTGGCTCAAGTTGTTTTTCTGTGGTTCATGTTGACTTTTCATTATATATTAGCATATTTCTACAAGTATTAAGTGTATTGTAATAACATTAAACTTATAATAGAATACATTCTACCTAGTTCAAATTAAAAGATACTACTTTGACACTTTAGCAGTCAGCATACTCATTTATATGAAGAGTTAATTCAATTCAGACACATCCCATATACATCCTGATGTTCACCCACCAACCCCCTTAAAACTAACATAATACACATAAACGGTTTACAGTAATTACTTAAAACACAGTTAAAACCCAGCAGAAACAATACAGTATATAATAAGCAACTTGAGTAATGTTGGCATGTATTTGGAGCTTTCTGTGACTTTTCATGGACCAAATTCTCACCTTTAGTCAGTGTTTAACTTCATATTTACGGTCGTATACATGATATTGTGGTAAAACTGGAAAAAAAAAAATCTGTGTATATTTTTACAGGAATATACCATCATTAAACCTTCAAAATCATTTTAAAACAAAAAACCTCGGCAAAAAGATTTTGATCATTTCATATAAAAAATGTGAACAGTAATTTTTAGTAAATGTTTGTGTGTGCGTGTGTGTGTGTGTGTGTGTGCTGTATTTTACAGGTATGTGGTAAATACAGCAAAATTAACGGCAAATGGCTATAAAAAAAATCACAGTCAATTTCTGTTAAAATGTTTGCAGTGTACTCATGCACTTCCTGTTTCCTTAGCGAGAGATAAATGGCTCCCGTCAGACCCTCAACTGATCTCTGAGGGTCTGTACGCCATCGCTGTGGTGCTGAGCTTCTCCCGGATCGCTTACATACTTCCGGCCAATGAGAGCTTCGGCCCACTCCAGATCTCTCTGGGGCGAACTGTGAAGGACATCTTCAAATTCATGGTTCTCTTCATCATGGTTTTCCTCGCCTTCATGATCGGCATGTTTATCCTCTATTCATACTACCTAGGGGCCAAGGTTAACCCTGCCTTCACCACGTAAGTTACATGAACACATGGACACTTAGACCCCCCTCCAAAAAAAAGAATTACATTTAATTACTTAACTACATTATAAATATTTCCCAATCATAATCTGCTTGTGCTTAGCCTAGGTCACACTGTGCTTTATAATTTATTGTCTGGTTAAGTTCTGAGCTAGAACAAGAAGTTACACCACAAATAGGAAGTTAAATCGCAGCCAGGAGTATACAAGCTCTTTAAATGAAGTTGGTGGGAGATTTCCTACCACTTGGCTTCATGTAGCCTCTCTCTTCACCCTTCCTTAATGCAACATTGTCTTTAGCAGTTAGCATTTTCTGTATTTACGCCAAATAAAGCAGCAATTTTCTATTAAATCACCTCAAACCTTGCTTCCAGAGTCTTCGGTATAGGGATATGAATCAATATTGATAACAGCTGCAAGCAATATAAACTTGCCATTTGCGAACAAACAGCAAACAGCAGTACTTAGCACTATACCACTGTGTTAGCCTATTCAATATGTAAAATAGTTCAGCATGATATTTAGTATGGCTTTTGGTGACTACATCATTTTTCTGTTTATTCATCTGACCTCAGCCAGTGTTCTGTTCTTGTGAAATTAGCAGCTGTTGTTTGGAGCTACTTACTTCATTTGTGGTCTTTGCTTGAAGCAGCTGAGACGCAATGAAACACATCCCTCACATCAAATGGTGTTTATGCACGACAATCAAATGTGCATGACGTCAAGAGCATATCCTCAATCACTGTTTTCTTTTCTCCGTGTGAATAGAGCTTTTTTCGCATTAGATTTCCAGGGACATTAAATTGATATCTCACACAGAAACGAAAATCTACTTTCCATGTCCTTGCTTAAAAAAGATGACAAAACTTATGGGTTTCCTGTTGAAATTAGTTTTAAGATTATATTCATGTGATCTTTGATTTACCAGACTAAGCATCTTTTATCTATTCTCTTATAGACACTATCTACATAAATTCTACATCCATTATTATCCACTCTTCTTTTATCCCCTTAAACAAAAGATCAAGCTGATGCTTCCATTCCATGTTTCCCAGTTCCTCCATTCCAAGTGCCACCTTCCTTCAATCCAATTACTCTGCGCATGCTTTTTCCAACCTACCTTTCTACACAACCGGCCTACCTTACCCGTAATCAAACTTAATATCTTCATCCAGTACACCATTCTCTTCATTCAATATGTCCTTCTAATCATGAAATTAGCCTACCCTGCCTTTTTCCAGTCCTTCATTTCATCCAATTCACTCTTAATATCCTTCTTTAAAATCAACCTACCCTAGTTATCATCCAACCTACACAACCCTTCAAAACCACCCATCTACAAACTTACCTTGCCCCAATCCAATCTACTTTTGAAAGGCAAATGGTAGGTCGAAGCAAGAGTGTAAAGCTAAAGTAGAGAAATTGAATTGACCCCCACCCTTCAACTCATCAGATCGACATAATCATTCCCTTAATCCATCTTACACTATCCTTGTATATCTCACTGTGACCTTCATCGAACTTACCCTACCCTCCACTCATTTTACCATGCCTTTCACTCCAATCTTACTCATCTCTTCCATTCAGTTGAGAATTATTTGTCTGGGGCGTGATCTATGTCATGGAAAGTATTGTGTTACTTTTTAAAATTCTCTTTTCCTCCTTGACTGTTCATAGTGTGGAAGAAAGCTTTAAAACCCTCTTCTGGTCTATCTTTGGCCTGTCTGAGGTCTCCTCTGTGGTGCTGAAGTATGACCACAAGTTCATTGAGAACATTGGATATGTGCTCTATGGGATTTACAATGTCACCATGGTAGTGGTTCTGCTCAACATGCTCATCGCCATGATCAACAGCTCCTATCAGGAAATAGAGGTCAGTTATTTCTCCACGCAGCATTTACCATCACTATTGAGAATGTGATCTCCACTAGTGAGACTTGAGACAAAATGAGACTTAAAGAAAAACAAAATGTATTCATTAATTCATTGCATTCCCACGGTTAAAGCAACCACCTAGCGCATTTTTCTTTAAGATAACCAACCATCCATTCATTTGTATCCATCTAGTTCTCATTTGGTGAAAGAGGCCCTGGAAGTGTCACCATTCATTCATTCATTCATTGATCTTCTTGTTCCTTTTTGGCATGACGGTCTGCTGATGAATGTACAGTACTAACGTAATCCAACGCATGTTTTGGGGTTTGTGGGGGAAACCAGAGTATCCGGAGGAAACCCACTCAAATAAAACAAGAAGATAAAAACTCCTCCCAGGGTCACTGGTGATCCTCAATCTGGCAACCTTTTAACTGAAATGCCATAGTGCCACCAACTCTACCCCTCAGTCTAGTCTTAATGCTCTTTTCATTTTCTTATTTTCCAGGATGATGCAGATGTAGAGTGGAAGTTTGCTCGTTCCAAGCTCTGGCTCTCATATTTTGATAATGGGAAGACCCTGCCGCCTCCGTTCAGCATTGTTCCAAGCCCCAAGTCCTTTTATCTATGCGTGAGAAAGCTGATAGAACTGCTGCGCTGCCGTCGCCCCCGTCGCCTCAAGAAAGACGTGGAGCTGGGCATGGACGACTCCAAGTCTAGAGTATGAGAACGTGTGTTTCTTATTCTCAGGTGTTTGAATTGGGCCATCGAGTTACGTGTACTATACATATTTTTACTTTAATCGACTGTGTATACACTTACAAGTTTACATGAAACTGGACTGATTTAAAAAGAAATGGAGAAAACACATTCACATGTGCAAACACTTTCGAAACATGCAGCACTGCGAATCACAGCAATGGAAATACATTGCAAGTGCTAATACTGAAAAAAGAAGAATTGCTTTTAATTTAATTATCCCCATTATGCCTTTTGAACTATTTTTAATAGGGCATATAGTGTCATCAACGGAACAAGTAAACAGATTCTAGACGTCCTTTGAAATGTTTCCGTTGCGATCAGTTCTGTTTGCTGCGTGTTTCTCTATTTGTATATGTTGTATGATTTGGAGCACTACATTTACATTTTTTTGTTTATTGCACATGATTGATGAAAGTGTTTTTTCTTTTTGCATGTGTTTTCTTAAAGTTTTTCAGACTCATGGCCTCCATCATATATACAAATCATAAGCCAATTAGAGAAATGAGCATCATTAGAATGCTAAGGTCATTTTTTTTCTTTTTTCCGAATCTGATGGAAAATGACCATAATACATTTGTGCGTCAAGCAGATGTTTTATCCAGAGAGACAAAGCAATCAAGTGGAGAAACATCACACACTTTGTGTCCAGAGTGTTTTGTGTCAGAGAGACTCATAGAAGAAGTTTAGCTTAGAACAGAACAAAGCAGGGCTTTGAATATATTTTTTTTATGCACAGAAGTGCTCATGAAAAAGAAGTGTTTTAGTAATTTCTTTCGTAGTTGAAAACGTTTCGGCTTTTCAAATTGGTTTCGGAAGATTATCTAACATCTGCTTTCCTGAGATTCTGTTCATACACTGAGCTTAGACTTACTTCTGTTGATGGATCTAGGATGTCAAAACTTGTCATGGTAATAAGGTACAGGTCCTGTGATTGTTTTATTTTACCTAAACAAAAAGCTAGTGGAAGAAAGGCTTTCCTGGGTTTCATGAAACCAGGTGAGCTGTAGAGTTCTGGATCAGTCTGGATCAGTTTTATTTCTAGAGTCAGAAATAAAAGTTGGGTTGAATCCTTTGTTAAGATGTTTCTGATCTTTCCGATGTTAAACAGAGAAGAATCTGCATAATCAAGCTGTCTTACCAATGTGCTCCTTGAATGCTAAGTGTTCATCAAAAATCAACAGGGTGGTTGTTGAGGACTTCAGCTGAACAAGTGAGATTGGCAGAGTAAACGTCCATGTTGAGATGTCATTCGGTCAGTCTGTTATGAGGGTTTTGAACATTGATAGGGTGTAAAGAACAGATAGAGTTGAGTGACATCAGCATTCCGATGGTTTGAAAAGTGGTTTAGGTCCAGAAGAGGACCAAGAACTGATCCTTGAGGAACCAAATTAGTAGCCGCTTAGTTTTGTACACCTTACCCCTCTAACATACTCTAAAGCATCTATCATTGAGATCTGACTCAAATCAACTGAGAGTCTACAAGAGAGGACAGATCTGAAGGATGATTTTGACTAAAGCTGCAGAGAGGGCGAGAAGAATAAGAGCAGATGATTTGGAGCTATATTCTTAGTTTAATGTCCACTCTTTGACAATGACTGTTTTTTTTTATTCTGTGTAAGGAAACGGATGCTTGATTAAAGAAAAAACTTTTTCTGAAATTTTATCAGTGCATATTCAATATTCAAATGTTTCAGTAATTGTTAAACACATTTGCCCTTCTGTTTCTTGTGTTGGATACTATGGCAAAGGTAGCCGTCTGGAGGCATGTTTTAAGCATTTTTTCTCATGTTGTTTATCTGTTGTTTACCAAATGATAACAGGGTTTGGATATGTTTTCTATTAATATTCTGGCCAATGAGCAATGTAGATGTTGTCACATGACAGCATTATAACCTCACAGCCATGCAACCTCTGTTCACATGCTCGTTTTCTCTCAGCAGTCAACTCAAGACAATTAATTCCCCGCCAATTTTCACCCTCACCTGTCTTTTTTTTAGCCCTTATGATCGATCTGTCCAATAAACACCTGATAATTCCTCCCCATGCCATTAAGGTATTGACATTTCCCATGGAAAACCAGATTTCAAGTGCTTTGCTGATAATAAGACTGATGTTCCTGAGTCTGTTTGCCCGGAGGAGGCAATCAGTGTTGTGTGAATGCGGTGTAGGGAGGTTGTGGTGATGATCACATGGCCTCTGTGGGGCAAATATCACTTCATACGAGCTCTGAAGTGTATTGGGATGATTAATCAGAGTGTCTGTCATGGGGTCAATTTTTTAAAAGGTGACGAGTGCAATTTGATGCTTCTTCTAACTCAGAGAGTGATGCGGAAGTAGAATTCAATCCCAATGCAGCTAGTTTAGATGGAGGTATAAACAGAGAATAAGTAGCAATTGATACAAAACTTTTTGTGCATCATTAGAAGGAGCTGATTAAGGAATTTGGCAATAAAATTGAAACACTTAGCAGTAAAAACTTGTCCAGTTTTCTGAATAATTTGTATTATTTATAAACAATCAATGTACAGAGAATTCATATAGTGGAGACCACTCGATTTTTATTATACCATGTTTTTTGTTATAGTATACTAAGTGTTATTAGTGTATAACTAAAATTTTGATTTGTATATTTTGGGTAGAGTGGGTTTCTGTAGCATTGGTTGATTTTTCGTTACATTTGCCTGTATATAGACCTATTTGTTATCTTTTTTCAGCTGAACCTCTTCAGTCAGTCGAGCGTGAGGATGCCGGAATCTCTCAGCTTCAACAGCATCTTAAACCAGCCAACGCGCTACCAGGCAAAATTACCCTCATGTCTCTTTCTCAAATATTATTGATCATAGCCTCATGATTCATGACTGTCTGCTGTCTCATTTCATGTCAACAGCAAATTATGAAGCGCCTCATCAAACGCTACGTTCTGAAAGCACAAGTGGACAAGGAAAATGACGAAGTCAATGAAGGTGATGTGACATTTATAATCAATTTCTATATTTATGCTACATATATTTAAAAATCTTAAATTATCAAAATCAAGCTCAAAATCATAATTATCAAAATTATGTTTGATGGAAGTCAACAAGTCTTTAAATGAAAAGTAAACGTCTCAAAAGGGGAATTAATGGGCCAAAATAATCCATTTATCATTGAGCCAAAATAATTACTATTTTTTGTCATTTTACAAAAATCTTTCAATTGAAAAAAAAATCTTTTTTTTAATGTGCAACAGTGTGTTTGTCAGTGATGACAAGTTATTGTTTTGGCTCAATATTTTGTGAGCCTCAATGTAAATTTTATCACTAAAATTGATTACAATGAAAACAAAAATCTGTTATAGAATTTATATAATTACTTCTATTTCAGTTCTTTTGCATTTTAGTGGATAATGAATATGTAAGGGATAATCAATGGGCAGCCATATCTGTTTAAACCACCCAACGTGAATCTGACATCTGACATACAATGTCAACTATGATACGAACATCTATAACGTGGTATTGTTCATGAATAAAGAATGATTACAGTTTGCAGACAGGTCTTAAATCCACCGCTGATAATCTGAACTAAAATCTGGGTACACTGTATACTGAAACACAGTGCTCTAATCAAACAGATATAAAACCACTCAGCATTCAAATTATTGCAAACAATTGAGACAGTTTACTTAAATAAAAAGATGCAACTCAGTGTCGCATTTGAAAATGATGCATAGAAAAGAGGATTTTGTCTTTAAAAAAATTGTCGAAAATAGTGTACTATGGTTACCAATGTATCAAAATGACATGAAAATTGAAAGACCATGGGATAAAGAGTCATAGACTGCTCAAAAATAGGGAGCATTTAAACAATACAATGTAACTCCATGTAAATCACACTTCTGTGAAATCAACCTGCTCACTTAGGAAGGAATACTGATTGACAATCGATTCCTCATGCTGTTGTGCAAATAGAAAAGACAACAGGTGATTATTGTAGACCATTTAACCAGACCTCCCATTAAAGCAGTGGTTCTGCGGGTGGTTTTCACAGACCACTTCTGCTTTCTGGCTGATGTTTTGCTTACTTTTGACTGCTGGTTGTGCTTTCATTCACAATCAGATCCTGAATGTGTTATTTTTTGTGGGAAAAACATCTCTGTATGTGCAGGTGAGCTGAAGGAGATCAAGCAGGACATCTCCAGTCTGCGCTACGAGCTACTGGAGGAGAAGTCTCAGGCAACTGAAGAGCTGTCTCAGCTTATCCAGAAGCTCAGCGACAAGCTCCGCCCGTCATCTGGCATCAGTGAATGAAACCATCATGGTATAGTTCAGCCTCACCAGTTCCAGAACAACGATGACTAAAGCAAAACAAGAGCTGGAGTCTTTACGACGGGGCATAGAACAGTGGTGTCTTATGTGGTGTCCCCTCCCCCAGAAATTGTAAAAGTTAACATACAATGAACTGGATATCTAAAGACACTTATATAGACTTTTTAAAAATCTTAACCATTGCATCTTTTACCATTTTGGCACAAAATATTTTTATGTGATATTTCAGTCTATATATTTCGAAATGTTTAGTATACCACAATAATAACAGAATGCAAATGAATTTAAAATATAGACAAAAAATCAAGTAGACGATATAAGACTTTTTAAAAAGACCTTGTTTAAAAAGTGCGTACTCTGTATCTCTTTTGAAAGTCCACCTCTTATACTCTCTGATGGCTGACCAATCATTATGCAGCTGGCATTCAGCATCATCTAAATCCACCACCTTAAGAAATCAATAAACTTCTCTTTAATTTGCATATTTATCTTACAAAAATCCTAAAATTCTAAATTCAATCACTTCTTTTGTTTTTGTTATTTTTACTCCACAGCATTTATTCCAGTTTTATTTTTACTCCACAGCATTTATTCCAGTTCTGCTCAGAGACTGTGTAATGGGTCGCTTGGAGGTTTCTCAAAGCGTGAGCACTCACGTGAATAAGACTTATAGATATAGTTAACTGTCGTATAAATATATCTCTTTAGGTGATTTAAAGTTAGCAGTTAGATTGAAGAGTCTGGTTGGTCAGAAGTACATAGATTTACACAAACTCAGAGCCTCAGTTGAATGACCCCATAGACCGTCGTTCTAAATAGCTTGTGCACTATAGCAGCATTTCTTTACAAGACATTGGGAGACTTGTGTTGTGTTGTCAGTCATAAATATTGGGAAAAGAGGTAAATAGACCAAGAAAATTTCACTTAAATCAATCAAATGAGCAGCACTTGAAAGGACATATCAGGAGAAACTTGATTTAAAGGAGTTTGGACCAGAACATCCTGAGTTATTTAAAAATATACTCAACCATTTGGTATGAAGTCTTGGTGTGAAAAGAATACTTGACTAACTCGATGTGGCAAGCCAATGTGGCTGCCTTCACTTTTCTCGTTTTTTGAAAGATCAGGATCAGACTCAGGGTGGACCCAGAGCAGTAGGACTGATTAAAACCACTTATTGGACAAAGTAGAAAAAAATAGACAACAGTTTTCTAAACTAGTGTAGCTAAAAATGCACCCGCTGCTACTGCTGACAAACTTTATAGAACAAGAGACTAAAGAGAGTCTAGCACAAATCTTTTCAGGGTACCTGTTTGCTTCTTGAGACCTTAATTTTACTTTACTTTTGCATAATATTACAACCTTTTGTTTAAAACCTCTGAGCAATATTCAGAGTGTACTGAGTTCATTTAATAATTTTTGTTATTATTATTTTTTTTATTATTCTTCCACTTTAGGGTCACGGGGTTCTGTTGGTGTCAGCGCACTTAGGATGACTCCTAAATAGAAAAGAGTGTTAGGCTAACCAGTCAGAGAAACTGTTTAAACTTTTTGTTCTTGTGGGGAAAACCAGTATACCGGAGGACACAGACCTGCAAACTGCTCTCAGGAAGCTACCGGCTGGCCTCAAACAAGCAACCTTCTTACTGAAAGGCCATAGATTTCCTACTCCCATCAATACCATCGTGATTATCTCACATAGATATCAGTATTATATTAATAGATCCCCGGTGAGTCGAAAAGACACACTTCCATACATTATACTATTCAAACAGATAAAGTACAAATGAATCTGTGAAACCTTGCGCGCGATAAATGTCGGATGTCTTATTTCTACCAGCAAAATTAAGTAGAAAAGTAAGGATACTTACTATATTTTTCAATCTTTGGAGGCAACCTTTGAGGATGTAGTAGTTCTCATTTGAACCCAGAGGCTACTCCTTAAATTAATCCTATATACTAAAGTTTGCTAAAACATCAGGAAGTATGTTGCAATTCAAAAATAGTACCTATAGCCATTTTAAATGCAGGATAACTTCTGTCACACGTCTTTTTCCCTTTTGTAAAAGAATGATGCTCCAATATATTATAATGGTTGGTAATTTCTGATAGATGTACAACTGTAATATAAGTAGATTCACTCTAGGGCATTTAAAGGATATTCTGTAATCAGTTTATTTTTGCTTGGATTAGAAATGTAAGCTATGCATTTCATAGAATTTTTGTAATAAAAATATAATGAAAATATATATTTTTTATCTTGATTGTCTCTTTAAGCATGTTCATGTCTTATGCTTTGTTTAGGCGCCTGAAATTGGTTACTCCATTCTCAGCTGAATTAAAAGGTCTATGTTTCAGAAATAAAGGACACTTTTTTTATTGATTACACAAAAATGTAAAGAATAATCAATGTCCAGCCATGCAGGAAATGGAGGCCATCTGACATGAAGCGCAGTCAAATGCATGGTTGGTCATTGATTGTCACCTGCCAATATTAACATGTAAAATTATTATTAATAACTGGTCTGCAATACATGACTGAAATGATTTCCTGTAAGTTCAGCCACAGCTTTGACTTGGGTGGCAAAATTGAGTTTATTTAAATTAAAAGTCTATTTTGTTGCAATTATAGTTTTTGGTCCTGCACTATCTATCAGGTTTCAGACAAATGTATCCTCAGCCAAACAAAACATTGTTGGTGGGCCATGCTTTTGGTGTCTAACTGTCTATATCAGCCCACCTTTTAGTTCCACTATGAACACGTCACAGTAATCCTCAGTATTGTACACAAACTTAATATGGCATGACGTATTGTCTTGAAAATAAATGTAACAATATTTGAATATATAAATAAAATAAGTAAATTACATCACTATAAGTGATTCAAAGATTGTGAAATATGTGCTTTGAAGTATATGTAACATTAAGGTCTAAAATATGGAGGAAGCCTACAAAAAACAAAATATTTCTTTGGAATGGCATGGAAAATGTGGTTGAAATAAACACTATAAAAAACAGACCTTAAAGAACATTTCAAGTTTTCACAGTATTCCAAATTTTCAAATACGTAGTGGTGATGTATCCCCCCAGAGGCCCGCCTTGCAGATGGCATTCTCTGACCACTTTTTTGCACATTCTTTGAATGGAAGTGGTCAGAAGGAAATTACTGTCTGATGGTGGGACTTTAGAACCACAAGTACCAAAAGGTCATAGCCGTTTCTATACGCCAACAATGTGCTATAAAAGTATCTCAAAAACAACAAACTTGAGAACTAATAAGAGCTTAAAGGTTTCTTTGGAGCAAAAACGTGCTATATGGCACCTTCAAATCGGCAAAGAACCAGTGAAGAATTAATCCTGTAGGCATTAGTGAATCCAGCATTCTAAGTAGCATAGAAGCCATCGGGAAAAAATGCCTCCTCTCTCGGCACAGAAAATAAAGCTGCAAATCTTTCACAATGCGACCGCAACACTCGAGAGCTACTTAGTTTCCCAGGTTTAAGCCTAACGTGTTTGAAGGGACGTGGTATATCTGTATATTCATCACATATGTACAAGCTAAGGATTTGTTTTATTGATGACTCATTTCAGTGACTCTTTCTTATTAAAGACAATAATTTGACACACAGAACATTTAAACTTCAAACTGGAAGCTGCTCAAACTTAAAGAAACTAAAGACCTAAAACTAGTGAAAAAAATACATGTTCTTCAAGTATATTTATGTTTTATATAGTATGTGTATAAGTCTTTACACAAATGTTACTGTTTTAGGTTTATTAAAAGAAGCGTCATGCTTTCATGCCAACACACTTTGAAATAACTGTGTTATATCATACTTTGTAGAAATATACTGTATTAGACTAATTTAATAGTAATTTTTAAGATGCACCTCTCGATTTAGCCAGTATGAGGCAGTAAGCATCGTTATGTTACTGTCTCAACTCACTCTGAAATCAGAAGAAGAAACACGTTTTGGCATGGTTGCCAGGGTAGCGGTTTTCCCGCACAATTGGGCTATTTTAGAAAAGGAGTTGCGGGAAAAAATACGGAGTTGCGGGTTGCGGTTTTTTGGGCTACATTTATAATGTACCGCGGCCGCAAAAAAATAAATAATAATAATAAATAATAATTGTGGACAAAGATAAAAGGGAACCTTTTATTAGTGGGTGTTGATCCCCGGGAATGAATACTTGGCAACAAAAGCTGCTTCTTGCGAGACGCAAATAGGCGCGCGCGCCACATGTGCTTTTGATATCACCAATCAAGCATCGTCATCATCACGTCACTCCTTGAGAGCGTTGTAGTCAGAAGCGTCGGTTCGGTTGTCTGTGGATGAACAAGTACAAGTAGGCACTTCTGACTAGGGTCAAAAAAAATTCAGAGAGCACATGTTCTTATTTGACCTTTATTGTATGAGATTGTGTATTAAAAAAGCACAATGTGTGATATTAAGAATTTGGGTTAGACAAAAGGCCAATACTTTAAACTTAAACTTATATAAATTTTTAAGGCCCTTTGTGGGAATCCAGCCGTTGTCTAATCTGATTGGACACTGAAAAATTGGGCT
Source organism: Danionella cerebrum (assembly GCA_007224835.1). NCBI lineage: Eukaryota > Metazoa > Chordata > Actinopteri > Cypriniformes > Danionidae > Danionella > Danionella cerebrum. The sequence goes on from SRMA01025756.1 coordinate 717,214, forward strand.
AGTTTTCATTCCATTTGGGCGGATTTTGAGTTGTCATTGGGCTGGAAATATTTCTGGGACCTGGCAACCCTGCGTTTTGGAGAAAATTCCGTTTGCTGCAGTCAGATGGGTTTTCCCGTCCTTTGAAGGACTACTAGAGGAGCTATTTGGAACTACAACAATACTAGAGTAAAGATGGAGTTTAAAGAAGAACCTTGCCGAATAAAAGAGGAAGAATCAGAGAAAAAACGGGTTAGTGTTTCCCTTCAAATGTGTATATAGCTACTGATTGGCAATATTAAGAGGTATGGAATAAGCAGCACAGGGTAACTATTATTATTGTTGAATTTAGAACCGATGGTGGCTATCACGTTCAAGATGGACCTGTCCAACAGCTCACTTATGAAAAAAGGAAGAAGAAAAGGCTTTCATTCACTAATCAACCGTAGATTCTCACGTGACATTCCACACCATTGACAAACCTCACTGGTGCTCTTGTGTGGAAATAGGTTTACCGATGTATCAGATCTTAGTAGTCACAAGAGGATTCACACCGGAGAGAAACCCTTCACCTGCTCCCAGTGTGGAAAAAGTTCTTCACACTGGAAAGAAACCTCAGTCATGCTCTCAATGTGGCTAAGGTTTTGTTAGTCGAGGACAATTAATATCTCACATGGTGAATCACACGGAAGAGAAACCCTTCATATTCTCTGAATGTGGAATGTGTTTTGGGTATAAATCCGAATTTGAAATGCACATGAAAATCCACACTGGAGAGAAACCTTATTCTTGTTCCCAGTGTGGAAAGAGTTTCATCAAACGAGGACACTTAATATATCACATAATGATTCACACGGGAGAGAGACCTCACTCTTGCTCCTAGTGTGGAAAGAGTTTCATTCAGAAAGCAAACTTAAATACTCACATGAAGAGACACACTGGCGAGAAACCTTTCCCCTGCTCTCAATGTGGAAAGAGTTTTACTTTTAAATCAGACCTCGGAAATCACACAAAGATTCATACAGTACTGGAGAGAAACTCTTCATTTGCACTCTGTGTGGAAAAAGTTTTACTGTTAAGAATTCTCTTGGAAAACACATGAAGATTCACACGGGAGAGAAACCACACTCTTGCTCTCACTGAGTTTTGCATCCCTGAGCTCTTTGAAAGTTCATCAGCGTCTTTACAATGGAGAGAGACCTTTTGTGGTTCTAAATGTGGGAAAGGTTTACACAATCAAGTGAATTAAAAAAAAAACACCAGAGAGAAACTGTATCATTGCTGTTCATGTGGGAAGAGCTTCAGGTCTTCTTTTACACTGCAGGGTCATATGAAAAAACAATGTACAAAAGGAGCATAAAATAATTTAGGGTCATCAGAAAGAATTCCAACTTTTTCACATATAAAAGCAGAAATGCGACTCATCAAAAATACTTTTAGTGGTATTTGTTATTGACCTGAAATATTTAAAGTTAAAATCCTACAAAAGGATTTTGTGAATGGCTCCAATATCTGTGCTCAAGTATGACTGTCCATTATGAATTTCTTCAGTTACTCTGAAGCTGGATACATGAATGATGCCTGATTTGTAAAATAATGAACATTTTTCAGATCTTATTTACATTGTTGAACAAAATAACAGATTGCAGTGAGTAACATAACTCTGGCTGATATCTATTCATAATTACTATTACTATGATTTTACTAGGATTACTATGAAACGTTATGTAACCTTTTACAAGAATGGAGTAAAGGAAAATGTGTTAGCTCCTGTATGTATTATTATTAGTTTCATATGTGAAAAGGCAGTAGTGATGTATCGTTAATGAACGATTCATTCGTTTTGAACGAATCTTTTGTTATTCGGTAGGATTCAGGGATTCAGACATGGTAGTAAGTGTAACCCGCTCATTATTAATGACAAAAAGACCCGGTGTACTGTGTTTACGGCTCATTTCTGCTCACCTACTACATTGGTTACTGCATTACGGGGCAGTACCGCAGCAGGAAGGACTCTTAGGCAGAGCAAAGGAGTAGCCACACAAGAAGATCCAGTTGAGTGCTTTGGCCAGGGGCCATGCTAATCTTCTCTGTATCGATCCAATATTAGTTTACGTGCTGCTGTGGCAAGCACAGCTGCATGGCTCTACTCAATGACAGAAATACCGGGGAGTTTGGAGGACCATCTCTCAGTCTTAAGATTCATTTGCTCATGTTCAAGTTTACACAGTTAATTACACAGTTTACACATCACAGACTTCATCTCCATTTTCCACAAAACCTTTTGTTAGAAAAAATGAACCCAGAACAAAACGCTGCTTCAAGTCGTATTCATTTGCATGCTCATAGAACAGCTACTAATTGCATTTTCGTAATCTTTTTTTATGTTAATCCAAATTCAATTTTACTATCTGCAGTTTCGGGATCATCTCTTAATGGTAATTTAGTCGTGTTTAGTCTTGTTATTGTCATATCTTTTGGTAACAAGCACACTTTAAACCAAGACCGTACAACAAAAACATAGCAATGGAAGGAAATATGGAACACTTACAATGAAAAATATGTATTCAATAACTTTAAATGAAAGTACTAAATTATGTACCAAGAGAGTCTTTGTAGAATTTATTTTTAGAAGTGGCTTCATCCTTTGGAAAAATGTAAAAATGACAAATTAACATTAGGTGCTAGTCAATACAAACTGAACACATGTATGTGTTTTAAAAGTGTTTCTTAGGGTAATTTTAATACCCTTGGATAAAACATATGAAATATCACTCAGGCGTTCAGCAGAATGTAAGCGGTAGAAAGAGAGACTCTCCTCTCCTACTTGGTCAATGAAACAGTTTTAAAAAAATAGCTATTAATGGTTTTCAATAACAATACATTGAATTTTACTTTTGAAACAACATAGGAAGTTTTACATCCTGGGAAAAGAATATTAGAAACTGGCCACAAGTTGTTTATTTGTTTGCTTTTTATTGAACTTACAGCATTGATTGGTCCATTCCTTTGTTAATACATCTAAAAATCATGCATAGTTACAGCCTCTAACATAAAATGTCATACCAAGTACACGTATATGTAATCCAGGGGTAGGCAACCATTTTTCCTAGAGATGCACAGCCCACCAAAGTTTAGCTCCAACTTTCAAGAAACACACCCTATCTCACTAAATTAGGTCTTGCTGGATTGTTTGGAGCTATGGTTATGTGTGGCCTGAAAAGGGGGCTGGAGCTAAATCCTGCTGGACTGTGGCACTATAAGGAAGAAAGTTGCACCTGCCCCTGAAATGAAACTAAATTATGTAAAAAAAAAAAGGCACGTTCTTCAAAAACCTTAGACAGCCAGGAGAATGTATAATCTCTAATGATGGTTAATGTGACAATTTGATGGATTTTTAACAAGTATGAAATTTTGTATTCTTTACGAAGAGTTTGTGAAAAGCCAACTTCTAATTTCCATTAAAAAAAACCCAAACAAACAAACAAACAAAAAAGAACTTATTCTGAAATAGAGCATCAGTGGATTGGAATCAACTGAGTGCTACTTTAGCCAGCTTACATTCCACTAGTTTTATACAAATGTATCCCCTGTCTTTATGTACAAGAACCAGCCTCCCGCATATTCTTTCCTTTTTATTTTATTCCATGTTAGCTTCTTAAAATTGTCTGTTTCAATCACTTGTTTACAAACATAAGGCCAAAGTATAAACAGGACACAGCTTTTCGCTCAAGGTATTTTTAGCTTTGCGTCTTTATAAACCTAAGCATCACTTCTAAAACATAGCTCTGTATTTACTTTTATTGTAGTTTAGATAAATGTTGAAGAAGAAGTCATTAAACCAGCCAAAAATGGTGGGGAGTCACTGATTGGTTGTCATAACTGATTATTATGCTCTTTTCATCCCTCTACCCATCAGACAAGCAAACACAGTCATCACCATTTTGGGTTTGACCTCCACTAGATCATCAGGGAGGGCATAAACACGAGTGCCAATCTTCCTAGCCATGGACACAGCATACCTGCAAGGGAAGCATAGAACATTTTTCTAAGAACAAAACCGCAAAAAATTCCAAACAGAAACACTAATGGTTATTGATTATTAACATTATTTTATCGATTTCTTTAATCTTTAACTAAAAACGGAAGCATGTGACGCTTAATTCTGGCCCCTGTGGGTCAAAGCCTGTGGATCTCTCCTGCAGCTGCTTGTCCATTAGCTTATGTCAATCAACTAGTTCTGAAACTCTGCTCACGATACGATACATACTTCGATATTATGTCTACGTAAAGATATGCATCATGATATTTCACAGCACTATTTTTAACCAATAAACGGAAACTGTTTATACAACAAACAATCTGGAAACGAATTGGGGGAAAAAAAACATTTAAAAAGTTTTGAGACCACAAAGCTAAGAGTCTCGTTTGATGTGTATGAGAGCAGTTGGGGCAGAGTAAATGTTTACCTTAAGTCATCTTTTTTCTTGTTTAAAATGTGAGTAAAGGATAATTGTCTAATGGTAAATATTACACAAAACAAGAAGGTAAGGTAAAGAAGTTTCACAAGTGACTAAAATAACAATCACACAGCAAATACACATTAGCTCCGAGACGACATCTCCCAGTAGCTCCATGATACTGTGACAATTTTGTATTGTGATATATTGCTACATACAAAAGCAAACAAATAAAACCTTACTTTGCATTTTCCAGTTTGTCCCCATCACTGAGACTTCCTTTCTTCACTAGGTCATAGTTGATGCAACCAGGCTGGATGGCATCGATCAGATCAAGCACGGCCAGACTGGAGCTTATTTCTTTGTCCTTTATTTAGGAAGAGGCAGAAAATTCAGACATTAAACACAAAAATGCACACATATAATTGTATGAATGAGCTACTAAATAAAGATATATATAGAGAATAAAGACCTTAAAACTTGATATTTTAGATGTTTTTCCCGCTTGTGACAATGTCTTATTAACCCATTGGACAATTATGTCATCATTGACCTTCTGCCCATCACCCAGACCCTCTAACACATTCAGAGTGTATCTAGAAGAAAACACAAATTGTTTATTAACACATGCTGCGAAAAGAAACATAAGCTCACAAACATATAGATAGAACGGAACAAAATAACAGAAGACAAAAGTAAACTAGGGCAGCACAGTGGTGCAGTGGGTAGTACTGAGGCCTTTCAGTTAGAGAGTTGTCCGTTTGAGGCTCGACGGTGACCTCCCAGGAAGGAGTTTTACATGTAAAACTTGCTTCGACATACAACGCCACTCTGGAACGGATTAATTTCGTCTCTCGATTTATTTGTGCCTCCTGTAGAGCTGCAATTGAACACTCTCGGCAGGCATTGGACTTCTTTGCTTCTCTATAAACAACCTTTTCCAGCCATGTGGCTTTCTGTATAAACAACAAATTAGTCAACTCCCTCTTTTGAGACACATGTCCCGCACATTCCTCCAATAGTCTGCTGGAACCGTTTCTGTCAACAGTATTATAAGTATTGAGGTCTTACAAAGTAAACGTAGAATGCTAAAAGTTTTTAGTCTTACCTCCTCATGAGTTGCCAGACCAGGGCTAGAGTAAGAGTTGTGTTGCCATCATTCAAGTCTTGTCCCCCAATGCCCACCAGTGAAAAGTTGGCTTTTGTCTTTCCAAGTTCCACAGCATAATTACAGTTTTCCAGCTAAATACATAGAAACATGAATTACTTTAAAGACAAACCATAAGTACTTTAGTCACAACATAGCAAGAAATGTTCTTATGTTTTTGGTTGGAACTGGGTGTAAACCCAGTGTGAAGTGTATGAACACAGGAATCTAGAGGGACTTCTTTGACAATATAAGTCAGAATAAAAGGCAAAAAGAAAATGTGAAAGACCACCCCCAGTCTTATCGTATGAATCATGAGAATCACATGATCTCTAAAGAGAATGTATAATGTATAAAGAGGGTTTTCCCTCCAGTAACAGCAAAAAATCCAAGAGCTTTGCAAATGTCTGCCAGAATGCTAACCTTTGCCAACGCTTCCAAGGAAACAATGCCTTAAGTAGAATACAAACTATTGATCCAAAACTAATAGTTGGCGTGTAAACACTGTTCAAGCAAGATGTACAGTATGTATTTTGCCAGCCAGTGGACTACTCAACTACTGGCTACCAAACAGACAAAACTGAACTGAATATCTCCTGTTCCCGTTACTTAAAGTACCTAAATGTCTGACCATGTGACCCAAGCCCAAACGAATGAGGAGTCTCCTCAATGTCTCAGTAGTTCTTCTGAAGTTAAGAAGTTTAATACATTCAGAATCAAAGAAGTGCTCTAAACCTTGTGCTTGGAAAATACACAATTTAAGACCATTATGGGGACAACGTTTGTGACTGTCACAAAGATAAACAATGTTTACTTTTTTCATGTTTGCTCCAAGTTTGGGATAAGGAGGTTTGTTGACTTTGTTGTTCCAGTCGACAGGAACCTTGATGTTTTCATAGAGTTGCAAGATAACCAGAGCATCTTGGAGATCACTGTGAAGCGAGAAAAAAAAACGATTATTTATTGCAAAAAAATATATATAAAACTAATATTACTATTAGTCTGTGATTTACCTGTATAAATGATTGACATGAGGGTTTACTCCCAGAGAATTCATCCAGTTTCTAAAAGTCCTTTCTTCTCTTGTCTCTCCTAAAAAAAAAGGCAATCCTTTTCAGATCTAATAACGGGTCTCATTTTAAATACTTGTTCTTAACACTTAAAACGTTTAATTTTTTTATTGAGTGATTTTTTTTAAATAAATAACTGTGGATATCAATTGTCATTGTGATTATTCCACTAAAACGTCAAATGAGTAAACTCCTAGCATTCCACACCAAGAAAATAACCTTGTAATTGTTGCGTGAAGAACATTTTGACAGTGACAACGGGCACCACCCTGGATTGGCTTAAGTGTATTTCAGTGCCAGAACATTCAGAGTTTACTGGAGAGGTGAGGTGTCCAAAGCCTCGCCAGCTGCACACATGGGATTCCTCAAGGTTCCATTCTCAGTACTCTATATGTACACCCTGGGGCCCATAATCCCTACATATTGCTTCTCCTACTATTGCTATGCAGACAAGTCAATTCCATCTGTACTTTGTTCCTGATGAGTCAACGACTTGAATAAAAAAAATCTGTCTGAATAATATCTCAACATGGATGAAGGCCCTGCATCTACAGCTCAACATGTCAAATACTGTTCTTGCATTTCACTGTCTATCAATGACTATCAATGACCATTCAGCCGCAGCACTTAATCTCCCCCTCCACTTTTTTACAGAATCTGGAGTGATTTTTGTTGAGCAATTTATGTTCAGCTAGATCTCGCAACGCTTGCTTTGTTCAACATTAGAATGACCAAACCTCTCCTAACAGTGCATTCAATTCAAAATCTACTACAGGTCATACTTGGTCTCTACTACAGCAATGCTCTCCTTGTTGAGCATTCTTGTGCAGTCAGACCTCTATGAACGACGCAGAACTCAGCAGCTAGACTGGTTTTCAAGGAACCAGGCTTATAGCTAGTGGTTCGGTTCAAAGTTAAAACTTATCTGCACATGTACAGAATAGTCACAGTACCTTCACAAGCTCCTGAAGTCCTACAAAAGCCTTTGTTAAGAAAACTAATAGCCGCTAATGGTTAAATATCAGAAGGACAGAAAATATCTCATCAATAACATATGACCGTTTGTTACAAAGAATTTTAACATAAGGAACTTCCTGCTCAGAATATCAAAAATGCTTTCATCCATCCGAGGATTGTGGGCATACTCAAATAGGAAGTTGAGAAGAGCAATGGATCCAACATTCACTTGCTTCAAGTTGTCATGGAGAAGTATATGATTCCAGCGGCAATGCCAAAAAAATAGCGACTTTTTTTATAGTGACTTAGACCAACCACAGTATAAACACAGTAATAACAATAATCACTTCCAACAAATTAGTCATATGATCATAATCACAAAAAAATGAATATCTGGATTTCCAGTGAAGCTGCATTTATTTACATTACATAAAAGCACTTACCAACATAAATGAAACATTAAATAATGAGTAAAACATTAAACCCAGACATTCAGAGAATCCCTGGCAGCTTAAAACTGATACATTTTACCACCAAAAAAACAAACAATAATTTGCAAACACTCACCCTCCAGAAGACCCCAGTTGATATCTTGATTCACAGGCTTGGTCAGTGCTGGGTACTTGTTGAAAAGATTAGCCACAAACGCCAGATTGAGTTTAGGGTTGCCAGACACAATGTCAGAAGATGTAACAAACTGTCTGCAGCCCAGTCTGTCTGCCTGATACAACAAGCACTCGGCTCTCTTCAGGTCATCCTTTTCCTGTCAAATTCACACAAGATTCAATCCCAAATGTATAGTAGGAAAAGACAGTTTGCCTTTTTGGTGGTAGATGTATTTAACATTACATGCCACTTTATGTGGCCCTTTTATACAGCAAAACTCAAAAGATATTCCACATACATCAAGAAAAAGCCTTCCTAAACAATAAGTAGCATGTAGTTAAAAAGAACCAATTTAAATGTAAAAATGTAGATAAAAAAAATAGAACAGAATAATAGTAGCAGATTCTGGATCTTCAAACTATAGATATGTTTTGTGTGAGACTACAAAGTTATTAACTAATGTGATAAGTTTGACCTCGCATCAATGAAATAGAACTACACCTCATCAGAAATGTTTCAGCCAACACTTTAATTTTATGGAATGTAGCCAAACTACAGATTTTTTAAACAGAAATTCTATGAACACATTTCCAATAATTCAGTCTATGACTGTGAGGGGCTTTGATCAAAGAGTTACTGTAGCTCTCGCTGCTCACTGAGTTAAGTCAGAATGATCCATTACACAGCATCTAGCTAAAAGAATTTTTGATGGATAAACTTGTGAAGTAGTCTTGAGGCAAAAACAGCACAATTTGAAAACAAAAATAATTGCTCATTGCTGATCACTATTGAATTATTCAACTTCGTAACCTAATCTGAACTCCACATCATTATAGTGTAATGATTAGCTATATTTAACTGTTAACACATAACTACAAACTAACTAATTGGTCAAGAGCCGCAATATGTAAATATTAAACTTTTAAATATGAACTCACGCTGAAGCCAGACATGTCAATGTCTATGTGTTTCTCTCCTTCCTTCTGACCTTTGGGTGAAATTTGGTTGAGCAGGTGGAAATATGCCCTAGAGTCCTGCAGATAAAGAGTGAGAATAAGAAAATGTCATATTGTATAATTTAAATCTAATGAGACCAAAAAATAGCACACTTCAGATGCAACTGGAACCTTCCACCACTTTAGATACTATTGACTGTTAGGAGCTTGTTCAAGACTGTGAGCCAACACTGTTCAAGTCAGTGCCCTTTACGCCAGAGTCAAGCCCGGTCAAGTCGCCAAAATAAAAATAAAATGTTTGGTAAAATATCCAATACAATTTTTCATTGAGAATTGCTGGAAAATGGGTCATTTTTACAAATGGCATTATAGAAAAAAATGTATAATGCATGTTTTTATGTAATTAAAAAGTCATTATAATGAAACATTATTGTCTCAATGTGTTTTTGTTGTTTTTTTATTGCCTTATGTCCTTGGTACCTGACTTTTTATGACAAGGTTCCATAATAGAGGCAAATTATGCTAAGCTTAGACTATTTTACAACTGGTCGGAGAAAGCATGGCATTAAAGACCTGATGAAAGACCCATCACTGTTTTGGCTGAGAAAATCATCACTTCCTGTGAGCAATGTGCAAATGTGACACACAAAACTGCTGTGTTTCAAATCAAAACACACAAACAAGGAGGTGCAGACCTTCCCATTGCAGAGGACCAGATCCATGGTGATCATGAGACTGCAAAACTACTCTGGCATTGTTAAAAATCACACTCACTCTGACACGACACAAAAAAGCAAGAGTAATGTACTGAAATATTCTGTACCATGCAGTGGAAAGTGCCACATTATACAAGTGCACAGATTTTAAGCAAAAATGAAAAAGAATTATTTAATACAAAAAGGCAATCGTGGCCTACATGGCACCAGTGAATGGGGAGATTTAAAAAAAAAAAGTCAATTTTGGGTCATGTTATGGACAAAATACTGTATTACAGTAAATTATATGAAAGTATCTTAATATAAAAGATGCACAGAAAGAAAACATAGACTATAGAAAGCAGATGTATTTACTGACCTTAATATCATGGCTGAAGTTATTGATCTTTTTCCAACCAGCATTCTCCAGATGAAAGTTGGCCCAGCGAAGCAACAGCTCTTCTGGAGACAGTTTCATCAGGTCTTCAAGTGTCTCCCCATCCTTCAAAAGTGCTGCCAGAGCTGCAAGATGATATAAAATGTAATCTATTTGATAAAGTTCTCAAATGTACAGCATGTTTAGAGTCTGATACAAATGCTGGTATTGCTAAATTCCAGCGTTATCAAACTGTTTTGTGTACTGACCCTTCAACCACCTTTCACAAAATGCTGATCCTCAGACTGACAACCCCTTAATTAATTTACACAAACTGTACTTTTTCACAGGTTGTTTTTTTTTTGTTGTTTTTAGTGGGCATTTTATAGAAACAAAATCTAGAATTCAATTCATCCTTTATTATCCTAGAGAGTAGGTTTGGTGCAGGCCTTCCAATCTCGCACACATCTTGGTTGCGACTGTGATTCTCTTCTGCCCATTGCTTCAAGATCTATGCTTCCAATTCACTGAATGCAACTGATACAGTAAATAAATACACAGCAAAAGTTTCAGAGCTCAAATGGGTTTTTAACTGGTTTTTAGCAAATCCAGTGATGAAATTCCTAGAGTTAAAGGTTCACATCACATGTGGATAATTGATCCTATCCAGGTAATGACACGATATAAACATAGTCTTCATTCTAAGGCTAACAGTCAACAAAGGGAAAGCCACAGTTAGATACACATGAGCTGAATTCTGTTTATTTAAGATAGCATGAGGATTAAAGAGACATACATTCTTCTTTGTTGTACAGATACAAAACAACAGTAGTCTACCGGTTGTGTCGTATTCTGTAAAAAAAAGAGATCAGGCCAAAGTTTGGACCTCTGTTTTAATCTACATTTAACAAAATAATTGTTTATAAAAGGGCCAATTTGACACAGGTTTTGATCAAAACTTGACGGGAACAGGATTAACATTGGAGCCTAAAGGAAAAAAATATATATATTATTTATGTGTTTCTGTGATGTTATCTGACCGAAGTGTGCTGTCTAAAAGGTGTTGGTCTTCAGATGCATAAATACCAGTGCTACTATACGAAATACGATGCTCTTATATAAGTTCCATTCTCACAAACATTTAACTTGCTGATCACTGGATTCAGTAATAAATCAAGTGTAAAATTACTGGGCATGTAATTAATCCATGTTTTGAGAGTTGAAAGACTGATAACCATCACATAGGGAACACGTAAACCAAACAGTAATTATAATAACGAAGTTACTTTCAAAAGATTTCAATTCTCTCTATGACCTTTATTTCTAGTTATTCAAAATATTTATTTCAAACTTTCTCAAGCAGTATTGGTTTTGTTTGACAAGACCAATGAGAAGGAAGTCATGCAAATGTAAACTGATGTTCAGTTAAAAATGTGGCAAAGGTGAGACCTAACCCTAAACCACCCACTTGTAGAATCTTGGTGAAATGTGTATTTATTAAAATCAATATTCTTGCACAAAATAAAAAAATCTGTTCATAATCCATTGAAAACAAGAAAACCAGATAGCAGAACAGACACTCACCCTCATTTCTGCTCAGCTCAATGTCAGCAAACAGGCCAATTTTGATGATTTGCCAAAGAAGCCCCAAAACTAGATGAGGTTTGCCTTCCCGGAGATCCAGAGCCCCAATGTTGACCACATGACAGCCAATGGCAGAGGCAGAATTGAGACCCAGATTAAGATTCTCCTAGATGGTGCATGGAATGATGATATGTTGGATGAGAAACTGATTAAAATACCAACAGTAACGTTATATTAGACACAGATTTAAATGTACTTTTGCTTTATACTAGTTACTGCATTGATCTTTTATTTATGATGGGTAGGCGAAGGGTTAGATAGAGGATTAGACGGATCACAAAGGTGAAATGCACTTTCAGAAAGACAGGAGGATGATTTCTTTTATCTAATGCTTTTAAATAACTGTGAGGAGGGAGATCTGACAGCCAATGTACTAGATTAATAAGGTGGGAGAAACATAAGATTCCTGTCTCTGGTGCAACTCCTGACACACAAGATTGCTTGAAAGTCCTTGGATTAGAATATTTTTTTAAATAAAAAGCTTTAAATGGACACTGAATTAATAAAAAACAAACCTGTATTGTGAAAGGAGTTAGTTTCTTTTTGTTGATGGTCCTCTCATCAATAGTATCAGGTACTGACAGATTGATCATTTTGCTAAAGGCAGAAAAATGGCAGTTATCTACATTTGTCATAAAACGATGTCAAAAGAAATAAAAAGAAAATGTAAAATCATGTATAACTCACCACAGAACAACTCCATCCCCTACTGCTTTGAAGAGAGCGTTTGTGTTTGGATTAATGGGCACCACATGTTTACAGTCTGCATCATGTTCCAGTGCTGTGTTAATCCAGTTTGCAAAAGCAAACCTCTCTTCCTCTTCACAGACAGAGAATACAACAGAGAATTACAAATTGAAGATCAAGAAGAAGAAATAGCGAAAAGAAAAAATTATGGGACTGTATGGAAAATGGACGACATTTCAAGGGAAGTTGACTAAAGTTAAACAAAATACAATAATATCAAGTTTTATTGGCAGTCAAACCTTTTTTGTATTGTTTGAGACCACTAGGTGGTGTTGTTAGCAAAATTATGTGGAGTGGCAAGTATAAGATGACCCGCAAACCGAAAAAGTTAATATTTAGTCAGAATGATAAAAGTATTTGTGAACATTGGTTTGGTTGTAGTTGATACAAATCTTTTGTTTCTTTATTTATTTATTTATGAATAAAATTAATCTCACATTTTAAATTTGAATAAATATTAAATAAATCAGGGATGTGTTTTACCTGAGTAGGAGTGTTGTGTGCCCTCACTGGAAAGCACTGAGGTCCCACCAATAGCCAATATACCCTCTTTCCTGTTAATGGCTTTCCGAAAAGTCTTTGCGATGTCACCGCTCTTTAGCTCTTGAAAAATCTACGTAGATGAAAGAAAACTTAATTGCAAAAAACAACTGCATAGTGTCAAAATGGCCAGAGGTCTCATTTAAAACAAGTGGGTTGAATCCTGACTAAAACTAAAAGTACATCAGAAAGGTCAAAAAAAAATCTGACAAAATCAGATTAATAAAACCTTTGTACGCACACCTGCAAGCAACCTTCATTGTATTAATCAAAGATAAGATGGATGTGTGACCGCTTCTAACACGCCTCGTCCACATCATATATAGTGAATTATGGTGGAGGTTGGAAATTCTTGTTTAGCAAATCACAATTATTTACAATTATTAGTGCCTAATGCATTTTTTAAAAAGTAATTTCCGGGACTGGTTTGATATATGGTGTGGTTTATCAGTCAAAGTATGTTGGACACATCTTTTCAAACAAATTGATCTGCTTTTAAAATTAGGAAGTAATGGTCAACATTTCCATTAGATGTCACAAATA